>JAJKFI010000198.1:214218-231250 GCA_029204185.1 Lerista edwardsae | reverse complement strand
TCTCTCTCTCTCTCTCTCTCTCTCTCTCTCTCTCTCTCTCTCTCTCTAGCTGGCTGGGTTATTTGATTTTCTCTGTAAACCACTTTGTGAACGTTTTCTGTTGAAAGGTGGTACAGATACGCCCAAATATTCGCTGGGCGAATATTTCCCCCCGCCGTGGATACCTGAAACAGTGGATAATGGGGACGCCTTTTTAAAGACAGGGGAACATCAGCGGTTTTGCTGCAACAAGGTAAAAAAAATTGTTTAATGTTCCTCTTTTAAATAGGTGCCCCAGCATCCTTGGTATCCATGGACACTGGGACATGCCTGTACAATAATACCTGGACCTGTGCCAGCCAATTAGCTGGCAGAAGTCCAAGTGGATCCAGGAAGGCGGATCAAGTCCAGGAAGTCTCATTCCTTCCCCTCTCTGCCCATTCCCTCTCTACTCCATCCCGCCCACTCCTAATTCCCCTCTCCTCCCTGCATTGGCTTACTGGCAACAGGGGAACATGGACAGACTGTTGGTGCACTGCCATGGCCACTTGCCACTCGTAACATCAGCTTGGCTGCAGGAAATGACATGTGTTTTGAAACAGCAGTCAAAGCCCTGATGCTAAACTAGTGACGGAAAGAGCTGGGCTTACCTGTGATGAAGTCCTTAGCTGACATGCAAGGAGTACATTTTCCTTGGCAACTCCGGATAGCATTTTGTGTGCAATTCTTCTCCAAAAAGACCTGTGAAGCTTTTAAAATAGCTTAACTTTAGAATTGGGATCAGAGCAGAATTTTCAGTGAATTGCAAACCCCAAATTGCTACGTTGACTGTCTGCTTCAATGCATTCAACCAATGCTGTGCCCAAATCTCCCTAGGGCCTGAGACCAAGAGAGTCTGGGACTGCTCCCCCCCCCTGCAATTTTCAGGGGCCACACAGAAAGAGCAAGCCACGTGCTGAGCCTCCCTTCCTTATTACAACCTACTTGTATGTGCAGCCACTGGGGAATAATTCCCATGTGAGTCAATGAGACACACTTATTATGAGTAAACCTACCTATGACTTTAGGCTTAAGAATGCTGACTCAACATGCTATTCCTTAAAAAAAATGCAAGTTAAAAAAAATTCTGTCAGGGCTGGCCTTGAAGAGCCTCTGGTTGCTTGTGGTGTGCAAGAGCCATAAAGGCATGGAAGAAGTAATAGCAGGAAGAGAACAGAAGGTACTTACCCTGAAGACTGAGGAGCATCACAAGCAGGGTTAGAGCAACATTTCCTTTCAGCAATACATCCAGACCCATTTTCTGTCGAATTGAGGGAAGACCTGTGGAACTGGACGGGATGGTGAAGGTCAGCAGTAGCTCCTGCACTGTTGGATGTGCATCTGTTGTTGGGTTCAACACAAGGCTGCCCGATGGGACTTAGCGCCAAATCCTACCCAATTTTCCAGCCCTGATGTAGCTGTCCCAATGGCAGTGGTGAAATTCAGCCAGTTCTCACCAGTTCTGCAGAACTGGTTGTTAATTTTAGGTTGGGAGAGGGAAGAAAGGCAGCAGCTGCACTGAAGGACGTAGAACCGGTTGTTAACTTATTTGAATCCCACCACTGCCCAATGGTGTGTGCGCTACATTCTGCAGTGGTGGTGAGGCCTCCTCAAGGCAAGGGAACACTGGTTTGCTTCCCTTGGGGCTGCATTGCAGCTGCATCGACACTAGAAACGTGCATGCGATTGAGCTTTCAGTGGGGCTGACTCCATTCAGGGCCACCATAAAGCGCGTTCGGCCCACTCTTGGAGCGCAATCCAACCCAGCGCTGGATTGGCAAGGCCAGCCGGCCAGCACCAAATCCAAGGTTGGGTTGGGGAGGCTGGAGCCTCCCCGTGGCAAGGACACATTTGTGCCCTTACCCTAGGGGATCAGAGGTGTATTTACCGTGTAGCCCAGGGTGGCGTGAGCCATGGGCTCTGGGCAGCGGCGGGGTAGCGGGGTGCCATTGCGCCGAATCCACGGAGGAAACTGTGTGCTGTTCGGCCCTCCCTCCCTCCCTCGCCTCCGTTTGCTCCAAAATGGAGCTATTCTGGGCCAGGGAGGTGTGGCTGGACGATGCACAGGGGCGCGGTTTTGTCACCCTGGGGTGCTGGACGACATCCTGGGGGCGCGGTTTTGTCGCCCTGCCATGGGTGCACTCAGGCCTCCATTCGTCCCTGTCCCCAATGTGCTCTTTGACTCTACACCTGCTAAATAGCAGGTGCACAGCCGTGCGGCCCAAATTGGGGCCGCATAGCCTCCTGGACGGGCCTAGGATTTGGCCTTATGGTCGAATCCAGAGCCCACCCACATCCCGCCCACAACCTTCATCCCGCCCACAACCTCCCTCCCCCCCACCAATCCCATGTCCGTATTGACATGGAGCCTCCTCAGGCCAATCGGCTTCAGCCAATGTGAGGGAGGCTCAGCACAGGTGCAACAGGGCCGGCACTGCCTACAACGCTGGTCCCATTGCTTGAGTGCCAACACAGGGGTGCCGATTGGCACCACCACATTGGGGCTAAGGCTGTCGTATCGACGCTATGATGTAGCGTTGACGCGACGGGCAGCATTGGATTGCATTGTCAGAGTCAGGGAGGATGACGCCCATCTGTGTGCTGGCCTCTCTGACTCTGAGAGTGGTTCAAACACACTTTACAGTGGCTCTTGTGCCAGCCAAACTTTGCTGGCCTAACTGTGCGGGCCTAACTCCAGATTGGGATTGCACCCTCAGAAAGATGTTGCACAAATGCATATCAATCACAAAGCACTCTAATTTCTCCTGTCTAAATATTTAACAAAAATGTTTTATGATAGACATACACTATTAAATCAAATTCCTTCTAAAACCTCCAATTTTTACAAATATTATTCTACTTTTAAATCACTGTGACTGCTCTGCTTTTTAAAAAGAGGACAAAAAAGAGCATTAAGTCCATACCTTTGGTGTCCTTGGGAGATAGTCTTGTGTACACCTCCTTTCTTCCTTGTGTCTATTCTTTATATATCCTGCAGTATCCCACGTCTTTCAGAGCTCTTGTTCACTGTTTCAGCATGACTGTTTCAGAAGAGAAACTGACATCGCTTGTGCAATTCTGTACATTGCTACCCAAACCAACCTCCCAGGTTAAGGAAATCATTTTTACTCACTCACAATTGTAACGTGAAGTTAGGCCATCACAGCCAGCAAGTTTGGCTGACATAAGGGACACTCTCGGAGTCAGGGAGTTCAGCAAACAGGCGTGCGTCATCCTCCCTGATTCTGAGAGTGATCCAAACATGCTTTACGGTGGTCTTTGTACTGGCCAAACTTTGCTGGCCTAACTGTGATGGCCTAACTCCAGGTTAGGATTGCATCCTCACAGTTTTAACCCTTTGAATGAGTTAAAACTAATTCCAGGCAGTGGGTAACTTGTGGACCAAAAATGCTGGATCAGGCCAAAGGCTCGTCTAATCTAGCTTCCTGTATCTCACAGAGTCCCATCAGATGCCTCAGGGAGCACACAAGACAACTAGATATCTGCATCTCATTGCCACTTGGCATTCTGAGGTAAATTCTGAGGTAAACACACTGGTGGCCAGTCATGATTCTCCACAGCATTTCTCTTTGGCAGCCACCAGAACCAGACGCTCCTCTTCAGACGTGTACTCATAGGAACATAGGAATATTTCCACTGGATCAGGCCAAAGGCCCATCTAGCCTTCCTGTATCTTACAGTGGCAGCCAGATGCCTCAGGGTAGCACACAAAACAACAAGATGCCTGCATCCTGTTGCCACTCCCTTGTACCTCACATGCTAAAGTAGCCTACTATTAACATAAGGAGGAAGCACAACGTTTCCTCAAGAAGTCTGTCCAATCCCCTTTTAAAGACACATAGGCCAGATGCCATCCTGTGGCAAGGAGTTCCACAGATTAATTACCCACTGGGTAAAAAAGTATTTCCTTTTATCTGTTTTAACTCTCCCAACACTTCATTTTAGTGGCTGTCCCCTGGTTCTGGTGTTGTGAGAGAGGGAAAAGAACATCCCTGTATCGACTCTATCCCTCCCATGCATAATTTTATATGACTCAATCATGTCCCCCCTCAGGCGCCTTTTTTCTAGGCTGAAGAGCCCCAAACGCTGCAGTCTTTCTTCATAAGGGAGGTGCCCCAGCCCTGTAATCATTTCCGTCGCTCCCTTCTGCACCTTTTCCAGCTCCATTGTGTCCTTTTTGAGATGTGGCGACCTTTGGACTGATAACAGAAGTCTTTTTGCCTTGTACAGGCTCAGTTTTGCCGTGTTTGCTTAATGGAGTTTCTGACCAAACACCACTCCTCCCATCTAACTCCCTTCTTGCTGTATCTCCAGATGTGGAACTCCAGATGTGCACTGCAGGAAGTGGAGAAGGGTCTGTGGAAGGAATGGAAAGAAGCAGCTGTGGCTTCTGCATCTCCCCTTTAATCAGTATTTTTAAAGACAAACCTTCATGTGGCAGTCATGCACCCTTACCTACTCAGCATTGAATTGCTGGTGATGGAGCAGCAGTCCTACCTCATCCTTGTTACAGCTCTTTACATTGTGCATCAAGCAGCCACACTTGGCAGATGCTGCCAACAGCCTCACTCAGGTGGCTCCATCACCGCTGTATCCCAAGAGTCATAACAATACAAGAAGAACCCTGCTGGACCAGTAATACGAACATAAGAAGAAAAGCCTTGCTGGACCAGGCCAAAGGCCCATCTAGTCCACCTTCCAGAGGCCCACCATCAGGGAGCACACAAGACAATTAGATACCTGCATCTCGTTGATACTCCCCTGAATCTGGCATTCTGAGGTAAATTCTGAGGGAAACACACTGGTGGCCATTCAAGATCCTCCACAGCATTTTTCTTTGACAGCCCCCAGAACCAGATGCACCTCTTCAGACGTGTACTCATAGGAACAGCCCCACTGGATCAGGCCAAAGGCCCATCTAGTCCAGCTTCCTGTATCTCACAGTGGCCCACCAGATGCCTCAGGGAGCACACAAGACAACCAGATACTTGCATCTCACTGCCGATCCCCTGCATCTGGCATTCTATAGTAGCCCATTACCCTTGCACCACTCCCAAGGAAGACACCAGACTGAGGTTGGGGATTAACTTTATTAAATAGAAGTGTAAATCATGAAACCTACTGAACACCCATCCCTCCCTCCCCAGTGTCAGGTAAGCAAAAAAACTGCCCTCCGTGGTCAATTCAGATGACAGAAAAAAATTCTGATGTGGCCCTCATGTTGAGCGACCAGCTCATCTCAGATTGGACATACCTGTCATAGCTTGTAAGCTGTAACGGAGTTTTCCTCCATAAATCTGTTCAATCCCCTTTCGAGGCATCCAGGACAGACACCATCACCACTTCTTGTGGCAAGGAGTTCCACAGACTAATTATACGCTGTGTAAAGAAATATTTTCTTTTGTTTGTTCTCATAACACTCAGCTTTAGAGAATGGCCCAAGCAGCTCGTTTTCCACAGCAACCAGACAGATCACAGTGACCTTCTAGGAAATGCACAGAATGAAAGCAATAGCCCTATTCCACTGTTGTCCACTAGAAATTGGGAAGATGACCTGTGCTCTGAACATGAAGATTCCATTTAGATATTAAGGCTAACAGCTAAGGCTAATATTAAGGCTGAAGGGATGGAATAATTACCTACGGCACCTTCCTCAATTGTAAATTAAAATTACTTTACTTTAAAATGTCACTTCTGGTTCCCCTCCCCCCCAAAAAAACTGGAAATGATGTTTTAAGGCATTTTGAGAGCTGGGGAGGCTGCCTGCAGCTTCCCCAGCCCTCATAACACCCTCCAGATGGTTGCGTTCAGAGAGTACGTAGTTGGTCCAGCCTGCTGGAACCCATGGACTCAGAGGCATAGCTAAAGAAGTGCAGGGGGGTGCAAAACATAATTAGTCTGTGGAACTCCTTGACACTAGTGGCCCAAAATGGTGAAAACCTTGGTATGTTATGAATACTACCATCATGTTATATTTCATTGGAAAGATATTGTAATGCAGAAAGCAATGAAACAAACTAGAGTGTAATACCTTTACTCTATCAAAAGTTATGGCCAAAGAATCTGAAAATGAAAATGCAACTGTGATGTCATTTCCTGTTGCGACATCACAACCGGGACAACATTTTGGCCCCCTGCACTGGGCTACACGTTCGTTAGCTATGCCCCTGCATGGACTAGCAAATCCATGGATACTTCATCCATGAATAAAGATGCATGGCCTTACCAGGCTACATTATACTAGGAATGAATAAGACCACTAAAGGTGTTAGAATTATGTATGATTTTCTAATTCTCCCTAGAAATTCCTATTGTCTTCTATCCTTATAGTAGATATGTCCATGTGATAATGTTCCATGCAGTAATATTCCAGTTCAGTACAGTATTCAGATGTAAGCAGCTGGCGTCTAATTTAATTTAATGATGCCTGTCTGGAAATTCCATATGTTGCCATCAATAATTGTCCAGAGGTTAAGTAACCATGGAATGGAAACACCCATTTCTGCACAACTCAACAGGAAGGTAACCCTCAACTTTGGATTCTCCTAGAAGGGTGTAGGTAGGAATCATAGCTTCTGATCCAGGTGACCAAATTTTTGGAGATGTGAATGAAATTCTTGGTGATTTAACGGTTACAAATCAACCCTTCCTATTTCAACAGGTAGGAATCTTCTGTGATGGAGTGAGTTTTGTGTATAGTAACTGCTCTTCTGCTGTGCGACCTCATTGCCTGAAATAGTCTGGGAAGAAGAAACAACAGTTATGAACATCAGAACATAAGAAGAGCCCTGCTGGGTCAGGCCAAATGTCCATCTAGTCCGTGTTTCTCACAGTGGCCCACCAGATGCCTCAGGAAGCACACAAGACAACAAGATATCTGTATCCTGTTGCCATTCCCCTGCACCTGGCATTCAGAGTGACATCAAGACAAAAAGCCCTGGTACGCCTCTACTATGAACAACCCTCTCTGCCAACATAGATGGGTTAGCTGAGCCAGGGGCGTAGTGTAGCCCAGTGCAGAGGGCAAAATGCTGCTCCGGAAGTGATGTCACAACAGGAAGTGATGCCACTGTTGTATTTTTGTTTTCTCTGGTTCTTTTGCCATAACTTTGACAGAGTAAAGATATTCCACTCTGGCTTGTTTCACTGCATTCTGCATTAAATTACTTTTCCAATGATATATTACATGATGGTACTAAGGGCAGAAGATTTAGTCAAGAAGGTTAATGCCTCCATTTGCCTGAAGATAAGAGCTGAAGATCTGAAGGTCGCCAGTTCGGGACAGCCGGAAGTCTTTGTGAGCGGCAGACCTCATTAATTGCGGCTGATTAACAGCTGAGCTTCGGCTGCCTTGTGTGAGGGGGAGTTGTGCCGAAGTTCAGCCGCTTCTCTGGTGGGAGCAGGGAAGCTGCTTATCAGCCAGCAAGAAGACAAACGGGTGGCCAGAAAGAAGGACTAAATCCAGAAAGATCCATCTGTATGTGTGTAGTTCTTGAAAGATAGAACATTTCTGTATAAATTGTAAAAACCTTCGGGTTTCTGAATAAAGTCTGCCCATGTAAACCGCCTTGAGTTATAGTCATTAGAGAAATCTGGTGACCTAAGAAAGGTGGTATATAAATCCAAGTATTATTATTATTATTATTATTATTATTATTATTATTATTATTATTATTCCTACATACCAAGGTTTTCACAATTTTGGCCACTAATGTCAAGCTCAACTTGTTGCCCCCTTAAAGCTTGTTGCCCGGTGCATTTCAATCCCCTTTAGCTACGCCCCTGGGCGAAGCATCTTGGTGATGTTTCTGTCAGTAGCTCTATCACATATACTGGCATCCTGACATTCCCTCTGTCAGCAGGCTTCAAGATCCGCTGTGCAAAAGTCCCATATAGGCAGGGGCACAGCTAATGAAAGTGTAGCCCAGTGCAGTGGGCAAAATGTTGCCTTGGAAGTGACATCACAACAGGAACTGGGTCTCATGGCAGGGGGTTGGGAGAGAAAAGCCATTGAAAAGTATGGACAACATAGTGGGTTTTAAAGCCCAGTTGCCAATGATGATATGTGGAGACCAGCAGTGAAATACTTGGTGAACCTACCCAGATGGCCAAAGCTCCATGAGAACCATTAACCAAGAAGAGGTGGTGATAAGGGTGAAGTTCAACCACCACCCCTTTCTCCTGTTGCAGCTGAGGCATCAGGAGCAGGGTTGAATTTTCCCACTTTGTGACTCGCCCCATGCCAAAGTTCACCTTGCTAGACAAGGGTGTACCACAGCCAAGGCATACCTGATGGAGGTTCCAGGGGGCCACATGGTCCTGGGTGCCATGTTGGATGGCACCATGAGTGGTTGCCACTGCCTTCACCTGCCCTTTGGGGCCCACCTGAGGGCCGGGAAGGCCACGCACGACATCTGCGGGGCTTCCAAAAGCATTCTGAAGCTCGAGGAAGGCCTTTAAGTATTTTCAGTAAACCAGAAGTACTGCTTAAGTAAAGTACTTACTGCTTAAGTACTGCTTAAGTAAAGCTTCAGAACGCTTTTGGAGTCTCTGAGGAAGGTTCTGGAAGCTCCAGGTGAGTGGGGTTTTTTGGGCAGTCTTGGGGGGGGGAGCAATCTGCAGACATCTCCCAGAGTGGCACATGGGCTAGGGATTTGACTACACCACAGGGCCATAAATACAGTGGTAGAGGCTGTATTTCTCTCCTTACCTTACTATGACAAATCAGGAGAAACTATATTGCTCAGATACGTTACAGAATAAAGGAATCTGCATTGATAGGGATAGCTCTGCATATGCTGAAAGACAGCTTAAAATGCAAGAACCAGTTCAGCCCAATCAGGTAATTATCAGGTAGTCATGGGAAAATTTCTGTCATGGGAAAATCTCCTATTAATGAGCCAGGAAAATTGCATCATTATTTGCCTCACTGCTTTTTAACTATTCTCAAAGGGTTTTAAATGAATGCAAAAAAGGGGTCCCAGACTCAGTGGGGCTCTCAATAGAAAAAGAGACACTGGAAGAGAAGCTTCACTGGGAAGACATTTTCAAAGGTTAACGTTGAGCAATGAGGGACTCCCAGGATTGTGCAGTAGGTAATTGGATAATCTGGTTGCATGTTTGAAACATGATAAAAATGGGTCAGGAAATACCTGATTTTTCTCCATTTTAAGATATTCCCCCCTCTCCTCTGAAATGCAGGAGGTGTGCACAGATTGTTGAGCTGCTGGTACTGCCTGAAGCTAAGCAGGAGAATCTGTGGTCTTGTTTTGGATGGGAGACCGATGTCAGGCTGTGACAAGCTGCAGCTCCTGTTGTGGCAGACCAGAGTCCCTGTGGAGCTGATTAGCCAGTGTGGGTATGTGTGAGAAAGCCAGCTGGCAAAAGAACAAAGTATGACCAGAGCAAGATGGTTCTTGTATGACCAAGAGCAATGGCACTCGGCCAGAGGAGAGAACCACACTGTGAAGGCTACATCTGGGACTGAGGATTCAGTGAATCACAGAATACTGTATATTTGTAAAAATCCCAATGAAAAAATGGTGGTTTAGACTAGCCTGCCCATGTAAGCAGCCTTGGGCATTTGCTTCGGCATGGGAAAGACAAGAGAGCGAGAGCGAGCGAGCGAGCGAGCGAGAGAATGTAGCAGAATCATTAAAAACTGCTGAGAAACTCAGTGGTAGTGGTGTCGCTGGGGGTGCCATCATCCAGTGTGCAGCTCAGAAGTTCGGTGGTAACGTGATGATGTCATCATGTCACATGTCACTTCCAGGTTGCTGAGCTTTTGCTACCAGAGGGAAGAGAAGCCAGCCATGGCATGCATGTGGGTGCACTGTGGCTGCATGTCAGCTCTGGCTGTGGCATGGCTCTCCTACCCACTGCTCTTTGTCGACAACTGAGCCTCCTGCCAGCCGAGCTGTGCCATGCCTGAAACTGGCGTGTCCAGGGCAGGAGCAATGCTGGCACCTCTTCAGCACCCTCTTACGGCTGTTACCCAGGGCAGACGGCCCCCATGCCTTTTTGCTATGCCCCTGGCTGGTTGCATTAATGCTTGCTCTGAGACTCTTTTGATTTCAGCACTATTGCTGCAAGACCACATGGCACCACTGAACAGACAACCTTCCCAATCTAGATTCCCTCAAACAACAGATCCTGGCCATCCGTCCTGCTGAGATTGGCATTCAGCAGTTAATTTGGTGTCTAACCATGGAACACACCCATAGACATGCCCGGTTGGCTGGAAAACATCCAATTGGATGAACCAGTGACATCATTGACCTTGGGTCTGTTTTTTAAGATCATGTACAAGGATGCAGGGCAATGGTGTCATTCAAATGATTTAGGAACAGGAACTCACTTTTGATTGGCACTTGTCGGGAACCCAGAACCAGCCACAGAGCCCATTAGGATCCGGAAAGCCCGTTCTGGTCCGTTTCCCCTGAATGACATCACTGCCTTCGCCCCCTTAGGAATCCGGTGTCGCTCCCTTTAACCTTCTGAGTGCCAGCCAACCAAGAAGAAAAGCTCTTTGCAGAGGAATTGGGAGGGGGAGAAGGGAGAGTGAAGTGGGCGGAGTCAGCCCTAATTTTAACTAGTGGAACTGAGTTCCCCCGTGTTCCCCCTGCATGACATCACTGATGCAGGGGTATGTTGCCTGATCTATCACTGGTGAACAGTTGACGCTTTTCAGGAAAGGGGAACACCAACCCACCCACTGCAACACATTTATATTGCAGGTGTTCAGCTCATTGCGCCAGGATAATTTGTCTTATTTTGCTACATGCCTGTCAATCTCTTTGCCGAACCTTTGCCAACCACCCTCTTTTGAAATACTGATTGAACTCAAGTTCCACCACCGGAAAGCCCATATTGCTGGCATGGCATGGCCCAGGCACTCCCAGAGGAAAAGGTAAGGCAACAGGGGTGGCCTTCTGGGGGAGGATTGGGGCTGGCTGGGGGCTTGCCAAGGGCAGGTTGGGAGCAGACAAAACCACAGTTATCCTTTGCCCTCTTCCCAGCTTCACCTTCCGCCCCACCTTGTGCAGATTCGGGCTGGTGCAGATTTGAATAGGCGCATTGGGGACGATGGCATGGCAGAGTTGATAAGTGAAACAGCTTCCTATTTACTTCTCCATTCTGCCATGCTCCTTGGCAGGCCCATAGCATGTGGCAGAGGCTGCGCCAGCTCCACTGCACATGCTATGGACCAGCCTAGAAAGATAGCATTGAATGCATTCCCCCACTTCCCCAAGTAGCAAGAAGTTCCAGGGACACCAATGGGTGCTGATTAAATTGTGACTTGTTCTGAAGAAGAAAACACTGGAGGCTTAGGGTGTCATTGAAATATATGTATTTTTTTATTTACAAATATACAGTTTGAACAGGGAATGGGAGCCAACTGCACAGCATTCCTTACAAGCAACAACAGGTTACATCAGATCTCCAAAGAAGCACTCCTACACTCGGAAAGGTACTTCTCCCTGCACCTTTCCAGATTAGATCTCCAAAGAGTCACTCCTACACCCGGAAAGGTTTCTCTCCCTCAGAAAACTCTCGGTCTGCTTCATCCAGAAACTGCTAGGAAACAGCTTCTTGTATTACCTTGGCCACATCAAAAGAGTGGGGTGGAAGTGAGTCCCCTTACAGCTTCACCACAACCTCTTTGAGGTTACAGGACCGTCTCACTAAGGGGAAGAGGCCCTGTTCATCCTGGATGCTCATAGCTCAATCCTATACTGCCTGACTGCCCGGGAGCACAGAAGTAATCAGGAGGCTACTGCTGCATCCCACGGCAGCTAGGCAGTTCGCCCCCTTTCCGCACAGTAAGGGTGCAGAGGGGGCAAACAGTGCTAGCTATTTAGCTGGTGCAGAAGCGAGTCTGTCAGGCCAGCTAGAATAATCATAAACCCAAACCCCTTGCGCAAAGAAGGTTGTTTCTGTAAAAGCATTCAAGGCTTTTAACAAACCATGACGAAACGCCCCGGTTTTCAAGTGAATGTGAGTCGAGTGGTGGTTCGAGTATCATGTGGGATATTTATTCACTTTTATTTGTCGAGGTGCTTATGGCGTGATCAAGGGAGAACGTTGAGCACTGAAGCAGGCGAAAGGGAAGCCTCGTATTCTATCTGTATGTATATGGATGTATATGAATGGCCAAACTGACAATAAAGCATTAAAAAGGAGGCAGCCAATCAAAGACTCAAATAATCCGCTTGGTATTTCTCATTGCAATCTTTAGTTTTGTTTTATGATGCCTAGTAAGTGGTGTGTATAAGCATGGGGGGGGGCGGAGAGAAGAGAGAGATACAGGAAGCTGGTTTACCTATCACTCCAGATAAGCAGAGGAACAAGAACTTTAAAGCCCAATCCTATGGTCCTGATGCTGGTGGTAGGCTTGTACTGCCAGCTCCAAGGGTTGCAAACATGCCACAAAGCACATTTACGGCACCTGGAGAGTAGGGGATGCCAGTGCTGGGTCAGCGCCAGTCAGTGCTGGGCCCAGAGCTGGGAGGAGGAGGCTGCCCTACCACCGGGGGAATGTGATACTGCCAAGCGTTGGTGCAGCTTTCTGGGGAGGGAGAGGGCATAGGGAGGTGTGGGAGGGCATGGGGAGGGTGGAACTGAGCAGGGGAGGGGAATGTTGGGCCTGGGCAGGGGGTGGAACCGATGGAGGCTTCCTTGACTGCTTCCTATGCCCAAATTCAGGCCAGGCAGCCCAACACGGGGCTTTTCAAGACATTGCAGACTCGAGTAGCCCCATTGCAGGGGCTGGGGATTTACTTCAGGTAAGGAAACCTCCAGAAGCTGCTACAGCTCCCACAAGATGCAGCAGTAGCCATTTTGGCACCATTTCTCCTCTCGGTGCTGGGCCGCTTAGGATTGGGCTGCCCGTACCTTGACTTGAATAGGTTTTGGCAAAGGGTTTACAAAATCTTCAGATTGCTGCGGCTAATCAACTATGTCCAATATTGAAACTATGTAGACCAGCAGTTCCCAGACGAAAGGTCCATGGCCCACCAATGGGTCACGACCCATTTTTTTGGTTTTTCGCGAAGCTGACAGGGTAGATTAGGCTATGTGCATTAAACAACCTGCTACTTGTGGGGAGCTCTGCTGCCCAATCACCATTAGAGCCACAGAGATTTGAGCGGCTCATAAAGTGGAACTTTTTTTAGGTGGGTGTGGTGACCTCCATAGGCGCCCCGCTGCGAGGACGCGCTGTGGGAGCCCGGTGCTGCGTCTGAAGCAGTTGGCGTTTCAGTCGGCCGGCTGCTAGAGAAGAATGACAAGCGGCTGGGGCAGATTTACGTAGGCTGTTTACTTTACACAAGGCCTTTACATTCATTGGTTCACTGGGTAAGTATTGGCAGGATATTCAAATAAGTACAACGGAACACAAAAGGAGGGTGCCACGTTCCCCAAAGTCTATTTGCCTCACCTCGTCGCTCTACGGTCACACTGAGCTCGGGCGGGGCTGTGGTGAGGTAAGTGCCTCTGGACTACGGCGGGGGGTCTCCCCGTGTCCCCCTGCAGGCAGGGGCTCTGGTCTAGGTTCTCGAGGCTCCAGGGACTCTCCTGCAGGCTCCTGTGCCAGCGTTACCCCTTGATTAGGTGGGGAGCCAGCGGCCAGAAGCCCCCCCACGGGGGGCCGCGCAGGTGAGTTGAGGTATGTTGGGCCAATGGCGCAACCAATGGGTGGCCACCGGGGCCGGCCTTGCGCCCCTTGCGAGTTGCCCCTGTTGTCCACCGAAGAGCCTCCTGCCTTTGGGGAGGATCTGGGGGATGGGCACTCCGAGGGGTTCCGTACACCCCTCTGGGTGCCGGAAGGGTCCCTATCCAGGAGGGCTCCCAGGGAGGAGGGTGGCCAGCCCCCGCGGAGTTCTCTGAAGCCAGACCTCCGCCTGGCTCCAGGACACGTCTGTCTTCCTCCCAGCCCGAGCTCCTTATGAGCTCGGGCCTCAGCGTGCTCGGCCCCTCCCCTCCCTGCGAGATTTCGGCCTCGAGATCTCGCGAGAGGCCAGGGTAACAGGGAACGAAGCGGTTCCCTTGCAAGCCTCAGACCCGCGCGCGCCTCCGCCGGCTCCCCCGACATCGGGGTGCGAGCTGGCCCGCTCGCCGCCCCTCCGGGGCGGCTGGAGCGGGGCCGCACCGCGAGCTCCCGCCCCGGGGGCTTGCGGAGCCGGCATGGCGCGCGGCCCAGCTCTCCAAGGCTCCTCGGGGCCGAGGCGCGAGGCTGTTGTCCCGCCGTTGCTCTGGAGCGGTCGGAGCCCTTTCCAGCCCTCGGCCCCGGCCTATTCATTCCTCAATGCGGCGGCAGTCCTCAGGTAAGTGCAGCTGGGGTGTGGGGGGGCTGCCCCGCGGGTCCGGAGGCCACACAGGGTCACAATGCTAAAAGGTTTGGGAACCTTGGTAGATCTTTTTCGATACTATCAAATCGATAGTATGCTGGGGGCGTACCTGGGGCGTAAGGGGGCAGTGGGTGATGATGGCAGAAGGCCATCGCGCCGTATCCTAAGCCCCTAACTGATGTAGACCATAGCATCTTTTTTGGTGTGAGTAGCTGGTAGTTGTCAAATGATAGCAGTACTCCCAGAACTGACGAGGAAGGTTAAGATTCTGTGCTGAATCCTGCTGTACCACAGAGGTTGATCTGGGAAGTAGATCCCTGGAACTAACTGGATGCCCCCCAGTCTCATGGGTAGACTCGTAACTCACCATTGAACCCGTAAATCAAGAACCAAGCAAGGAGCTTTTCTCCACGGAATTCTGCTTTTGGGAAAGTGAAGAGCTCGGCATCCGTATCGCCATCAAAAAACGCGACTTGCCCCTCTGAATAGTCCAGAGAAACTCGGATCCTGGTGGGGGCGTGGCACAAGGACAAATTCGTTCTGGGAGTGGTGATGGATTCGTAATTCCCATCGATTCGCTGCACTCCCCAATACCCTCCACTAGGGTCAAGGAGAATGGGCCCATTCCTGTTAGCAGACTCTCTGACAATTCCCACACCCCACCAAGTTCCCCCCTCCAGCACCTCCACTTCCCAACAAATCCTTCCTGCGGTGAAGCCTTCATGGCTTAGCACACTGGCCAAAACGTTGTACCGCAGGGGACTCTCCTTCAGGTCTTGCTTCATGCCTTTCCATTTCACGCTTTTCAAATCCTTCGAGAGGTAGAGTTGGGGGTGATTTGTGGCAGGATCCAGAGTCAGATTTGCTATATGGAACACAGGGAGGGGGGAGAGATAAAATAATTTCACCTATTTTCTTTCTATTTTAGTTTTCATTTTCATTTGTTCCCTCTTCCACAGGTACTCACTTTTGATTGGCACTTGTGTCGGGGCCCACCCAATGGAAGTGAGGTCATAGCCAGAACCCAGGAACCACCCCCAGGAACCGCCGCACCTCCTCAGGAGGGAGCCCCAGGCAGCCTACCTGCTCACGCTGCTGCTGCCATCGATCTCCCTCGCTCTGCTGCCTGCCTGCCTGCCTGGCTCTGAGAACGTGCAGGCAACTCAAATGTGCAGGGAATTCAAACATTGCAGGGGGCGGAACGGAGCGCCAATGGAGTAGACGAGTGGGCGGGTGAATGGGCGGAGCCAGCCCTAATCCTAGGAACGGGTACTCGCGTACCCCCGCGTACCCGTTACATGACATGTCTGCTCTTCCATTATTTTGAGGTTTATTAAAGAGTGCAATCCTATACTGGTGTTGTGCCAGTGCTGAGCTCTTGCGCTGATCTAGTGCTGTTGCAAACATGCCGCCAGGCACGACTGCACCAGCAAGTCGGGTGTTGGACCAGCGCAAGAAGCAGCTGCTCCCATCAATTGCTCCAGCTGTGCACCGGGACTTGTGGAGGGCATTCCAGAGGTGTTCCAGGGGCGTAATGGGGCAGCGCAGTGGGCAACGATGGCAGAAGGCTCTTGTGCTGTATCCTAAGCCCCATCCCTGGCGGCCCCGATTCGCACCACTGCAGTGCCCATTGATCAGCAGGCGCAGATTCAAGCAGCCCCATCGGGCAGGCTGGGGCTTACCCGGGTGCAAAGGGCTTACCCGGGTGCAAACCCTTGCCCTGCACTGCACATCTGCTGCCTCCTAATGGCCTTAGGGTGCAGCCCTGCTGCGCCAACTTGCTGTGCCCATGCTGCTTAGGATTGGGCTGTAACTAATTGTTGCTTTGATTGATTTCCATTGTTCAATAAAGAGAAAACATGTGTGACAGAAATGTAACATGGGCCATAATTTAAGTGAGGAGGATAATTCAGTAGTGTCCCTGTGGGGGGGGGCAGAGATCTAAGTTTTGCAAGGAGCCTCACCCTGTGGTGTAAATCACTCCTCTCCCATGCCATTGCAGCCAGTCCTCATGGAAAAGCAATGTCTTGGTGTTGCTTACAGGCTACAGCGGCAAGGGAGAGAACCGATTTACTCTGCAAGGTAAGGCTCCTTGCAAAACTCAGCTCTCTGCCCCCCCCCTAGGATGCTACTGGGATAGTCCATTATTGCTAGCATTCTATAACAGACAGCACTCCCTTTATTATCCCCCATTTCTGCTCTTGTGAATGTGAACTGTCACTGTCCTAAGTTTCTATACATTTAAAATTTACCCAGAATTATCTCAAATGATACCTCTTCTATTTCATGGGCACTTGGATCCACTGTTCAATTTTCCCTCTGTTTTCATGTGTATATACTTAGGAGGCCCAAGAACACCGGAGGAAGGATGCCAAATCCCTGCCCCCCCTTACCCAATAATGTGCCAGACTCTGCTCCTCACAGGGCGCATTTCTATCCTAGAGTTAGGCCAGCAAAGTTTGCCCGGCAGACGGGCCACCATAAAACACCATTCTCAGAGTCAGGGAGGATGGCGCATGTCCTCCTCTCGGGCCTCAGTGTTCCAGCATAACTTAGGATTGTGCCTTAAATATATATATATAAAGAAGAGCATGCGTTTGTGTGTGTGTGTGTGTGTGTGTGTGTGTGTGTGTGTGTGTGTGTGT
>JAJKFI010000198.1:166458-187920 GCA_029204185.1 Lerista edwardsae | reverse complement strand
GGCCAGCCTCGCCCATTCCAGATTCTGCCCTGAAGCCCTGGCCAGCAGGTGCTCCTGCAAGGTGGCTGCTCAGAGCAGGGTTGGTGACTGAGGCCAGACAGGGTGGTGGGGAGAAGCGGCTTCTCCACAATAGTAAGAGGCAAAGCCGGTGAAGTGTGGAGGGAAAAGAAAAGCAGGGGGTAGCTAATGCAAGTGTAGCCCAGTGCAGAGGGGCAAATGATGCTCTGGAAGTGCTGTCACAACAGGAAGTGATGTCACTATTGTAATTTTGTTTTCTTGGGGTTTTTGGCCATAACGTTTGATAGAGTAAAGATATTACACGCTGGTTTGTTTAATTGCATTCTGCACTGAATTACTTTTCCAATGATATATAACATGATGATATTATTCTTACTTACCAAGATTTTCACAATATTGGACACTAGTGTCAAGCTTAGCTTGTTGCCCTCCTATACCTTGTTGCCCGGTGCAACTGCACCCCCCCTGCACCACTGTAGCTACACCCCTGAGTGAAAGAGGGCTCCCTGGAGCAACATGGGTGGGAGACTTCCTTAGAAATTCTCCCACGCTCCAGAGCACACCCCGGTGACCTGCCCTACTTCCTTGCTCTGGTGATGTTTTTTCTACAGTTAAATATGGGGAAGGAGAGAAGCCAGGACTATGAAGGTTGTATTTATGAATGCTCTCTCTGTGTGTTTCTCCTTAGAAGGATTCCCTGCCCTGCTGCCTTGCTCTGGCATTTTTTTCCTTACAGTTCAATTTCACAGTTCAATATCACAGTAGCGTTTTGGCAGTTAGTCATTTTGTTAAGTAGCTCATGTACATCCGATGGTTGCCTACCCCCAGTAGTGTCATTCAGTAACAAGGAGACGGAACGCGAGGCGGGACTTACCCCTTGATTGACAGGGAGCCCGTGACGCGTTGCCGCCTACCTTTCCGCCGCGGGGACTCCTTCCGGGTGGCGTGCCCCTCCGCGGCTCTCCTAAGCACCCAGCGCGCCACCCAGGCAAGCGGGCACCCCCTCCGAAGCCAGGGGTGCCCGCGCGGCGCTTGGCAAGGCGGCGACGCATCAGAAACGGGCAGCCAATCAGGCGGTAAGTCCCGCCTCGTGTTCCGTCTCCTTGTTACTGAATGACACTACTGCCTACCGCTGACCTATGTATATCAACAAACCTATTTCTGACCTCAGCCACAGAGTGACTCATCTATTAACAGGACTGATTGATTTGCTGCCTCCTTGTGGCAGGATCACCACACAACATTTGAACAGAATCATGTGGAACTGGCAGGTCACATGGCAAGGATCTCAGGGAAGGGCAGGAACTGGGTGAGGGGGGGCACCTCATCTTACTGGTTCACCTCATGTGACTAATCACATCTGAAAGTTGCTGAAGTAACACTGAATCCAGCCATGCGGAAGTGGCAACCAAGTAATTTTTTTTTTTAAGGAAAAGGAGGAAACAAAAAGAAAAAAACCCAAACTTGCAGTAATGAATTGGGCATTTTAAAGGCCTCAACATGAGAAAAACCTACCTACTAAAGCTTGCCAAAAAAGTTTATTTTTTAAAAAAATATCACAAGTTTGCAGTCTCTGATACCATCATGAAAAAGGGGCAGTAGGGAAGAGTCCTAAGAGTTCCTCACCTTGATGGATTCTCAGATGTGTTGTAAGGTTTGTGCTCTGAGCAAACCTTTTCCCGCCATGCAAGCAACTGTATGGTTTCTCCTGTGTGGAGTCTCTGGTGTAAGATAAGGCTAGAAGTATGACAGAACCCTTTCCCACACTTGGCGCCCTTGTAGGACATTTCCCCTGTGTGGATAGTCTGATGCAAGAGAAGGCTGGAGAGCCTGACAGACTCTCTTCCCACACTTGGAACACTTATAAGGTTTTCCCCCACCCACAATGTGGTCCCTCTGATGTGTGGGAAGCTTGGATTGGTACTGAAAGCTCTTCCCACACAGGGCAGGGGTGTCTCTTCCTTCTGAGATTAATGATAGTTTTACCTGGCACTTGAAATGGCAAATAGACCTAATCTCCACCCAAGATTGCTACACTGGCTGCCGGTTCCTTTCCGGGCCTGAATCAAAGTGCTAGTTTTGACCTTTAAATAAGGTGACCAACCGTCCTCCTTTAGGGAGGACAGTCCTCCTTTTGTAAGTTCTGTCCTCCCTTGAAAAGTGTCCTCCCTCATGTCCTCCTTTTTGATATTTGAAGACTAATCTGTAAATCCCCATATTCGATCGATGCCGATCCGATCCGTTGCGTGTGATGTGACGTATTTGTATTTGACACATGACGATTCGTCAAGGCTCGGTGTAAAGAGCAAAAAAGAAAAAGCTAGGCCCTGGCTTGACTTTATTTTGAAAGAATTGTAAGACAAGCAGGATTGAGAGAGCTTATTTCATTGGTTGTTTGCAAAAGGTGTGAAGTTATAGCTGGGGTCAGGAATGCAAGCTATTCAGAAAGGTTACATGTAGCTAGTGCTGAAAACAGGGGATGGCCCCTTTACCCTGATAGGCTGATTGATTGAGCCTGAGGGGTGTGGCCGCACAACCACCATCAAGACCTTCCAAACTGCAAGACTCCTCCAGATCATCCTCCAAGAAGATCATCAGACCTGATAAAGCTTGCAAACCTGCAGACTTCCTTTTGCAAGACTGGAATTGCTGTCTGAGGAACAAGGTGAACAACTAGGGCCTAGTCAGTGATAGGAGCCTAGTTTTCTTTGTTTTATATGGTGTCTCTGTTAGTTCTAGAATGCTTTCTTAGTTGTGTAACCTTTGTTTATCAATAAATTACAATTAAATTTACTAGGTTGTCTTTGGAACCAGATAAGATTCAGTGGCTAAAGTGGCACGCTTACCCAATTTTAAGTTACTCATTGGAAAAAGTCCCTGTAGTTGGGACTTGTTTAACCTGGGGAATTTTAAGGTTAAGAGGAAGTATTCTTAACTTTGGGCCCAGACTAGTAGCAGTGGTTGTGAGCCTTGTTGTGCTTAAGGTCACACGCTGCTGAAAAAATCTCAGACTCATAGGGGCCCGGAACTGATTAGAGGGCATATAATATGAGCCTGTGATTTACACTCAGTACAGTGCGGCGAGATGCCATTATGAGATGCATGCGCTCCGCACGGGAGACCTTGAGAGAGAGCGCCGTGCACAAGTGGCTTTGTTTACTTCTTACCGAAACATGACACGGCACATACACACGCAGTAGACTCACGGTAATTATTTCTTTCTTTCAGTGAATATTCAGTCATACACAGGTAAGCACAATTCACGTTTTAGTAATTCATTATCTATCTAATAATTTCCAAATATGTATAATTTTATTTACAAGTTTATACAACCCTGTTGGCATGTAAGCATAATTACAATATAAAATGTTACACATGTTTTTATTACGCATTTATCATATTATAGTGTATTATTGTTGCAATGAATACAATGTTTCTTTTATTTATGGTATTTTTTGTGTCCTCCTTTTCATTTGTATTTGTATTTGTGTCCTCCTTTTCATTTTAAAAAAGTTGGTCACCTTACTTTAAAGCCCTTTACGGCTTGGGTCCGGGATATTTGAGGGACCTCCTCCTTCCATACAATCCGACCGATGCTCTGAGGTCATCTGGGGGCCCCCCTTTTAACTGTGCTGCCACCAGGAGAGGTGAGAAGGGTGGTGGCCAAGGATAGGGCCTTCTCGGTGGTGGCCCCCCGACTTTGGAATACCCTCCCCTTAGAACTAAGAACTGCTCTCTCTTTGACAACATTTCGGCAGGGATTGAAGACCTTCCTATTCCAAGCTTTTAATTATTGACAGGCTGGCTGATCCACGGGGTTGGCTGTTTAAATTTTAAATTTTTAAATTTTAAATGTTAATTATTTTAATACTGTTTTTTAATTATCATTTTTAATTCTCAAATATTGTAATTGTATTGTATTTTTGTTGTTGTAAGCCGCCTTGGGTGCCCATGGGCCAGAAAGGCAGGGTATAAATTGAATAAATAATAATAATAATAAATAATAAGATTGTCCCTGGGGAGGCCACATCTACCCAGCATCTAAACTACCCATAATCAGCTGGAAAGTCTTTGCTCCTGAGCATGTCTGAATGTCTTTGCTCCTAAGAGGTGGGGCCAGCAGTATCAGGCCACTAGGAGGATCAATTTATAGGCAAGCAAGGCAACAAAGATACAAGAATATTGGAGATGGTTTTACGATTGGACAGAAGGAAAAAGAAAATAGAAATTAGTTGTAAATGCTGTATTTAGAAAATTTAGGTTGTAGAAAACTGCATAAATAAGAATGAGGAATAAGAAGTATTAAGTTTTGTATGCATAGTTTTTGAACTTATATTGGATGAAGGAGATTGTATGCAAGCAGTAGCAAAGATGTATAAGCTGCAATCAATGTGTACCTTTTGTGTGAACCATTGTATCCCTTCCCTATGTTTCCCTCTTTCCCTACCCGGACCTTTATATAAAATAAAAAAAATTATATATATATTAAAAAAAATTATAGGCAAGCAATGCAGGTACCTCAAAGCAGCAATGAGGTACTTGTCAAATCGCCTCGTGTCCTCTCTCTTCCTGACACAGAGGGATTGATCCGTGCTTCACGTGAACAAAAACAACAAAACCCCAAACTAGATTGAGATGAATCCAACCCTTTCATCTTGAGAAGGACAAATAACAAGCTTACAGGAGTCTTATATCTCCAACTGCCAATTCCCAACTGTCAAAACTCCCACCCCTCCCCTCCCCTCTCCATCAACTGTCTTTCTTATTATTGATCAACCCTCCCAGCCAATAGGGAGAATCAGCTGCTGAACATTCCAAACCGCAGGTCAGAGGTGGAGGAAGGGTGTAGCCTGGGGTGGCGCGAGCCATGGGCGCTGGCAGCAGTGGGGGCCATTGCGTGGAGTCTGCGGACTAACCCGCGCACTGTCTGGCCCACCCGCCCTCCCTCACGTCTGTTCCGCTCCAAAATGGAGCTATTCCGGGTGCAGGGAGGTGTGGCTGGGTGACACACAGGGGCGGGGCGACGTCCTGGGGTTGCGGTTTCATTGCCCTGCCATGGGTGCACTCAGGGCTCCGTTCATCCCTGCTGCAAGTTTTCCTTTTTCCTTCACAGTGCTGTGATTTTCATAACAGCCAGTAAACATGATAGGACAGGCTGGCACACAGGGCAGACCACCACCCCCCCATTACCCTGTCATGTAAATCCCTCCTCTCCCTTGCCACTGTAGCCAGTAAGCGATGCCAAGACGTTGCTTTCCCCCCTGAAAATTGGCTACAGTGGCACGGGAAAGGAGCGATTTCCACGGCAAGGTAAGGCTCCTTGAAAAACTTAGAGCTCCGCCTTCCCCTGTAGGGACACCACTGTTCCCCCCAAACTTATGTGAAAATGCCAAGATAAATTATTTTAAAAATCTAGTAAATTAGGCTACAGCTTCTTAAAACTGTCATACAGTTATAACCAATATAGAAAAACCTCATTCTTTAAGATTTTTTTTGTCCCTTCTTTCCCGCCACAGTGGGGTACCCAAGATGGCTTCGATACACATAGAAATAAAATGATTTTTGCATGTTTATTATAACAATACAATTAAAAGCAATACACACAGAACAATGTTAATAAAATCGGTGGCATAAAATAACACATTTAAAATCTTGAAAAAGTAGCAGCCACAACAGAAATAGCAGATTTCAAGAAGAGGCCAAAGAAAGAATGAAAGAAAGAATGAAAGGCGAAATGACAGAATCAAGATCTTCATAGAATAATAAAAAGTGATATAAACCTCATGAAATGAAATCTTATTAATCAATACATTAGATCAATCAATCATTTAAGACTTGAAAGCAATAATCACAGGATACACACACATTGCTCTCCATCTCTTCCTCTTTTACATCATGTCCTTAACTCTTTCTTCTTAATGATGATAAAACCAATTCCCTAAACTTAACTGTTGTCTCTGGTTCCAATATTGCCTGAAATATTCAAAATGCATGATATGAAAAATTACATTAACAGTGCATTCCTAACCTGGAGTTAGGCCGCCACAGTTAGATCAGCAAAGTTTGGCCACTACAAAGGATACAGAGCACAATCCTAAACTGGAGTTAGGCTGGCATAAACTAAGCCAGCAAAGTTTGATCAGAACAAGGGCCACCATAAAGCATGTTTGGACTACTCTCGGAGTCAGGGAGGAAGGTGCATGTCTATGTGCTGGCCTCTCTGACTCCAAGAGTGGTCCAAACATACTTTACAGTGTCCCTTGTGCTGGCCAAACTTTGCTGGCTTAGTTTATGCCGGCTTAACTCACTTTAGGATTGCCCCCACAGTAAAGTATGTTTGGACCACTCTTGGAGTCAGAGAGGCCAGCACACAGATGTGAATCATCCTGACTCTGAGAATGGTCCAAACATGCTTTACGGTGTCCCTTGTGCCAGCCAAACTTTGCTGGCCTAATTGTGCCGGCCTAACTCCAGGTTAGGACTGTGCTCTGACCCAATCCTATCCAACTTTCCTGCACCGATGGAGGCTCAATGCAGCCCCAAGACAAGGGTACAAACGTTCTCTAACCTTGAGGAGGCCTCCATGATTGCAACCCCACTGCAGGATGCAGCCCACGCCCCATTGACATGGCCATAATGGCACTGGAAATGTGAGTAGAATTGGGCACTCAGATTGCAGCCCTTTGCCTGTTCCTCTTTCAGTTCTACAAAGAAAGGGTTACAGTCAGTAGTGGGATCTGGGGATTGACTACCGGAACGCTGGGCGGGGCTTGGACGGGACTTACGCGTCATTGGCTGCCCGTCCGTTTGGTCCGCAGCACGTCCTGGCCTGGGGGGGGGTGCTGGCTCGCCGGGGGGATGGGTGGGGGGCGCGCCAGATGATCGGACTTACAGTGGTGGGGCGCGCTCCCCCGGAGAAGCCCACGCGGCCGGCAGGCAGCCCAAGGAACGAAACGGGCGGGCTGCCAATCACGCGTAAGTCCTGCCCAGCGTTCCGTTAGTCAATTCCCAGATCCCATTACTGGTTACAGTGTCACCTTCTTTCACAGCAACCTAAGTGACCTTCCATGGTGGGACTTCTCCTTAGGACTCAGCATATCAGCCTGGTCCCCAAGTTCACCCAGAAAAAGGGGCGAATCCTCTCCCCAGAGAAGTAGACTGAAGAGAAAGCGAAGATCAAGTCACCCGAATCAGCATCAAAAAATTCCACACGACCTTCTTCATAGTCCAGGGACAACAGGATCTTCCTGAGCTCGCATCTGAAGGTCAAAGTGGTGGGCTTAGGAGATGTAAAAGCCAAGCCTTCAAGAGAGAGGAATGAATCTTTCCCTACTGCCCAGATCCCATCATCAGTACTAAGGTGGCAACTGTCCTTCTTGAGAGATTCTTTTGCAACTCCCACAGCCCACCACTCACTGTTCGCCTCTCTCCCCTCCACTTCCACCTCCCACCAGTGCCTTCCTGAACCGAAGCTCTCACGGCCCAGCACACAGCACTCCTCCTTAAACCTCTCAGGGTTGTAAAGCAGGCATTTGATGCTCTCCTCCCATCTTACGCTCTTCAGATCCTCAGATACAACCAGGTCGACGTGCGCTGTGCTTGGATCCAGAGTCACATTCACTGCAGGACAGAGAGAGCGAGAGTAGAACGACTGCTGGAGAGTTCCTGCTGCATAACACTTCGTTGCAGGGCAATTTACAAAACTTGCTTTCCCCCAGTTCAGCTGACGGCCACATGAGATGCGATGTCAAAGGCTGGGGGCATGGCGTTTTGGCTTGGGGTTTATTTTTAACTTTAAATAGCAGTCAATTCTGCATTGGGACTGTGGCATAGAAGTCTAACCCATGCCAACTGGGCAACAAGATCCCTTCTGAAATGGTAGCTTCCTTATACAGGGATATAAAATTCATGGATAATTAGGCTCAACCTGCATTCTAGTTGCCCGTTTACTCTTTGTGTCTTTTCTTTGAGGGGGGAAAATGACTCCTTTTCCCAGAATAAGGTTGTGCTGAGCCCCTAACAACACATCTTGAACCAGGGGTTGCCAACAAGGAAACTTTCCCCATCTCCTTTAGGTTCCTGCAGATAATTACCTTTGTCCATGGCTTCCTTGAGTGACCCTGTTGTATGGAAGAAAATGTGACACATTTAAAGTCAGATAGTCATATCTTTTTTTTTAATCTTTTATCTTTTCAAAAAAAAGATCCACATCAGCTGCTGGAGATCAACTCTGAAGACCTCCTTTGTCAGGAGGCCTGAGAAAGAGCAGAAACAGGTCAAAGATAGCCTTGCCTAATAAAATCACTTGGATCTACTTATTGGATTGTTCTCCAATTCCTTTATCTCTAAAAATAGACACTACACCTAAGAGTGCAAACCTAAGGCTATTAGGCTGGCACAGTTAGGCCAGCATAGTTTGGCTGGCACAAGGGACACCATAAAGTATGTTAGGACCACTCTCAGAGGCCAGCACCCTGACTCCTAGAATGGTCCAAATGTGCTTTACG
Organism: Lerista edwardsae; assembly: GCA_029204185.1. NCBI lineage: Eukaryota > Metazoa > Chordata > Lepidosauria > Squamata > Scincidae > Lerista > Lerista edwardsae. The sequence continues at coordinate 179,395 of JAJKFI010000198.1, read as the reverse complement.
GTGGTCCTTGTGCCGGCCAAACTTTGCTGGCCTAACTGTGCCGGCCTAACTCCAGGTTAGGGTTGCACTCTGAGGCATGGAGCATATGACTGTTGTTACAGACTTCATTCAGGGCACAATCCTATGCATGTCTACTCAGAAGTAAGTCCCATTGTGTAGAGTGGGGCTTACTCCCAGGAAGGTGGGTATAGGATTGCAGCCTCAGTGTGGTGGGAGGGGTTAATTTATTGGGCGTTCCACATCATCACTGATCGGATTCAGAGAAATGATGAAAAGATGTGCAATCGCTGGTTGACCAAAGCGGAACGGCTAAAGGAAGAGCGAGAGATGAAAAAAAAGGATGTGGTATCAGTTACCTGATATTTCAAAGAGAAATTAGAATAATTGCTTACTGGGGTCACAGAAGATGTAACACAGGCATGCCCAAGTATCCACTACGGTTCCGTTCTGGACCCCACCGTGGATACTTGAAACTGTGGATACCTGGGACACTTTTTTAAAGATAGGGGAACATTGATGGGTTTGCTGCAAGAAGGTAAAAAAAAGAGATTTGTTTAATGTTCCCCTTTCTTTTTAATAGGCTTCCCAATATCCATGGTATCCGTGGATAATTGAAACCGTGGATTCCTAATCAGTGGATACCAGGGCACACCTGTATGTTTAAGTTCAAGATGTGGCAAATCAGATTTAGGGGATGGGTCTGAATTTATCCTTTGTTGTTGTTCAGTCGCTAAGTCGTGTCCGACCCTTTGCGACCCCATCGACCACAGCACGCCAGGCCTCCCTGTCCTCCACCAGCTTCCAGAGTTCGCCCAATTTCATGTTCATCGCTTCGGTGACACTATCTAACCATCTCATCCTCTGCCGCCCCTTCTCCTTTGGCCTTCAATCTTTCCCACCATGAGGGTCTTTTCTAAAGAGTCCTCTCTTCTCATGAGGTGGCCAAAGTATTGGAGCTTCAGCTTCAGGATTTGTCCTTCCAGGGAGCAATCAGGCTTGACTTCCTGGAGGATTGGAATTTATCCTTAGGAAGTTTGAAAAGTTCTTGTGGGGAGGTTTGTGAATTGTGCTGGCCTAACTCCAGGTTAGGATTGCACTCTTATTCATAGAATTGGGCATAGAATTCATAGAATCAGGCAGCCCAAACCTGCGTTGGAACAGACAGGCCGGCCAGTAGGCCTGCACTGTATCAACACAAGTTTAGCTGCCTCTGGAGCTCACCGTGAGGCAAGGGGACATTTGTCCCTTACCCAGGGGTAGGCCCCAGTCCCTCTTACCAGCCCCAGGTAAGCTCTAAGGGGCTACTCACATCTGTGCCTGCTATTTAGCAAAACAGCCGGCAAAGACTCAAGTAGCCTCACTGCGGTAGCCATGGCTTTCTCCGGGGGAAGGGAAACCCTGCGGCTGCCAGGGGTCCCACGGGATGCAGCAGTAGCCATTTTGGTAGACTAGAAGGCAGACTATTAAGCAGGCTGGAAGTGACATTCTAGGACAGTGTTATTCAAACTGTGGGTCAGGACCCACTTTGCGGATCGCAACATGATGTCCGGTGGATCGCAGAGAGCTGGGAGCAGCCAGCTTGGAAGCTGCAGACCTTACTCTTGCTATATTCCTTTTCTGAGGGTGCAATCCTAAACTGGAGTTAGGTCGGCATAAACTAATATACCAAGGCCACTGCAAAATATGTTTGGACCACTCTCGGAGTCAGAGAGGCCAGCATATAGACGTGAGCCATCTTCTCTGACTCCAAGAATGGTCCAAACACACTTTACGGTGGCCCTTGTGCTGGCCAAACTTTGCTGGCTTGGCTTATGCCAGCCTAACTCCAGTTTAGGATTGTGCTCCGAGTGCTGACAGTTGGAATTGTCAAGTGAGATTTTTTTTTTAAAATTGTTTTTTGAGTTCAGTGCTTGTGCCTAACATTTCGACCTAATCTTGCTTTCTGTCAGGGATGTTTCAGGGCTGTGCAATTGCTGGACACCAAGAATGCCAGTTTGCATTCCAGGAGTGCCATTTGCTTACATCACACTGACAGCACTTTCTGCTTGATGATGGCACTTCCAGATATGACATCACTTCCAGGGAAATGACCTCAGTTCCGGTGGGTCCCAACATGACTGCCATTCTAAAAAGTGAGTCCCGGTCTAAAAAGTTTGAGAACCACTGCTCTAGGATACTTCTTCACTGGTCTCTTTTGATGAGGGCTGTTGCATTAAAGGAGAGGGATGGAGTGGGGAAAATGGGGGAGAGGGACTGACTCCTCAGACATCTTCACAGCTGCTGTCAAGAACGTCACTTGGTCTTTAGGAAGGTTTTGACTTTCCCTGCATCCAACCTGGGAACGGAATGCTCCAGCGGTGGGATCTACAAACGACCTGAGGGAACGGAGGGCGGGACTTAGGCAGGACTACCGTTTGATTGGCAGCCCGTCCGTGCACTTCCGCTTTCGTTCCGCTCGCCCCGCGGCCATCCCTGGCCTCGGAGGGGGCGCCTGCTCGCCTGGGGGGGAAAGGTGGGGGCCACCCAAGGGACGGGCTGCCAATCAAACGGTAGTCCCGCCTAAGTCCCGCCCTCCATTCCCCCAGGTCGTTTGTAGATCCCATTGCTGGAATGCTCCCAGAGTTCATGAGAAAAAGCATTTCTGGATCTAATCCAGCATCTTGTTTCTCACAATGATCAACCAGATCTATGTCAATGCCCCGTCTTCCAATACCTTCAAACTCTTCCATGGCTTTTTTCAGATTTGAACTTTTGGGAGAGAAGCTTCTGAGTTTCCATTCTAGCCCTGGAGAAAGCTGCGGCCTCTGCCTCTCTTGTCCCTGCTGACACCTGGAGGGAAAATGCATGGCTCAGCTTAGGAACGGCAAAAACACCTCCTTCCCCTATCTGATCCCCATTAATAGAATATTCACCAGAGCCACAGTGGAATTGCCCCTGCTACATATACCCTTACTATTGATGCAGGAGATAACCAGCCCATCTTCTCTCATTTATTGGCCAGTACATTTTGTGTGCAAACTCTGAACATGAGGTCATAAGAACATAAGAAGAGCCTTGCTGGATCAGGCCATAGGCCCATCTAGTCCAGCTTCCTGTATCACACAGTGGCCCACCAGGTGCCTCAGGGAGCACGAGACAACAAGATGCCTGCGTCCTGTTGCCACTCCCTTGCACCTGGGTCAGTTTCTTTCCATGAATGGGGCATTCAGAGTTATCCATCGCATGGATTACAGCAGTGCTTCTCAAATGTTTTAGTACCAGGACCACCTAAAACCAAAGGTTTCACTTTGTCAGCCACACCAACCCCTTTGGCTACAATAGTGATTGGGCAACACTGCTCCCCCCTAATACCAGGTTGTTTAACCCTTAACACACACAGCCTAATCTTACCTTGTCATAGAATCATAGCATTGGAAGTGACCTACAAGGTCATCTAGTCCAACCCCGCCTGTGGCAGGAAATCCTCCTACAGCATCTCCAGCAGGTGCCTGTCAAGCCTCTGCTTGTCGGTTTTGCAAACCAGCAAAAATTGGGTCCTGACCGATTGGCAGACCACAGACCCCCAGTTTGAGAACCGGTCAGTGGTGTCATTCAAATGATTTAGGAACAGGAACTCACTTCTGATTGGCACTTCTCAGGAACCTGGAACCAGCCACGGAGCCCGTTAGGATCCGGAACGCCCATTCTGGTCCGTTCCCCCTGAATGACATCACTGGAACCGGTGGAGTATAGTAATTCCCTCTGTATTCAGCCCTTGTCTCTGCAAGGGGTAGTGGTTAACCACAGCAATTCCATTTCAGCCCCTCACGTTTGCTCTCCATGGAAAGGACTACCGAGAACTGTAACCCTAACTGGCCCAGCGCTGAAGGAACAAGAACGCAGGCTGTCACAAATATGGCGGAAGGCACATGGCAGCAGTGGTGCAAGTGGAAAGGCCTGTACTGGCACCAGTCAAAGGCATGTGCCCAGTGGAGCAGGTAGACTCTCTGAAAGTCAGCAGAGAGGCAGGGAAGTGTAATGGAGCAGGATTGGGGTGGGGAGGAGGACAAATTCAGCCTGGGAAGGGAGTGGGAACTGTGGCAGCCGCTTCAACTGTATTCTATCCTGATTTTCTGACACAGGGCTGCTTGGGCTTGCGTCAGGGTGCAATCCTAACCTGGAGTTAGGAAGACAAAGTTAGGTTAGCAAAGTTTGTCTGGCACAAAGGCCACCATAAAGTGTGTTTGGATTACTCTTAGAGACAGGGAGGATGGTGCATGTCTGTGTGCTGGCGTCTCTGACTCCGAGAGTGGTCCAAACATACTTTACAATGTCCCTCATTCTGCTGGCCTAACTGTGCCGGCTTAACTCCAGGTTAGGACTGCACTTTCAGAGCACAATCCTAAACTGGAGTTAGGCCAGCATAAGCTAAACCAGCAAAGTTTGGCCAGAACAAGGGCCACCATAAAGCATATTTAGACTACTCTCGGAGTCTGGGAGAATGGCACCCGTCTGTGTGCTGACCTCTGTGTACACAGACGGGTGTGTGCAAACATACTTTATGGTGGCCCTTGGGCTGGCCAAACTTTGCTGGTTTAGCTTATGCTGGCCTAACTCCAGTTTAGGATTGCGCCCTCGGTGATTTTGCTGGCACGAGCCTGAGTAGCTGTATAGTGCTTGCTGGGGCTCACCCTAGGGGAAGGGGACGAACGACCCTTTCCCGATGGGAGACCTCCGTCAGCCTCTATTCCCACGCTGGGTACAGCAGAGGCCATTTAGATGCTGCCGAATCACAGCGCGGGAATCTCGATCGGATTGTGCCAACAGTCAATGAATGCAGGCTGTTTCCATGTTGCAGGATCCTTCATACCATCACCAAGAACGACATCACGTTTCCGACATCATGCGCATTCTGCAGGAACGTTTGTCATGGGTGGGGCCAGGGCTCTTCCAGAGAGGGTGAAATAGGGTGAGAGGAGAGCGAGGATGAGCCACGTACCTGCTAAATGTACTTCCAAATTCCTGAAAGAAAGAATGCAAGAGAGTGAGCGATGCGTCGCAGGCAGAAAGAACAGTGGGTTGCTTCTACGTTCTGTAGCATCCTGGGGTATTGTTGGCCCCTACTTTGTCTGTGGATGTCCAATTCTCATTCCTGGATCCCACCTCCTTGATTCACAGGCATCCACGTCAGCGATGGGATTCACAGATTGACAAGGGGAACGCTGGGCGGGACTAACGCGGGGCTTCCGCGTGATTGGCTGCTTGTCCGCAGCGTTCCGCAGCTGTCCTGGCCTCGGGGAGGGGGCTGCCCCCGGTTAATACGCCCCACCGCTGCTTGCCCAGGCTCCCGGCGCGACCCTCACCTGTCCCCTGCGGCGAGTGGGAGCCCCCCCGAGGCCAGGACAGCTGCAGAACGCTGCGGACGGGCTGCCACTCAAGCAGAAGTCCCGCCTAAATCCCGCCCAGCGTTCCCCTTGTCAATTTGTGAATCCCATCGCTGATCCAAGTGGTACTTTGGTCTGAAACCTCACCTGCAGAAACTCACTTGATGGCTGCTGCCACTTCCCCTCCACATCCTTGATCAAGCCTCTGAAATGAGAGATCTCCTCAGAGAGCCTGGCCAGGTTTTCTTCCTGCCTCTTCGTGATCTCCTTTTCCAGATCTGCCAGCTGGATCAGCCAGAAGTACTCTTTTTCATCAAGGAACTTGTGCATTTTCTCAATGACAGACAGGATCTCCTGTTTTTCCGCTGCTAATTGTCTCTGAAGAAGAGATAGGAATGGGAATGAAAGGAATATGGGATTCAGTCAATGGAAATTAGATAGAGGCCTGGATAGACAGGCAGCGACAATAAATGAATTGGGCATGTGTTGCAACTTCACATCTTATTGCTACGGGAAGGGGGCTGTTTCTGCAGGATCGGGACCCACTGCATCAGAATGGCGGGACCCACTCCATTGCAGGACCCGCTCCATCAGCAGGGCTGCTTTGGCACCAATGGGAGTTAATGGGATTTGGCTCTAATATATATCAGAGGGACAACATATATCAAGGAGTTGCCCAGCCCAAATTCCTCCCCAATATATGAGTCATAACATGCAGCACCTACCAGGAATTCTTGATGTCTCTGTTCTTCAGACAGTTTTTGTTTTACAAGCTCCTCTCGCTTTTTCTCCAGTGACTTTAGCTGGGCCTGGATCTCTTCCTGCACAGAGAAGGGTTTAGTTCTAGGAAAATCAGCTCCCCTGCCCCATGTTTTAAAGTACTGTTATTAACAATTTCAGCAACCGAACAAGGCAAAATGAGTCTAGCCCAGTTTTAAAGTAGCAATACAGTACACAGCACAAACATAGGACATGAAAGTCATTCAGTACATTAAACACTAAGGCCAAGGCACATCAACATACCTTTAGGGCACACTCCTAACCTGGAGTTAGGCTGGCACAGTTAGGCAGTTTGGCTGGCACTGTAAAGAGCATTTGGACCACTCTTGGAGTCAGGGAGGATGGTGCATGTCTGTGTGCTGGCCTCTCTGATGTTAAGAACATAAGAAAAGCTTTGCTTGATCAGGCCAAAGGCCCATCTAGTCCAGCTTCCTGTATCTCACAGTGGCCCACCAGATGCCTCAGGGAGCACACGAGACAACTAGATACCTGCATCTTGTTACCACTCCCCTGTATCTGGCATTCTGAGGTAAATTCTGAGGTACACACACTGGTGGCCAGTCAAGATTCTCCACAGCAGTGGTATTCAAACTTTTTAGACAGGGACCCACTTTTTAGAATGGCACTCGTGTTATATTAGTACTCATAGGGACAGCCCCACTGGATCAAGCCAAAGGCCCATCTAGTCCAGCTTCCTGTATCTCACAGTGGTCCACCAGGTGCCTCAGGGAGCACACAAGACAACCAGATACCAGCATATCATTGCCACTCCTCTGCATCTGGCATTCTGAGGTAAATTCTGAGGTAAACACACTGGTGGCCAGTCTAGAGTCTCCACAGCATTTCTCCACACCTATTACCCTTGCACCACCCAAGGAAGACACCAGAATCTGGTTGGGGTTTAACTTTATCCAACACAAGTTCAACACATGAAACCTACTGAACACCCATCCCTCCCTCCCAGTCTGGGGTTGGCAAAAATCAGGATTAAAATCAGGTAAAATGATTTAAAAAAATAGGATAAACAATTAAAATAACATTAAGTTGCACAATTCTATGCGTATCTACTCAGAAATAGGTCCCATTGGGTTCAACTGGATTTACTCCCAGGATAATGTGCATAGGATTGTAGTCTAAAACAAATTTAAAATTAAAAAAAAAATGAGCAGTTCCCAACAGGTCCCATAATTGCAGTTAAAAATGCCAGCCAGCAGCTCAGCAGCTAAAAAGCCTCTTTAAAAATAAGAAGCACGCATGCTTTGAAAACTAAATAAAACACATTAGCAGCAAGCCAATCAGTGGCGATTCTGTGTCTTCAGGCACAAGGAAATAATAAACCAAACCCCACCCGGCTCCCACCACTGATCAGGGAGCGCTTGCAAATCAACCAGCAAAGCCCAGAGGAAACAGACGGTGAAAGCTGGCGGTGAAAGATCAACAGCCTGTTTTCTGCTGGCACGATCAATCAGAAGAACGCGACACAAGGGCGCTTCGCTTTACTACCTTAAACTCTTCCTCAGCCTCCTCCGCGGGAATCACGTGGTGCTGCCTGTGTTCCTTGGACCGGTCACAGACCACGCAGATCGGGGCTCGATCCTCCCTGCAGAAGAGCTTCAGCGGCTCCTGGTGTTTCGCGCACAGCCTTCCCGACGTGCTTTCGGTCTCTTGCGCCACCCGAAGGCTGAACTTCTTGGTGATTTCCACGATGCTGGCCAGCTGCCTGTTGGGCCGGAGGCTGCTCTGCTGGACGGGTTCCATGCAGTGCGGGCAGCAAGAGGCGCTTCTCTTGGGCTCCCCCCAGTACTGGGTCAGGCAGGCTCGGCAGAAATTGTGCCCGCAGTCTATAGTCACCGGATCCGTGAAATGGTCCAGGCAGATGGGGCAAGTGGTCTCCTCGCAGAACTCCCTGACGAAGCTCCCCGCGGCTGCCATGACTGCTTCTCCGCGGAGTGCAATCGAGCCATCCTAGCTTTACTTTCGATTTCGAGCAGCGACTGTGCAATTCATTTCCTGAAACAGCCTCGGTCAAGTAAACGGAGACGTCTTTAACTAAACCAATTTCAGCCACAAGAGGGCGCCCAAGAGGAAGTCAATAAATGACCCTTAATAACAGCTATCAGGAAATGCAGGTCTGCTTTACTAGCTCGCAAAATGCCCTGCAAATTTGGGGTCATGGAGAAGAATTGTTCTTTGATAAATTTCTCTTCTGCTCTTCCTCCGAGAGCTGAGAGTAGTGAGTTCTGTGTCCAGGAATAAGCTAAACCGGTGGTTCTCAAACTGTTCAGCGCAACAACCTGTCATAAATGAAAATCCATCTAATCCAGGAGTCTCCAGAAGGCCTGTCATGGCCGGAAGTGCTGTCATTGTGACGCCAGAGCCTGCTGTTTTCTTGAGAATGCGGCCATCCAGTTGGGTTATTTCTGAGGGCACAATCCTAAAATGGAGTTAGGCTGGCACAGTTGGGCCAACAAAGTTCATAAATGACCTGGAGACAGGGATAAGCAGCGAGGTGGCCAAGTTTGCAGATGGCACTAAACTTTTCCGGGTGGTAAAAACCAGAAAGGACTGTGAAGAGCTCCAGAAGGATCTCTCCAAGTTGGGGGAATGGGCAGCCAAATGGCAGATGCATTTCAACATAGACAAATGTAAAGTGATGCACGTTGGGGCAAAAAACCAAAACTTCACCTATAGGCTAATGGGTTCTGAGCTGTCTGTGACAGCTCAAGAGAGAGATCTTGGGGTGTTGGTGGACAATTCAATGAAGGTATCGACCCAGTGTGCGTCAGCAATTAAGAAGGCCAATTCCATGCTTGGGGTCATTAAAAAAGGGGTTGAGAATAAAACAGCCAATATTATCATGCCATTGTACAAATCGATGGTAAGGCCGCACCTGGAATATTGTGTCCAGTTCTGGTCGCCGCATCTCAAAAAGGACATAGTGGAGCTGGAAAAGGTGCAGAAGAGAGCGACAAAAATGATTACGGGACTGGGGCACCTCCCTTATGAAGAAAGACTGCAGCGTATGGGGCTCTTCAGCCTAGAAAAAAGGCGCCTGAGGGGGGACATGCTTGAGACATACAAAATTATGCATGGAAGGGATAGAGTCGATAAAGGGATGTTCTTTTCCCTCTCTCAAAACACCAGAACCAGGGGGCATCCGCTAAAACTGAGGGTTGGGAGAGTTAAAACAGATAAAAGGAAGTACTTTTTTACCCAGCGGGTAGTTAATCTGTGGAACTCTTTGCCACAGGAAGTGGTGATGGCATCTGGTCTTGATGCCTTTAAGAGGGGATTGGACAGATTTCTGGAAGAAAAGTCCATTGTGGGCTATAGGCAATGATGGGTTGTAACCTCCTTACATTAGTAGTAGGCTACTTCAGAGTACTGGGTGCAAGGGAGTGGCAACAGGATGCAAGCATCTTGTTGTCTCATGCCTCCCTGGGGCACCTGGTGGGCTGCTGTGAGATACAGGAAGCTGGACTAGATGGGCCTTTGGCCTGATCCAGCAGGGCTCTTCTTATGTTCTTATGTTCTTATGTAAAGTTTGGCCTGCTTAAGGGCCACCGTAAAGTGTGTCATGTCTGTGTGCTGGCTTCTCTGTGTGCTGTTCCCAAGATGGCTGTTCCCAGCTTTCCGCAACCCACCTGACATCATGTCACAACCCACCAAGTGGGTCCCGACCCACAGTTTGAGTAACACTGGCTCAGGGCAAGCCCTGATTGAAAACTGAACCATTTAGAAAAGAAAATCAGGTGACTTCTAGATAGATACAGCTGACAACAATTGTTCTTATGATAAGACATGGTCATGATTATGTGTCGGGTGTTGGTGTATGTGAGTCTCAAACAAGGTTTCTTTATAGATGGTCATCTCCTTCACCATCCATATATGGCCCTTCAGCAAGCAAAAGACAAACATCGCCATCTAGGGGGCAGTGCTGGGATGGAGGCAAATAGCTTGTTATTAACCAGTCTAAATATGGTGAGCTGACCCCTAGGGCCTTATTAAAACTTTACCTCCAAGCCAGCTTGTGCAACCCATTGACGAAGCGATAGTCTCTCTCCCCCTTCCTCTTGCCTCCTTTTAGTACTCACCTCTGACTGTGCTTTCCGTGTCTGGCACTCAGCCTCCCCAGATATTTGACTCCCAACCTGGACTTGGCTTGATTATACCCTCTGCTCCAGAACTATTTTCCGGCAGCCTGGCCCTAGCCATAATTTATCATTCATTTAAAATCTGTTTGCATTGGTGTGTGTGTGTGTGTGTGTGTGTGTGTGTGTGTGTGTCCTTTCATGCATGCATGTGCATGCACATGTTTTAATTTTACATAGCTACAGTAAGGTAAAGGTAAAGGTTTCCCCATGACCGAATGGTCTAGTAGTGACCGACTGTAGGGGGTAGTGCTCATCTCCATTTCTAAGCCAAAGAGCAGGCGTTTGTTCAAGGACAAGCTTCTGTGGTCATGTGACCAGCATGACTACACGTCAATGCGCATGGAACACCGTTTCCTTCCCACCGAAGTAGTCCCTATTTATCTACTTGCATTTTTAGGTGCTTTTGAACTGCTAGGTTGGCAGAAGCTGGGACAAGGGACAGGAGCTCACTCGGTTGCGTGGTCTTGAACTGCCAACCTTCCGTCAACAAGTTCAACAACAGTGGTTTAACTCACAGCGCCACCACGTCCCTAGCTACAGTAGTGGCCCACCAATCCAAGTGCAGTCTACCGTAAAATGTGTTTGGGCCACTCTTGGAGTCAGGGGGGATGGTGCAGTCTGTGTTCTGCCCTCTCTGACTCTGAGAGTGGTCCAAACATACTTTATGGTGTCTCTTGTGCTGGCCAAACTTGGCAGGCCTAACTGTGCCGGCCTAACTCCAGTTTAGGATAGTGCTCTAAGGGGACCTGGGTAAGTGGATGGAGCCAGGAAATGGTTAGGAGACAGGATATTGGCAGAGCTCCCTCATAACCAATCCTTTACCTGTTGCAACTTTCCTCTCCCCACCCCAGTCCCTGCCCCTTTCCTCCTCCTCCCTTCATTCCCCCTCCCCCCTGCCCATTGCCACCCAGAGGCAGATCTAAGGGAGGGCAAAGCTCTAAGTTTTGCAAGAAGCCTTACCTTGCAGTGGAAATCACTCCTCTCTTGCACCATTTTAGCCAATCCTCACAGGGAAAAGCAACATCTTGGCATTGCTTACTGGCTACAGCAGCAAGGGAGAGGAGGGATTTACATGACAGGGTAAGGCTTCTTGCAACACTTAGAGCTTTGCCCTCCCTTAGATCTGCCTCTGCCACCATTCTACTCTTTAAAAGTTCTTAGTGCTGAACTAGTCATTGTTTTTAGTTGTATCACCATCAGTGTGGCACTTTGTAAGGTGACAACACAACACAAGTAACAACACAAGACTGGTCCTTGTTCCATATAGCTTACAATTTAAGGCTGCAGTCTTATACATGCTTATCTGGGAGCAAGCTCCGTTAAACAGAGTGGGACTTTCTTCTGACTAAGGGTGCAATCTAACCTGTGGTTTGGCCTGCACAGTTAGGCCAGCAAAGCTTGGCTGGCAAAAGGGCCACCTAAAGTATGGTTGGACGACTTTCAGAGTCAGAGAGGCCAGCACACAGATGTGCACCATCCTCCATGATTCCGAACGTGGTGGTCCAAACACGCTTTATGGTGGCCCTTGTGCCAGTCAAACTTTGCTGGCCTAACTGTGTGGGCCAAACCACAGATTAGGATTGCACCCTAAATAACATTATAAGATTGTTCTGGAAATGCTGATATTGACAATTTGGGTTACTCACAATGATGCATGTATTAAAAAAAAGAAGATGCATAAACTTCTTGATTGTTTTATTACTGTAGACTCAAGGTTTATACAGGTAGGGGTTGGGTTTATTCAGGCTTCTTTGTATCATTAAAAGTGTCAGAAAGGAATAACCACAGTAATGATCTTTAATAATTGTATACAGCAGTGGTTCCCAAACTGTGGGTCAGGAGCCAATTTCGGGTGGGTCGTAAAGCACATAGAGCAACCATACTGAAAATATGGGAATATGGTACTCTGGAAATGAGGAGGGGCATGTGGTTATTTTGCTTGTGTCAAGATTGTAAATAGGCTTTTTTTTCTTTCCAATTCACTTTGCTATTGGAAATCGGATGAGAAATAACCCAAGTAATTGCTGTATTCTCAAGAAAGCATGAAATCACGGTCCTAATGATGTCATAAGGATGGCACTTCTGGTCATGAATCAATTCCGATGGGTCCCAGACAGATTGTCATTCTAAAAAGTGGATCCCGATGCTAAAATGTTTGAGAATCACTGGTCTTTAGCGATCACCTTGATATTACTACAATTATATAGCAGATGCTCCAGCGAGTGGGGACACGAGCAGCGAGTGCTGTCCTGCGACGAAGTGCCTCGTCTGCGACCAAGTGCAGGTAAAAGCGAGTTACGCATCTGTGCGAGGAGGGGGATCCTTGGAAAGATAAGGTAAGTGTTCTTCTCACCTGTAAATCCACTCTAAGTTTAGGTTTAAGGCTGAGTTCTGTTTAAGGAAAGGTTAAATTTAAGTCTGTGTAAAATTCAGCTGAAAGGAACTGATTCTGTAGAGAATTACAGCTCAAGCCTACACAGGTCTACTCTAAGTAAGACCAGAGTCTATTTGTGAGTAAGAACCCAAATTAAAACTAAATTAAACATAGGGAAGAGTAGAAACTTAAACTGAGTAGAAACTGAATCTGAAGAGTAGAAACTGAAATAAGGCAGAGGTGAAATCTCACCTCACAGTCTCAGC
>JAJKFI010000198.1:108777-148806 GCA_029204185.1 Lerista edwardsae | reverse complement strand
TCTATCTATCTATCTATCTATCTATCTATCTATCTATCTATCTATCTTTTTCACAGCTGCTACACATTTGCATTGAGCTATCCACCAGCATCCCCAAGATCTCTTTCCTGTTTGGTCAGTAACAGCTCCGACTACACCAATGTAGACATGAGATTGGGAACTTTCTCCAAATGTGCAATATATGTACAGTGAACGACATTTGCCAGTTTGTTCTCCAGCCACCCAGCTTGGAGAGCTCTTTTTAGAATTTCTACAACATCATCATCATCATCATCATCATCATCATCATCATCAATAGTATCCAATGTTGTTGTTGTTGTTAGCCCATGAACTGCTTTGTGAACTTTTTGTTGAAAAGTGGTATATAAATAAATGATGGTGAATAGCGTTACTTTGGGTAGTTTGTTCTCATATACAATGTTGACCACCAAGATATTATTTTATTGCAGCATATCTGTAATAATGATAATGATAATGATATTGAAAACCAGATAATATTCAGGTAGAGTTTTAAGTCAGGTTTGCTCAGCCTGCCTTATCTACCTGAGGGACCTTGTAGATGCCTAATATGGCGGCCATCTGAAAAAAGTCTACCAACTCCCCTCCTTGAATGACAGCCAACAGGCTTTCTTGCCTTCCACACTTGAAGTTAGGGACCATCCAATGGCCAGTGGAGAGCAGGTCTATGGTGGCCTCAGCGGGGGTCCTTACACTGAAAGCGTTTTCATAGATGCTGTAGCCTAGAGTGACGTTGGGTACGAGCTGCGGATTTTCATTGATCTCGTCAATGGCAAGTAACATGGCCAGGACATGCTGGTAGTTCCTCTCCAAGAACCTGAAATGAAAACGATGTGGCATATCAGTGAATTAGAATGCTATCCAAATCCTGTTTCTTCAGCTAAAAATACCAGTGGCATTAGAACTCTATTGGGCAGAGCTACTTGCAGCCCCGGCATGGAAGGGAACAAAATGCGCATTCTCAGTTGCTGGATACGTTCCTGCAGGAGCCTGAAACTTGACCATAACACCCTGTGGCACTGGGTCCCCAACTCAGACTTGCCCCTCGCAGCGCTGGCATCCAGGGTGTGTGGGGAGCCCTGGGGTTTTGCAATCACAAAACTGGAAGTGGATCATAATCGTATTTTAATGCACTCTCAGGCTTCCCACCCACCCGGGATGCCAGTCGTGCAAGACATGTCTGGAAAAGGCCACTTTGCCCAGGGCAGCAGCATGATCCTTCCTCCTCTCCCCATCCCTTAAAGGGGCGGAAGCAGTTCACAACCCACCACTTAGGGAACCACTGGTCTCCCCCCCCCCCCTTATCAGCAAGATATGCGCATTGAGTCCTTTTAATTATCTGGAATCTCCTGCCTTTCTTCAGAGGAGTATTAGCTATCTGTTTACTCTCTCTCTCTCTCTCTCTCTCTCTCTCTCTCTCTCTCTCTCACACACACACACACACACACACACACACACCCAAAAATTGGAGCATTTTAGGAGAGGAATGTATAGTAACCTCATGTTAGAGATGCTTTATATTTCTAACCTAAAACCCCCCAAGTATTTTCAACCAAGAGGGAAAGTGCTCCAAACACTGAACATTTTGGTCTCCCTTTATCACATCTTCTCCAGTTTCAGTAATACTCCTCTTTCTGTGACGGGTGACCAGAACTGCAGACATTGATATTACTCTAGATGGCTCTCGCCAAGCTATGCATTTGTATAAAGTGATTTCTGCTCCACCGCAGTACGTATTACTCATGCAACTGTAGCCAATCCTCAGTGGATTCCAAGTCAGAGAGTGCTCTTGTGCTTTATGATATTGTTAGGACCTGGAGTTAGGCCAGCAGAGTTTGGCCAGCACAAGGGCCACTGTAAACTATGTTTGGACCACTCTCAGAGTCAGAGAGGCCAGCACACAGATATGCGCCATCCACCCTGACTCCGAGAGTGGTCCAAACGCACTTTATGGTGTCCCTTGTGCCAGCCAAACTTCGCTGTCCTAACTGTGCCAGCCTAACTCCGGGTTAGGATTGTGCTCTGAAATGCATAGTGGTGTGTTGAGCCCTCTTATCAACAGTTCAAAATGAAATGAGACTGCTGTAGCCTGAGAAATTGCAGATTTTGCCTCAGCTTCTTGGGATGGTGGCTAAATAGATACTTTATGTTTCACATTTTTATACCACCCTTCTTCCAAGGAGCTCAGGGTGGTGTCCTTGGTTCCTTCCCTCCTTTTGTCCTCACAACAACCCTGCAAGGTAGGCAAGGCTGAGAAATAGTGATTCGTCCAAGGTCACCCCGGAAGCTGCATGGCTGAGCAGGGATTTTGACCAGGGTTTTCCTGATCTAAGCTCCATATCAGAAGCACTACACCAGCGATCTCCAAACTGCAGCGGGGAAGAGCAGTCCCTGGCATGGTCAGCACTTCCACCTGGGGTGCTGTGAAAGACCCTGACTACGGTCTCCAGGGGTCTTCATGGCCAGCCGCTTCTGAGGTCTGCAGCCCCAGCAAGTATCGCACCTGGTCTTGCACGCAGAGACACTTGGTTTGTCGCTACAATCTTTCAAAGTATCCCCAGCGGAACAGAAAGTGCGGTTCATTCTGGGGATGGAGTAAGCAGGTGCTGGATCCTGCCGGTGGGCCCGATGCTGGAGACACCTGCACGACACCATCCAGGTAATTATTGTAAACAGCATCTGCAAAATTTCCTCAAAGGCAATGAATGGATGGTGATTTAAGAAAAGCAGGTATAATTTGCTGGGGCTGTTACTTGTACTTTTGGAGCATTGGAGTCTACAGTACACCATTCCTATCAGATAAGCCCTCTGCTTTACCTGTTTTTATTGCAAAGCTTTTTGTCAAACATAAGGAGCTCAACCATATTACAGAACCTTTCTGTTGCCTTCTGAGCTGGAACTCAAGCTATAGATGGCAGCATCAACCATCAGTATCAGTTGAAAATAAGGAAAACCAATCTCAAATACCACTTACAGGATTATGTCATGAATGGGATCCCTCTGAAAGGCAGGGCTGGGATGCATCACTGTCCTCAAAGGTACGAGTCCACTAATGATGTAATCCCCTGGTCTGTAATAATGATGTGGAAACATCTGTATATCTGAGATATCGAGATCTGTATTGTCCAGTACCCCAAAGGGCAAATGGAGCAGGAGCAGAAGTAGCGGCCGAAACATTTTCAGCACAAACAAGTGATTCCTGCTTTCTGTCACTTGGCTTTAGGACCACTGAATTAGGAGAAAGGTTTGCCAGGAATGAAGACTTGCAAATTCAATGCCAGGCCCATGCTGTTGACTGAGTTTAGAAACAGAGAGCCCAGATTTCATCTCTCAGAGATATCCATCGCTCATCAAAATGACACTCATCATCCGAGCCTGGTGTCAATGCCACCAAAACCTTCAGAAGCCCAAGATCTCTTTAAGTAGTACTTTCCAAATCTGATGCAAGAAATGATCAACAATTCTGTGTTTTTTTTATTATTATTATTGTGGATCTCCAACGTGATGTCTGGGGAATCCAATGGGATTCGGTGGGAAGAAAAATCAATCACTATGATTTTAGTAATGACGAGGGAAATCATTCCTCTCTGAAGTTCTTTGTTCTCTCTGAGATCACAGCAGGAGAAAACAGGTTGCAACGTGTACATCTGGAAAAGGACACTGCCATTTGGGGAGGAGTAGAATGGTGAGGGGACAAACCTCAGACATGAGTGCAAATTTGACTTTGGGTTATTTACTTTTTTTAAGTAAATTGCACGAGTGCAGCATATGTGATATGGCAAAACAGCAACCCTACAGCGGGGAGATGGGATGCTTTAGAATAGTGGTCTCCATACTGGAGACCGCTAAAGCAGGGAAACCAGTCCCCAGCGTGAACAGCAGTTTCTGTTCCACCGGGGATGGTGCGAAAGACCCTTACTAGAACTCCCAGGAGTCTTTTCAGCCAGAGGCACACACACGGAACACCAGGCTTGAGGCTTGCTGGGGCAGCAGATCCCGGATGCACCTGGCCGCAAAGAACCCTGGGAGTTGTAGTAGGGGTCTTTCACCCCGTCACCAATGGAATGCAAGCCTCTGCTCATGCTGGGGAAGGAATACGGGGGCATTCAGGGGCGTAGTTAATGAAAGTGCAGCCCAGTGCAGAGGGCAAAATTTTGCCCCGGAAGTGACATCACAACATGAAGTGACATCACAGTTGTATTTTCATTTTCTCTTTTTTTTTGCCCATAACTTTTGATAAAGATATTACAGTCTGGTCTGTTTTGTTGCATTCTGCATCAACTTTCCTTTCCAATGATATATAACATGATGGTGTTATTCATACACACCAAAGTTTTCACAATTTTGGCCACTAATGTCAAGCTCAGCTTGTTGCCCCCTAAAGCTTGTTGCCCAGTGCAATTGCATCCCCTGCACCTCTTTAGCTATGCCCCTGGGGCCATTTGAACTGGCCCATGGGCCGGAGTTTGGAGCTCCCTGCTTTTGAATGTAATCCCTACCACTGTTCGAGTGGGAATGGGGTGGGGACAGGGAGGAATGTGGTTGAGATTGGGCTGGGGAGGGGTGGATGTGGAGGTTGGGAAGGACAAAAAAAGCGCCACTATCTCCCTTCCCAACTTGATCCATCTTCCTGGGCCCACCTGGACCTATGCCAGCGGGGCAGTGAAGGCTTACACCTGGGCAAGGGAACAAATGTTCCCTTACTCAAAGGAGGCCTGTGGGCAGTGGTGGGATTCAAATAAATTAACAACCGGTTCTATGTCCTTCAGGACAGCCGCTGCCTTTCTTCCCTCTCCCAACCTAAAATTAACAACTGGTTCTGCAGAACTGGTGAGAACTGGCTGAATTTCACCACTGCCTATGGGCCAGCCCACCTGCAGGCTACAGTGTGTGCTCCTGTGGTGCAGCTATCTTGGTGGGTGGGATAAATATGATTGGGCTCTATCTTTCACCCAGGGATGAATTGCATTTGGCTTAAGAGTAGACAACCAGAGAGCTGCTTTCGAAGTTCTGAGGCAGGAGGGAGGAAGAAGAAAAGAACAGTGAAACAGGGAGCATCCTAGGAGTTGGTCTTTGGCTGGACAGAGAGTTGAGAACAGGCATTTAGCTGGGGTGGGAGAATTATGTGTGTGGAAACTGGAGTCACAGAGACTCACAACGGTCAGAAACCTGGCCTCGGGTTGCTCTGTCACTGAGCAGAAGTGTAAACTAGTATAGGAGAGATGTTTTAGAGAAGAAAATCCACTGCTTCTGCATGTTGGGACAGAAACTAGGCTAGTTTTATGCCAAACATATCAAAAACTAAATTTATAATGCGGGTTAAGCCACTTGCAATTTTTCCTCATGCTCCAAAATGCGTCAGAAACTGGAAGTGAAATGTGGCAACCTCCAGGCAATTTAAGTAGGAAAAAGTGTGTGCAGTATATTCTTTAGTAAAGAGCATATATTCTTTCCAGGCACCTATACTTTAGCACTACAAACGAAAGTGTTCATGGATGAAGTTGGTTATAGTTTAGCACAGGGGACTCCAAAGTCTGGCCATCGCGCTGGATGTGATCCCCCCACCCCATCCCTGGAATCTTCAAATGAGTGGGAGGTGTCTGCTCAGGTGAATGCAAAGACCCCAACTACAGACCACAGGGTCTTTGCAGCTGACCCCAGAAGCGGCTCACCACAAATACCTCTGGGGGCTATACTTGGGGTCTCTGCGATCATCCCAGGTTGAACAGCAGATGCTGCTCATGCCGGAGACAACTTTCAGTGGTGCAGCAGTCTCCAGTTTGGAGACAACTGATTTAGCACAAAAGTTCCCAACCTTTTTTGGTGCCTGGACCCCCTGTTTTGATACAACAACCTGTAAGGACCTAGGGCAGGAAGTGATGTAACAAAGCAGGAAACAGGAAGTGACACTATGCTGGCAGGGCTATGGCATTAAATGGAGAGTGATTATTAATAAATCACACTTTTTGAAAGTCGAAAGAATTCCAGATTCCAGATTCAGCTTTTTCAGCTGATAAGGCTGCTTGGATCTGCACCTGCAGACATAAGTCCAAGCCTCCCACAGTGGCCTATATTGTGGTCACATGGCCCGGGACCAGTGATGTCATGCAGGGGGTACGCGGGGGTACGCGAGTACCGGTTTCTAGGATTACGGCTGGCCCCGCCCATTTGCCCACCCACTTGTCGACTTCGCCCCCTGCAACATTTGAATTTCCTGCACATTTGAGTTGCCTGCATGTTCTCAGAGCCAGCCAGGCAGGCAGGCAGCGAGCAGAGCCTTGCCTTGCCTTTCCACTGAAAAATGAGCTGCTCTGGGGTTTTGGAACTGTTGGGTCATTTTAACATGATGCCAGTCCTCCTTAACATGTTCTGGGGGTGCTGTGGAATACTGTTGCAACTGTTGGGTCAGTTTAAAATTGTCTGAGGCCGCAAAAAGGGCTTTTTTCATGTCACTTCCTGCCACGACATCACTTCCGGCTTATGACGTCACTTCTGGTGGGCGGGTCCTGACAAGTGCCAATCAAAAGTGAGTACCTGTTATTAAATCATTTAGATGACACCACTGCCCGGGACAGGGGTTTGGATACAGCCTAAGGGCTGCCTCCAGACTCCACCCCCTCCCTGGGCTGCCCTGCCCACCGGAAACCCTCCTCCCACTCCGTTCTGCCCCCTCCCGCTTTTCCTCCCACCCAGAAAAGCCTCTGCGCTGGCCAAACTCTGGCACAACTGTGTTAACACAGCTGTCTGCATCGACACAGTGTGCTTTGCGCTAGTACAAAAGTGCCTTATTATGGCACTTTCACCGCAGAGCAGGGCTGGCTCAGGCCACATGCCTCGGCCTAATGGGTGCCTTGGATTGTGCCCTTAATAAGAGAAATGTCGTGTTATTTTGTGAGATCATATGGGTCCAACAAAGAACCTATCAAACAGCCCCCTTCCCGGTGATGCAACCGTGCCACCAAAGCACACACTCCATCTTGTGTGTCATGCAGTCCTGTAGGTTTCCTCTGTGTAAGGGAATATTTGTTCCCTAGATTAGGGGTAAGCCTCATTATCTGAGATGGGGCTACACCAGGGGCCACCAACTTGCTCGGAACATTGGGGGTGCTGAGTAGCCACGCCTCCTGACGTAACCATGTCCAAAGTAGCCACGCCCCCTGACATAGCCGCACCCACTGTCATCGCAGCTCGGAAGAGGCTGCTTTGCATCGTGGCACCCCCATGCTCGGTGCTGGGTCAGGAGTGCGCCTGTTCGTCGGAGTGGTCAGGCACACTCCGCAAGGGCCCGCCCAGCCCAGCAGCGAAAAGGCTGAGCCAAGGGCAGTGCGAGCATGCGCAGTGGTCACGTTGCAATTGAGCCAATCAGCTCCTTCTGTGCATGCTCGCACTGCCCTCGGCTTGGCCTGACCGCTCTGAAGAACAGGCGCACTCCCGGCCCAATGCCGAACACGGGGGTGCTGCGCTGTGTGGGGGTGCCCAGCATTGGGGGGGTGGAGCACCCCCCCAAAAAATATTGTGGGTGCTGACAGCACACCAGCACCCATGGAGTTGGCACTACTGATTTACACAGACCTGCACCATCTATCTTGCTGTCACAGGATTCAGCAGACCTGGGAATGCGAATCAAAGCCAGAAAGGGGGATGGATAGCAGTTGCACTGCTGCTGCTGATTCTGTGCTGCTGATTCTGTGCTGCTGATTCTGTGATTGATCCCCACCCAGGCTCTGCCATGTTCCTCCCCCTTCCCACCCTGTTCTTTCCAACCTTGCCTCCTGCCCCCTGTGCTGCTATAGTAGCACCAGGGCTTTTGGGAAGCTGTTGGAGCGTGGCTGTGACAGCTTGCTGCTTGTGGTGGCATCCTGGCCTCTCTCAAAGGGGTGTTACCATTTGCACCAACAATATGGCAGTTCCCTCCCATCTTCATCACCGGAAAATGAGCTTTGGAATGAGTTTTGGAAGCACAGCATGCCTATAAGAGTGGGCCAAAAGAGGACTCATAATAAATTTAGTCAAAAAGGTCAAAGGAAGAGTATTACTATATCAAGCACACTGGCCCTACGACTTTACAGAGTTTCAAAATACATATGTAAAAATAGAAAAATAAAAATATGCACAAATATATTGATTATCACCCATCTTTCTTTTTCATCATTAGATGTTCCTTGTTGTTCAGATCAGGCCTCAGCAAAATAATGTAGCACTTGGGAAGGAAGATGCAGCCCAACAGCCCAGAGCTGGAGGCCAAGATGGAGACGATCTGCACGGCTGCCGTGTACTTCCCCCTCATGCTCAGGTAGGTGGGCACAAAGGACACCCAGACACTGCAAAAGACCAGCATGCTGAAGGTGATGAACTTGGCCTCATTGAAACCCCCAGGCAGCTTCCTGGCTAGGAAGGCCACAGTGAATGCAGTGACTGCCAGGAAGCCCAGGTAGCCAAGAGCAGAGGAAAACATGGCTACTGACCCTTCGTTGCATTGCATGATGATCTGGTCAAGCTGGGAATGCATGTCCAGCTCTGGGAAGGGGGGAGAGATCCCCATCCAGACCATGCAGATGCCAAGCTGGCCAGCGGAGCAGACAAGGACAGTGGCATAGGCCACCTTCTGCCCCATCCATTTCCTCATCCCATTGCCCGGCTTGGTGGCCATGAAGGCCAGCACCACCGTGATGGTCTTGGCCAGCACAGCAGAGACGGCCACCGAGAAGACGATGCTGAAGGCGCTTTGCCTGAGAAGGCAGGTCAGCTGGTGGGGCCGGCCGAGGAAGAGGAAGGAGGACAGGAAGGAGAGCAGGAGGGAGGCCAGGAGGATGTAGGTGAGAGTCCGGTTGTTGGCTTTGACCAGTGGGGTCTGCAGATGCCTAATGAAGGTTCCTAAGACCAAAACTGTGATGACTGACAGAAATATGGCAAAGAAAGTCAAGACGACTCCCAGGGGTTCTACATAGGCCAGGAAGACTTCAGCTTTGGGGACACATTGATCCCGGTCTTCATTTGAATATTGATGATCAGGACAGTTGTCACAATGGTCTGCATCTGAAAGAATCAAGAATGATTTAAGCATTTCAGGGTCCAGTAACTGCTTCCTGTACATGGCACTGTTAGCTTTTCATTTCACATTAAATATTCCTTCTATTTAATGCTAAATTAGCATGCCTTTGGAAAATGTGCCTGCCTCTGCACATTCGCTATATTTTCAAGTATCCATACTTCACGTATTGACCACTCTGGATATGTACTAAGATTTGAAAGATCAGGTCCAGGAACAATCAGGGGGATAAAAGCAGAGACGTCATCCGGGCGCAGATGAGAGAGAGAGAGAGAGAGAGAGAGAGAGAGAGAGAGAGAGAGAGAGAGAGAACATTTAAGAGTTTTGCCTACTTCTGAGTTGAAAAACAGCTCATGAGGGAGGGGATATAAATCTAGGCAGGCAAGCCAGAAATAAGGGTGAATGGCCTTACTGCTAGCTGCCTTAATTGGTGGAACTCCTTGCCACAGGATGTGGTGATGGCATCTGACTTAGGTACCTTTAAAAGGGGATTGGACAGATTTCTGGAGGAAAAGTCCATTGTGGGCTATAGGCCCACGTTACGTTACATTAATAGTAGGCTACTTCAGAATGCCAGGTGCAAGGGTGTGGCAACAGGATGCAAGCATCTTGTGGTCTGCTGAGCTCTCTTAGGCACCTGGTGGGCCACTGTGAGATACAGGAAGTTGGACAAGGTGGGCCTTTGGCCTGATCCAGCATGGCTCTTCTGATGTTCTTATGTTCTTATGCAAAGGCAAGCAATCTCTGGTGCACACACGCCAGCCCGAAATGACCTGCTCAAAATTTCCCATGCTGTGCTCTGATTGCTGCTTGGAGCATTGAGAAACTGCTACTTGCTACTTTCACATTCCATTAAAGTTGCTCCAGGAAGCACTGTGAACTAAGTACATGAATTTGAATAAGCAAGCTTCCTCCTGTTCCTCCCCCTCCTCTTCCTGATTCCATACTGAAAACTATTTGTAGCTTCCCCAAACCTGTTGCTTACTTTTGCTGTTACTGTTGCTAACACAGCAAAGTGGTGTTGTTTCATGAAATTGATGAAATTGATTGTGTCGAATAGTGCCATCAGTAAGCAAAAGCGGTGTTATTTGGCGATTTGATCTAAATTTCATTTTATACAGCAATTTGAGTAGAAATTCTCATTATTTAGTGTACTGTGTTGGTCCCTGAAAAAACGCCACTCTTAGCCACAGGGGAAGTGCTCTTGAAGGCCTGAGCATGACAGGGGATGAGGCACCTGCCTACATGTGAGACACACTCCTTGATGGGTCGTGCATCCCCATGCTTTCAAGGCACACAAATTACATGCTCTGTGTGAAATGAATGAACTTGGAATGGCTTTAGAACAAGTTTGCATTTTCCCCATTGAAATTTAATGGAATTGTATTCAACATGATTTTTGATATAAGGACTTTTTCAGCAATGAATTAGATATGGATACATGAAGGGCAAGTGGAATTCATTTCTCACTCCCTTCCTACAGTTCCTTCATAGCAGCCTACCTTCCTGGGTGGAAATTGCACCTTTTGGGCATGGAACACAGATGTGGCAGCAAATTGGCTTTCCTTCTGGAACCACCTTGCTGGAGCCAGGTTGGCAGAATTCGGTGCATATGGAACGTGGTGTTGTCTGCGGGACAAAAAGACAAACACAGAGACACAGGATTTTAATTTTTAAGCAAAGGATGATGGTGACATAAAAAGTTGGAAGGGCCCAATCCTATCCAACTTTCCAGTGCTGATGCAGCTGTGCCAATGGATGATGTTCTGCACCCTGCTTTGGAGGGGAAGGCACCAGGGGCATAGCTAAAGAAGTGCAGGGGTGTGCCATTGCACAAGACAATTTCACATTCACATTGGTTTTCTGAGCTAGATACCAATAGAAATCTAACAGAGCACGGGTGTAGATAAGAAACGCAGAGAGGTGCAATTGCACTGGGCAACCAGCTTTAGGGGGCAACAAGCTGAACTTGACACTATTGGCCAAAATTGTGATAACCTTGGTATATAAGAATAATACCTTCATGTTAGATACCATTCGGTGTGGAATTTAATGCAGAATGCAATGAAACATATTGGCGTGTAATATCAAAAGTTATGGTCAAAGGGAAGTGGACGGGGACTTCCAGCATGGCGGTTGCTCCTTACCGAGGGAAGGGAGCGATTGAAGCTTTTGTGCTTCTCCAGGATCTCTGCACAGAGATTCTGGTCTAACTGCAGCAGGAGAGCTGAGTTAGAGTGGGGTAGCTGGTGTCTAGCCTCCAAAAATGGCCAATTTTGGAGGTGAACGGTGCCTTTGCCTGAACACAGAGGACTCAAGAGTTCCTGCTTGATGCAGGCTGTGCTGTGGTTTTCTTTTGAGAGTGGAAATATCTCAGAAGAGCTGGAAGAATGTGAAGGACTACATCTAAAGGTCTCTATTGGCTCCAAATAGAGATAAAATGCTTGGGAAGAAATAACAGAGAAATGTAAATGGATTATGTTGATTATGCTGATGGTAACAACAAGGCGTGAATTGCACATAAGTTTGGCTGCGGGCCATTGAGCGTCTCAGAAATTTATTCGATTCAAGTTACAAGATTCCCACTGAAGTGCATTGTTTTTCCCCCCCTTTTTTCCTAATTGTTTCTATGAAGTGTGGGAAGTTTGGAAGTTTATCGAGTGCTTTGTTCCTGTTGTTCCTTTGTTCCTTTGTTCCTGCTGTTCCTGCTGTTCCTGTTGTTGAAGATGGAGGAGGCTAAATTCCAACTGCGTAGCTGCTTTGAAATGGCGACAGACAGCATGTACATTGGGGAAAGGTGAAAGATTTATAACTGGATTTATAACCGGATCATCCTTTTAAATTTTTCTTGTTTTTTATGAAGCGTGGGAAGTTTGGAAATGTATTGAGTATTCTGTTTTTGTGCTGTTAAAGATGGAGGAGTTTGAATTCCAACTGCGTAGATGTTTTAAAATGGCGACAAACAACATGTTCACTGAGGAAAGGCGAAAGATTTATAACCAGATTTTAAGAACTATTCAAGAATCTCCATGGATGTGGATTGAAGCAGAATTTTGTTGGAAGGATTGGAGGAATTTCTAATAAATCAGGAGAATGAAATCTGATGGTTTAATAAGGGAAGT
Source organism: Lerista edwardsae (assembly GCA_029204185.1). NCBI lineage: Eukaryota > Metazoa > Chordata > Lepidosauria > Squamata > Scincidae > Lerista > Lerista edwardsae. The sequence goes on along the minus strand of JAJKFI010000198.1, from coordinate 136,617 downwards.
TTGATTTTCTCCCTATTTCAAGTTGGATTGTTTTCTTTGTATGTGAAGAAGATTAGAAAGAAGTGAATTGAATGAAGAAGAGACATTTTAATTGTCGGCTCACAGACACCGGTGGCAGAGGAGTCTGTTAGCTGACTGTTTCCCTTGGGGCAGCAAGGGAACAAAATCTAACCAGATATTTGTTTTTAATAATTTGTAGCAACTGGCTTCTTGTAACAAAAGTGATAGGAAAATTTGAAAAATGGGAAATTTTGTTTTAAAATATTGAACAGATGGTAATAATGGAAATATTAAGTTTAAGATGTAGAGAGGCTTCCTTCCTTCCTTTGTTGTATGTGGTAGAGAGAAGTGACTATTATTGGGTTTTGATTTTAGAAGAGAAATAAGACTGTAAACTTGTATTTTGCATCAAGATTATATTGCAAAGCTGATTATTATTATTATTTTTAAGTACGTGATGATTCAGGTTTATATTTAAAGATATCATTTTAGAGAAAAATGGTGAAACTATCAAGACCTAATGGCATGTTTAAGAAAGTTTAAGAAAGCTTTGGAGTTTGTTCTTTCTTATTGTTTTTGCTTTTTTCCTTTTCTCAAATCATGCTGTCTTAATTTTAATAAGTATGTTTTTATAATGGAAATAATAGTGTTGGATTTTGGAATATAGGTAAGTGAACAGAGTACTCTTATTTATTTTTGGCAAAGATAAAAATTAAAATCTTAATTAAAAGAACTAGAAATATACAAGATAGAGATATAAAGAATTATTTGACAGTTCATTATAATTTCTAAGCGATATTATGTTATAAAGCTTTACTTCCCTGTTTCTTTCTTACATTTTTATATACTATCTTCTTCCCTATTTGCTTTTTATTATAAATTAGATATATGCATATATACATATCTTATATTTCTGGTTCCTGATTGAGCTAGATTATTGTGAAGCTATTGAATAATGAACAATAGATATATTTTTATGTGGCTGTAGTAATTATATCCTTTCAGATGGAATATATTGTAGTAGTAAGTAATTATTAGTTGCCTATGCTGATGTAACTCTCGAACCACCTCCAACTTTCCTATTGTTTGATCCTTGTTTTCCTATCCTATGTAATTGACTATCCTTACCTGTATCTTTACAATTAAAAAATTAATAAAATCATCTTCAAAAAAAAAGTTATGGCCAAAGGAAAACCAAGAAAATGAAAATGCAACTGTGATGTCACTTCCTGTTGTGATGTCATTTCTAGGGCATCATTTTGTCCTCTGCACTGGACTACACTTTCATTAGCTACACCATTGGCAGGCACAGGGGCCTCCTTGAGGTAAGGGAACATCTGTTTCCTTACCTGGGGGCTGCCCTGCAGCTGTATTGGTGCTGGAAATTGGGATAGGCTGTGGCCCTAAAGCCGAGATTCCTAAACTTTACCAGAGAGTCAGGACCACCATAACTAGCGGAGGGAGGGCAGGGCAAAGGTGGCTATGGCACTTCCTGGACTTCACTCCACCACCACAGAAAGGGGAGGCTTCCCACTTACTTGGTGGTTGCACTGACTCTCTGGAGGGTGTGGGTGGTTGGTGGAGCTGTTCTAGCTCAGCACAGTGGTTCTCAAACTTTTTGGCCCCTGGACCCACTTTTTTGAATGGCAATCTGTCTGGGACCCACCAGAAGTGATGTCATGGCTGGAAGTGCCGCCATTGTGATGTCAGAGCCTTCTGCTTTTTTTTTTTTTTAAGAATGCTGCCATCAGTTGGGTGATTTCTCAGCCATTTTCCAACAACAAAGTGAATCAGAAAGGAGAAAAGCCTATTTTCCCAATATAAGAAAAACAACCACACAACCCTTCCCATTTCCAGCATCCTATCTTCCCATAGTTTCAATATGGCTGCACTAGGTGCTTTGCACCCACTTGAAATTGGCTCGCGACCCCCTGGTGGGTCCCGACTTTCAGTTTGGGAACCACTGTGTTAGCACATTTTCACATCAGTTTTTGAAAGAGGAACGTTTCCTACCTGGTTGAAGCCATTGGGCCACACCACGGTCTCGTCCTGAAGGGTCAACTCGAAGCCTGGGACAGCCTGGGTCTCCAGCCTTCCCACTTTCACTCTGACTGCAGATTCGTTGGGAAAGATGACCAAATTCACAATGTCATAGTTAGCCACCAGCTCTCCATCTTCACCAAAATAGATCTCTTCCATGGTCGTACTGTTAAAGCGGATGCTTCTCAGGAAAGGATGAAGCTAGAAAGAGAGGTGACTTAAATTGAGAAGCGAATGCATGAACTATGGCAGTGGTCTTCAATCTTTTTCGTGCCATGACCCCAGTAAATCAATCACTGAAGTATGAGACTGAGGAGCCAACACCAATTCTGCCCCCTCCCAGAAACTGATTTGCCCGCATCACTGCCCACCTCCTGTCCCATTTGCTCCTACCTCTTGTGTCTTGTGTCATGAGACATGGTGGTGCTGCGGGTCAAACTGCCGAGCTGTTGACCGCAAGGTTGGCAGTTCAAGACCACGCAGTTCGGAGCAAGCTCCTGTAAAGGTAAAGGCTTCCACACAACCGAATGGTCTAGTCGTGACCGACGGTAGGGGGCAGTGCTCATCTCCGTTTCAAAGCCAAAGAGCTGGTGTTTGTCCTAGGACAAGCTTCCGTGGTCATGTGGCTGGAATGACTATACGCCATTACCTTCCCACTGAAGTGGTACCTATTTATCTACTTGCATTTTTATGTGCTTTCGAACTGCTGGTTCGGCAGGAGCTGGGACAAGCAACAGGAGCTCACTCCATCGTGTGGTCTTGAACTCCCAACCTTCTGGTCAGAAAGCCCAGCAGCAGCAGTTTAACCGGCAGTGCCACCATGTCCCATTAGGGGGAGTTAAAAGAGGCCACACCCTGGAGCTGGAGGAAGGCAGCCCAGATAGAACCAAGAGGAGGAAAGAAGCTATCAGAACCACCAGGCTGTGGGAGGGGTTGAGTTCAGCAATGAAAGCGTACGCCAGATCCAGACATGTCATGTAGCGGGTACGCGGGGGTATGCGAGTACCCGTTCCTAGGATTAGGGCTGGCCCCGCCCATTCGCCCGCCCACTTGTCGACTCTGTCGGCGCTCCGCTCTGCCCCCTGCAATGTTTGAATTGTCTGCACGTTTGAGTTGCCTGCACGTTCTCAGAGCCAGGCAGGCAGGCAGGCAGCAGGGCGAGGGAGACCGACGGCAGCAGCAGCCTGAGCAGGTAGGCTGCCTGGGGCTCCCTCCCAAGGAGGCGCGGCGGTTCCTGGAGGGGAATCGGTAGCCCGCGCGGCGGCCCCGGGGAAGGCCCGGGACTCCCAGGCCTTCTCCCGGGCCTCCCGGGCCTTCTCCCGGGCCGCCACACGGCCTACCGAGGAGGCGCGGCGGTTCCTGGGGGCGGTTCCTGGGTTCCGGCTATGACCTCCCTTCTGGTGGGTGGGCCCAGACACAAGTGCCAATCAAAAGTGAGTACCTGTTGCTAAATCATTTAGGTGCCATTACTGATCCCATCCTCCAGATCCAGAGTCCCCAGCCCCCTTTCTCTCCTTGGACCTGCACCAGTTATTTCATGGCACAGGTCTAAGATGCCATTCTGGGGGTGGATTTTATGGTGTACCTGCACTAGGGGAGGAGATAGAATTGAACCATAGACCTCATACAAACAAGAGCAACTTCTTTTGATGTATGATCATAGCCAGAGGGTATTTTGAAATGTTTTTTTTTAAATGACTACACCCATGCACATCAGTTGTGTTGGTGAAGATACATATGAATTGAAGTCTGAATTCATATGAATTGAATTGAAAATTGTGGCAGACTTACACAGTCTGCACTGTGCAGGATTCATTACCACCTGGAACAATGATGACGTCCTTATGGATCTGAGACTAATCCGACAGAAACAGTTAATTTGAATGACTTTGTTCATGTTGATCAGCAGTGCATTGACGATTTAGCAGCTGCCTCACACTGTTGGCTCATGTTCACTGTGACTGTTGCAAATTTCTGCTGCAATTTCATTGTTTATTACTTACCTGCCATGGCTGTATATTGGGAAGGACACGTTTGTCATCTTCTGAAGTCACCCTGTGGTTCGATGTGATCAAGGCATGGAGAGCATGGGCTACTATGTAGACAGCATTGTAAATCGTGTAGCTCTCAGAAGACAGGCCTTTTTCAAGCCAACCTGGAGAGAGACCCCCCCACTTCTCCTTCCCTGTGCATCTTGTCCAAGTCTTTGTTGACAAACTCTGGTTGGAAATGAAGCAGTCAAATGTTTCGGACCAAACTCTGGAATATTCGTCTTGAACAAAGAAAAGCTCCTGGGATGTTAATCTCTTGTTCATTTGTGTGACGAAGGATAAAGTTCCGTGGAATGATCTGATATCTGTGTACGTAAATGAAGTGCTCAAGGTGAAGCCCCACAGAGCTGTTGTGACCCACACTTTCCCTTCAAGGACGTCACTTTCTTCTTCAATACTGACAAACAGATGAGGCAACAAAAGCATGGATTCAGAATCCCCATAATAGACGATGATATTGGCTTTACTGTGCGTTAGTTGACCGACAAATTTTAAATACATTTGATAAGCCACTCGAATGTCGGCAGCAAATATTTTTGGAATCCACTGTCTGAAGGCAACACAAATAGGACTCGTGGAAATCATCCTTTGTATGATGATCAGGAACTTATCTCCTCCGTCATTCTGAGGAGCAAGTAGGCCCACCCAGGTCCATCTGAAATGCAGGAGCAACTTAATGATCCCCTTGTACTGGGCAGTTTCCTTTGGGGTCATTAAGTAGGAAGACGGAAACTGAGCTTGATCGCTCAGCATGTGGCTGACGAAACTGTAAGTGAGCTGTAAGGAAAGGGGTGGATATTCAGTGCTGAAACAGGTGCTCAGACAAAGCTGGACTCAATGGCATCTGCCTTAGGGCTCAATCTTGAGCCCCTCAGCATGGGGTGATACAAGTGTGCCGCCTGCACTGGTGTCACGAAACATGGAGTAAGGCACATGCAACACAGGCAGTAAGCTCGCACCACCTTCACTGTGGCACTGCTGTCCCCTCGCTGCCCAGAGGAAACAACACGACACCTGCGAGAGGTAAGATGACTTCATGCCGGCATGGTGGGGATTCTGGGTGGGGCAGGAGAAACTTCCTGAGCAGGGGCGGAGCAGAGGTTGGGCCCAGGGGTGAGCTTCACCGCCAGTCCTGACCTCTGTGTCGGGCGACGCATCCCTACTCGGAAGCCCTCGCAGACCACTCGCCTGCTCGTGCCCTTACAGTGGGAAAGGGGACAAGCGTCCCCTTCACCCACGGAGCACTCCTGGGCAGGTTGGGTGGTTCTCAGTTGGGCTGCCCATCTTTCCATTTTAGTTTTGGCACCCAGGCATTTTTTTATTATTATTATTATTATTATTATTATTATTTATTTATTTATTTATTTATTTATTTATTTATTTATTTATTTATTTAATTTATATCCTGCCTTTCTGCCCCATGGGCACTCAAGGCGGCTTACAACATTAAAATACAATAAAATCACAATATTTGATAATTAAAACCATAATTAAGAACAATATTAAAATAATTAAAATTTAAAACAACAATCCCTGTGGATCCTAAAATATACAAAGAAAATATTTAAAAAAAAACCAGCCAGCTTGTCAACAATTAAAAGCTTGTTGAAATAAGTTCTTCAGCCCCCGCCGAAATATTGCCAAAGAGGGAGCAGTTCTCAATTCTACGGGGAGGGTATTCCAAAGTCGGGGGGCCACTATTCCTGGCCGCCATCCCTCTCACCCCTCCTGGTGGCAGCACAGTCAGAAAGGCCCCCTCAGATGACCTCAGAGTACGGGCAGGATTATATGGAAGGAGGTCGTCCCTCAAATACCCTGAACCCGAGCCGTAAAGGGCTTTAAAGGTCAAAACTAGCACTGTTAAGATAAACATTGCATCTGTGGATTGGGACATGGTGACATCTATGTTCTGTAGAACATTTTGTTCTCTAAAGCACACTCCTTTGCTCAGGGGCGTAGCTAAAGAAGTGCAGGGGGTACCTTGGGCAACAATCTTTAAAGGGGCAACAAGCTGAGCTTGACACTAGTGGCCAAAATTGTGAAAATCTTGGTATGTATGAATAATACTATCATGTTATACACCTTCAATGCAGAATTTAATACAGAATGCAGTGAAACAAACTGGAGTGTAATATCTTTACTCTATGAAAAGTTATTTTAAAAAATCCAAGAAAAGTACAACTGTGATGTCACTTCCTGTTGTGACGTAACTTCCGGGGCATTATTTTCCCTCTGCACCGGGCTACACTTTCATTAGCTATACCAGTGCCTTTGCTTTATTCTCTGTAGAATTTGCTCGTTTGTCAAGTGAGCTTCATTTTATTGCAATTCGAAAAGTAACATTAGTTTTCTGATTTTTCTTGTACTTTGAATCCAAGTGGGACAGTATGCAGAGAACCCACTGCATGCTAAGCCCCAAACAATATGCCACCAAGCAATGTGTGTGTATTGCTGAGTGGCATATGACGAGGGTGGCTTGGGGGGGGCAGTCCAGGGTACCAGACTGCAGCAGAGTGTCTGAGCAGCCACCCCAAGATGCTTAGACTTCCTTTTCCAAGAAGAAAGCCTTTTAAACATACTTGTCAATTGTTTATTGGCATGATTGTCAATTTTTGAAGTTACAATGTTATATATCAGTGGTATTCAAACTTTTTAGACCAGGACCCACTTTTTAGAATGGCATTTGTGTCAGGACCCACCAGAAGTGATGTCATTAACTTGGAAGTGATGTTGTGGCAGGAAATGACATCATCAAGCAGGAATTATTGTCGTAACATAATGAAACAACACTCCTGAAATTTAAATTGGCAGTCTTGGACTGCAGCAATTGTACAACTATGAAATATCCTGGACAGCAAGCAAGATTAAGAGAAAATATGATGTAAAACACTGAACTAAAAACAATTTTTTTCAAAAACCCTCACTTGAAAATTCAAACTGTTCACTCACAAAAGGAATATAACAAGAGTAAGATCTGCAGTCTCCAAGTTGGCTGCTCCCAGCTTTCCGTGACCCACCTGACAGCAGGCCACAACCCACCAAGTGGGTCCCGACCCACAGTTTGAATAACACTGTATATACACATATTCAAATATAAATATATAAACTTACAAATTTTACAGAGTCCAATAAATGAAAATATTTGTTGTCTGTGCTTCCTGTCTGACCATTATTATTACTATTATTAATCATAATATTAATATTAATTTCATGTCATGACTACTACAGAAAATAATGTTGTCATGGAGATGCCAAATGACTTTGGTATGCCTCTGTTGCTGACTTCCATCTCCACTATAGTGATAACTGAAAAAAAGGATATGACCAGATGTAATTGTCCATCTGCTTCACTTCTTTGACTTAGTGATGAGGGAATAAATACTAGTATTTATTCTAGTATGCTTACTAGGGACGTGGTGGCACAGCGGGTTAAGACGCTGCTGTTGGGCTTTCCGACCGGAAGGTTGGGAGTTCAAGACTGCACAATGGAGTGAGCTCCCGTTGCTTGTCCCAGCTCCTGCCAACCTAGCAGTTCCAAAGCACCTAAATGCAAGGAGATAAATAGGGACCACTTTGGTGGGAAGGGAACGGCGTTCCATGCGCTACGGCGTAGAGTCATGCCGGCCACATGACCACGGAAGCTTGTCCTCGGACAAAATGCCGGCTCTACAGGCTTTGAAATGGAGATGAGCACCGCCCCCTGCAGTCGGTCATGACTAGACCATTCGGTCGTGGGGAAACCTTTACCTTTGTTTATGCTTACTAGTATGATTATATAAAAGAGAAAGAGGTAGGCAACCCTCTTCCCAACCTCCATTGGCCATTAATATCAACTACCCTATTTGTTTTATTTCCATTCATGCAATATGACAATGTAATGTATTTACTGTATAATTTTTTTTCAATATTGTAATATTTATATACTGATATATAATCAATCAGATTGCATCACCCTGTTTGGAGAGATCTTGTTAGAGTTCCTTGCAATTCATTTTATTTTCTTTACCCTGGATAGTTTTCGGGTCATATGCAAAGTTGACCACCAACACATTGGTTTTCTGTAGCTTATCTGTAATTAAAAACTTTTGAAAAGCCAGCCAATAATCAGGTAGAGTTTTGAATTAGATTTGCTCGGCCTGCTGCTTATTGCCATTCCTACCTGAGGAATTTTGTACATGTCTAGCATGTTTGCCATCTGGAAAAAGTCTTCGAACTCCCCTCCTTGAATGACAGCCAACAACTTCTCCTGCCTTCTACGCTTGAAGTTAGGGCCAGTGGAGAGCAGGTCTATGGTGGCCTCAGAGGGTATCCTTGCACTGAAAGAGTTTTCATAGATGTTGTAGCCTAGAGTGATGTTGGCTAAGAGATGGGGATTGGCATTGATCTCATCAATGGCAAACAACATGGCCAGGACATGCTGGTAGTTCCTCTCCAATAATCTGGAATGAAAATCATATGGAGTATCAAAATACTCTCAAAATCCTGTTTTAGTTCTAACGAGTTCTCTCCAAAAACAAAGCTATATATGCCATTTACAAAGAGATCCTGGCCATGACTATTCAGAAGTAAGTCCCTTTATGTTCAATGGGAATTACTCCCAGGAAAGAAGAAGAAAAAAGCACCTAGGCCAGATGCCATCACCACTCCTGTGGCCAGGAGTTCCACAGAATAAGAACACTTAAAATATGAGAGAACTTGCCTTAGGCTGCTCTGTCACTGTGCATAAGTATAAGCTAGTTGTTGCTCTCATGATATTGTCTAAAATGCATAGTGGTGTTATGTCTTATCAACAGTTCAAAATGAACTTCAACAACTATAGCCGTGGTGTTCCTGGCAGCGGGGAACACTACGTTTTGCAGGAGCCTAAACGCCACTTCTGAACTCGGCCGTATAAAGCACACACCCCTCCTCGCCTTCAAAGCCAGGTGGAGGGGCCGCTTTACATGTAATGGGATTTTAGGCCCCTGCAAAACTTTGCTTTGCCCCTTTTGAGACCACCACTGAACTGCAGCATGGGAAATGGCAGATTCTGTCTGCGTTTCTTGGGCTACTGGCAGGATAGAAATGTAACTAAGAGCGCAATCCTATACCCTCGTCGTGTCCAGAGGCGGATCTAAGGGGGGGCAAACTTGTAAGTGTTGCAAGAAGCCTTACCCTGTCATGTAAATCCCTCCTCTCCCTTGCTGCTGTGGCCAGTAAGCAACGCCAAGATGTTGCTGTTCCCTGTGAGGATTGGCTAGAACAGTGCAGGAGAGGAGTGTTTTCCACTGCAAGGTAAGGCTTCTTGCAAAACGTACAGATTTGCCCCCCCCTTAGATCCGCCTCTGGTCATGCCGGCGCTACGCTCTTGCACCAGCCGAGCGCTGTCGCAAAAATGAAATCAAGAGTAGCTGGGCGGCTCAGTGGGTGGTGATGGGGGCGGTGACGCAGGACAGTTGTTGTGCCAAATCCTAAAGCCTGTCCCCGGCTAGGGCGGCCCCAATTCGGGCCGCTCCTGTGCATGTTGCTCTGCACCTGGAAAACAGCAGGCACAGACCCGAGCAGCCCCATAGGGATGACTGGGGCTTATGTGGGTGTGAGGGGAAAACCTCCCCTTGGCCTGCACTTTGTTGCCGCCACCTCCTAATGGGCTTTAGGATACAGCCCTGCTATCTCGGCCTTACGATGTCGGCCTTACTTAGGATTGCACTGTAAGAGCGCAATCCTAACCTAGAGTTCAGCTGGTACAGTTAGAATAGAAAGTTTGGACTGCACAAGGGTCACCATAAAGCGCGTTTGAACCACTCTCGGGGAGGACGGTGCACGTCTGTTTGTCGGCCTCTCTGACTCTGAGAGTGGTCCAAACGTACTTGACGGTGTCCCTTGCGCTGGCCAAACTTTGCTGGCTTAACTGTGCCGTCCTAACTCCAGGTTAGGATTGTGCTCTAATTATAATTATTGTCAGCAGCATCGGCAAAATTTCCTCAGAGGCAATATATGGATGATGTTTTAGCCATACCAGGTGTCTACTGGAATTGTCCTTTGTACATATGGAGAGTTGGAGTATGATGTGTTCCATTAATACTGTATTATCAGATGGACCCTCAGCTTTCCCTGTGTAACCGCAAAGCATTTGGCAGACTTAAGGAACTCAACAGTATGACAGAATCATTTCACTGCCTTCCGAGAGGGAACGCAAGATGCAGGCGGAAGCGCCAAAATACCAATCGCAAATACCCAGAGGCAGATCTACAGTGGATGTACAGCGGATCCTTGCAGTGGAAATCCCTCCTCTCCTGCACCGTTTTAGCCAATCCTCACAGGGAAAAGCAACATCTTGGCGTTGCTTACTGGCTACAGCAGCAAGGGAGAGGAGGGATTTACATGACAGGGGAAGGCTTCTTGCAACACTTGGAGCTTTGCCCTCCCTTAGATCTGCCTCTGCAAATACCACAATCAATTGCAAATAACTTACAGGATTAAGTCATAGATGGGATCCTTCTTGAACTCAGGTGTGGGATGCATAAAGGTCCTCAAAGGCACAAGTCCAGTAATGATGTAATCCCCTGGTCTGTAGTAATTATGCGGAGCCATTCGTATATCTGTGAAATCTAGATTGGCGTTGATCAGTACTCCAAAGGGCAAATGAAGCAGCAGCAGCAGAAACAGCAGAATCATTTAAATTGTACTGTTGGTTTTAATTGTTTTATTGTATTGTTTTTTATATTGGTTTTGAAGTGTTTTTAATGTTAGTTTTTATATTTTGTAAAGCCGCCTTGAGTGCCTTTAGGCAAATAAGGCGGGGTATAAATCTAATAAATAAATAAAATAAATAAATAAAATATCTGACACAAACAAGCTATCGCTGCTTCCTTTCACTTGGCTTCTGGACCACTCCATGAATTAGCAGCAAAATTTGTCAGGATAGAAGCAGCCCAAATTCCATGCCAAGCCCATGCTGTTGATTGAGTTTAGAAACTAAAAGCCTGGACCTGGTTTCATCCAGCACACATATCCATCACACATCAAACCAACAGACTCATCCCAGCCTGGTCTCAAACCTTCCAAAACCCTCAGGAGCCCGAGATCTCTTTATATAGTATACTTTTTCAAATCTGACGCAAGAAATTACAAACAACTCTGGGTTCCATTGTTTTGATTAAACAACTCCAACACAATGTCTAGGGATTCCACTGGGCTTTGGTGGGATGAAAAATCTTATCACTGTGATTTTCATAATAACAGGGGACATAATGTCTCTCTCTGCGATCACATGCACAGGTATACAGCAGGTAGTAAACATATTTGCCAAAGTATAGCTGGAAAAGCATACCTGCCATTTTTTGGTAATAGAATGGGGGTGCAATCCTAACCTGGAGTTAGGCCGGCACAGTTAGGCCAGCAAAGTTTGACCCACCATAACGCGCATTTGGACCACTCTTGGAGTCAGGGAGGATGGTGCACGTCTATGTGCTGGCCTCTCTGACTCGGAGTGGTCCAAACATGCTTTACGGTGTCCCTTGTGCCAGCCAAACTTTGCTGGCCTCACTGTGCCGGCCTAACTCCAGGTTAGGATTGGACTCGGCGGAAAAAAAGCAGACCTTAGAGTAAAATCAGACAAGTGTGCAAATATGGCTGTTGACCATTTCAATGTTTATTTTAGAAACCATTTGGGGGAGGAGATAGTATGCAATGTGGCACAAACCTGCAGCATTACATCGTGCACAAAACAGCACAATACATGAATATAAGCATATCTTCATTATTGGCCCTCTGTCCTTTTCATCATCAGATATTCCTTTGTATTTAAGCCAGGCCTCAATACAATGATGTAGCATTTGGGAAAGAAGATGCAGCCCAGGAGCCCAGCACTGGAGGCCAAGATGGAGAAGATCTGCACGGCTGCCGTGTATTTCCCCCTCATGCTCAGGTAGGTGGGCACAAAGGACACCCAGACACTGCAGAAGACCAGCATGCTGAAGGTGATGAACTTGGCTTCATTGAAACCCCCAGGCAGCTTCCGGGCAAGGAAGGCCACAATGAACGCAGTGACTGCCAGGAAGCCCAGGTAGCCAAGAGCAGAGGAAAACATGGCCACTGACCCTTCGTTGCATTGCAAGGTGATCTGGTCAAGCTGGGAATGCATGTCCAGCTCTGGGAAGGGGGGAGAGATCCCCAACCAGACCATGCAGATGCCAAGCTGGCCAGCGGAGCAGACAAGGACAGTGGCATAGGCCACCTTCTGCCCCATCCATTTCCTCATCCCATTCCCGGGCTTGGTGGCCATGAAGGCCAGCACCACCGTGATGGTCTTGGCCAGCACAGCAGAGACGGCCACTGAGAAGACGATGCTGAAGGCGCTTTGCCTGAGAAGGCAGGTCAGCTGGTGGGGCCGGCCGAGGAAGAGGAAGGAGGACAGGAAGGAGAGCAGGAGGGAGGCCAGGAGGATGTAGGTGAGAGTCCGGTTGTTGGCTTTGACCAGTGGGGTCTGCAGATGCTTAATGAAGGTTCCTAACACGAAAACTGTGGTTAGTGAAAGGAAGAGTGCAAAAAAAGCCAGGATGATCCCCAGAGGTTCAGCACAGGACAGGAAGACGGTCACTTTGGGCATACATTGATCTCGTTCTGCATTTGAATATTGATGTTTGGGACAGTTGTCACAACGTACTGCATCTGAAAGAATCAAGAATGTTTCAGCCATTGCAGAGACCAAGAACTTTGCTTCGTATCATTACATGTGGCATTAAATGCCTGTGCTCTATCGGCAGCCATTTTGCAACAGCAGAAGTGTCTTCCATTGTCGCAAAAGACTAAAACCTTCTACAAGAGGATGTCCTGACTGCCTTTTGGATGCTGAAAGATCACAGATGCCGCTGTGTGGTTAGAAAGTTCCAAATCTAAGGGGAAAGAGTAGCAAAAGGGTAGAGAAACCTCAACTATTTTTGCCACATACCAGCAAAATATGGAGGCTGCCCATCTATTAGCAAAAGTGATGCATTAAGGGGCAGATTGGAGGGCCAAACTGTGGTGAATTCAGAGTTGCTTCACCCTGACTTTGCTACCACTATTGAGGGGTGATCCTAGGGGCGTCAGCCAAGGATGTTAGATAACTGGATTGGCCATGACATCACAGACTTGAAGCCGTGGGTATAAGTTCAGATCCCGCCTCCCTCCTCCCAGCGTCCAATCAGCGAGCGCCTCGCGATTGGTCCACACCCCCTTCCTTCCCTCAGTCCCCTCCACGGCTGCCGGTATGTTCAGTAATATAATTACGCGGAATTAAACCTTGGAATTGCATATTGAATCATAATTAGGTTACCAATGATGTTTCTCCACGATCACACGTTATTTTGGTAAGTTTTTACTTCAGGAGTAAACGATTCAGCCCTAAACATCATGCGAAAACCCATTGGAAATAATTGGAATCAGCATTGTTTTGGGTATATTTAAGTCACCGCTAACCCCGCCCACTAGCTTCACTTTGTTCGCATTCAGATAACAAGAAGGGCTGGGCCCTGGCGTCAGCGCTGGGAGGTCAGCGCTGGTGTGTCAGCGCAGCCCATCCCCTGCATCCTCCCACCAGGGGCGGACCTAGTCAAAATGGCGCCCGGGGCACCCAATAGAATTGCGCCCCCATGGGAGCCCAGGTCTACCCATTGGGACCAGCCCCGGGTAGTCCTGTGCTCCCCTCGAGGGAGCCCAGGTCTACCCATTAGAAACGGCTGCGGGTAGACCTGGGCTCCCCGTGAGGGAGCCCAGGTCTACTCGCTGCTGGTTCCAATGGGTAGACCTGGGCTCTGGAGCCCAGGTCTACCCGCAGAATGTTGCGGGGGCCACTGGCACCCCCCTAGACGGCCCCAAGATGGCGCCCAGGGCTCTTGTCCCCCTGCCCCCTAGATCCGCCACTGCCTCCCGCAGCATCAAGAAACTCCCAGGAGCTCCAAGAAGCAGCCATGGAAGCTGCTTCTCGGAGAGACCAGGCCCACTCCCAAGTGCAGCTTGCCTCTTCTCGGAGAGATGAGGCAGCCCTTCAGTTCCCTATGGAGTTGCCCCCGGGAAGCGGCTTCCACAGCTTGAAGTAGCCATGAAGGCCACTTCTCAGAGCAGCTTTGCACACCTACTTGGTTGGGGGGGGTGGCAGGTGGGGTGGCCAGGATTGTCTCCACCCCCAGCCCAGTGCCCAGGGCATTTACACCCCTTGCCCCCCCTCAGGTCTGCCACTGCCACTACCGCCATCCTCCAGCTCACCATGGATGCAACTCACGCAGGTCCACTTTCTGTCCACGAAATGTGAGCAAAAAGCGGATTCCCTGCCTCCTTACTGTGTTCCTTGCAGTTTTGCCAAAGATAAAACTGCAGGAATTCCAGTTTGATTCCAGGTCCCTTCAAGTCAAATGCAGAAGTCTTGCCCATCTGCAGTAGAAGAAACCACATAAGGACTATGGTGAGTTAAACGGGAGCTAAATAGTAGTCATAGAGCTACATGGTATGTAGTAGTAGTAGTAGTAGTAGTAGTAGGCAATGTTGGGCAGGATTCTACAATTGCACCTCTCAAATAATTACATACTGGACCTCTAATCCAATCCACAACTGTGTAGTTGAAAGTTGTGCTGCAAGAAGGCCCCTCAGTGGGTAACTAGGGGAATAGTCCAGTGATGTCATGTAGGGGGTATGTGAGGGTAAGCGAGTACCCATTCCTAGGATTTCGGCTGGCCCCACCCATTCGCCCGCCCACTCGTCGACTCCGTCAGTGCTCTACTCCGCCCCCTGCAACGTTTGAATTTCCTGCACATTTGAGTTGCCTGGCAGCGAGCGGAGCGAAGCGAAGCAAGGGAGACCGACGGCAGCAGCAGTGTGAGCAGGTAGGCTGCCTGGGGCTCCCTCTACCGAGGAGGCGCGGCGGTTCCTGGGGGGCGGATTTTGGAATTTGTCTCCAAAAGATTTTGGAATTGCTGAAACGAGCTGGTGGCTTTTTAAAACTTGCCTTGCCTTCCCAGGCCAGGCCAGGCCAGGCCAGGCCTTGCCTTGCCACTGAAAAATGAGCTGTTCAGGGGTTGCTCTCAAATACTTTTGGAACTGTTGGGTCACTTTAACATGATGCCAGGCCTCCTGAATATGTTCTGGGGGTGCTGTGGAATACTGTTGCAACTGTTGGGTCAGTTTAAAATTGTCTGAGGCCTCAAAAAGGGCTTTTTTCATGTCACTTCCTGCCATGACATCACTTCCGGCTTATGACGTCACTTCCGATGGGCGGGTCCCGACACGTGCCAATCAAAAGTGAGAACCTGTTCTTAAATCATTTAGATGACACCACTGGAATAGTCTATCGTAGGAGCACCCTTCCTTTGAAGTCCTGCATTTGACAGATTGGCCCACATTTATTCAGAAAACACAGTTAACATTGCTTTTTAAATTTGTTTAGAAAAAAAACCTGCCGTTTCTTCCGAGCCACCTACCTTCTTGAGTAGAAACGGTTCCTTTGGTGCACGGAACACAGTCGTAGCAGCAAATCTGGTTTCCTTCTGGAACCACCTTGCGGTGCCCAGGCCGGCAGGGTTCAGTGCATATGGAGCGGGGCCTTGTCTGAGGGGCAGGAAGGAAACAGGTGTTCAGGTGGTGCAAATTTTTCCAGTTGGCGTTGGAAAAGACTATGTAGCACTTCGCAACAATGGAAGACACTTCTGTTGCTGCCAATAGAGCACTGGCTTTTGCGGAGCACTGCTACCAGATGGGGAAGCTGTGATGGACAGGGACGCTACCACCTCTTGTGGCATTTTGGGAGCACCCTTGCAAGAGGTGGCAGTGCTCCCTGTCCATTGCTGGACCTGCCCGCAGCTGCTGGAGCAGGTAAGTCTGCAGAGGGGGTGCGGAGGGGCAAAACGGGGCAGGAAGGTGAGGGGATGTTAGGATCAGAGTTGATCCGGTTAATTAGCTCTGGTTTACTTTTGCTCTGGAAAACTGCAGGGCCTGAGTAAGGGGATTGGATGCACCTGTGCCTGAGTGGCATACGTGCAGTCTGGCATGAAGACCCAGCCAGCACGATGCTGATTGGCTGGAGGGCAGGATAAAAGGCAGTGAGCAGAGGCCTCCTATTATATGTGGTTTGCGAGAGGAAGGGGAAAGTGCTGCCGGAGAGTCTGAACATCTATTGCCGTTATCTGCCTAATTGATTATTCCTTGCAACTACAATAGAGGTCTCTGAAGAAGTAAAAGGATATGCCTCGTTTCATTGACAGGTTCACTGCAATTGGTTGAAAACACTCTTGTTCTCTGTTCTCCAGGTGGCTGACTGGAGAAGACTCTGATACAATTTTATTTGTGTTGGCAATATATTTGTTATTGTATGCGGCTCAGTTCAGCCTTTGACTTCGGGCCTTGAAAACGTCAGAGAAGTCTTAGACCCAGGGTACTAGAAATCAGCCATTCAGGACCATGAAGGGTATACTTTGTTGTCTGAGGTCTTGACAATAACCCGTGTTTCTCATTGGGTACAACTGCTGGAACGTTATTGTTGTTGTTTTAAGTGATGTAACTAAAAACTCATCATTGATTGGAACTGGGGGTTTCCCAGGTCACAACTCATAGTTCTACTATTAAATCTGTTTTTAAAAGAGAAGAATATTCCCCACCTGGTTCAACGCCTTGGGCCACACGATGGCTTCTTCATGAATGGTGAGCTCCAAGCCTGACCCAATCCAGGTCTCTAATTTCCCAACTTTCACTCTGACAGCTGATTCATTGGGAAAAGTGATCAAATTCACAATATCGTAGTCAGCCACCAGCTCTCTATCCTCATCCAAATATACTGCATCCAGGCTGGTGCTGTTGAAGTGCACGTTTCTCAGAAATGTGTGAAGCTGGAGAGATAAAAGGTTATCATTTTCAAACTGGATCAATATATTGGACATGTCCTTCCTTGTCCTCCCAAAATCCAGTTTTACTATTTCTCTAGCAGCAACTGATGCCTTTATTGAGTTCATGTATGGATGACCAAATGATACTTTTTGGAGAAAAATTATTGTATTTTTAACAACGATTCCACGCACTAAACAGAACATGAAAAAGTTGAGCTCTGAATGGATTTGCTTCCATCGAAACCTATTTGACCTGGTTCTATCTATAGATACCTATAAACCCCATTCATCACAAAGTTTCAACTCAGTGAGAATGGCCACTTGACTATGAAACACACATGGGTAAAAAAAAAAAAGCATTATAACAAGAATCTTGATGCAGTTATCCAGATATCACATCCAAAATTTTAAGAATTTTGAAAGACCCCTCACACCCCGGATATCAGTTTTTCAACTTGTTACCATCAGGAAGAAGATATAGAGTGTTAAAATCCAGAACTAGCGGATTTAAAAATAGCTTCTATCCCTGTGCAGTGATTAGTTTAAATGCGGGGTGGTAGTGTTTGTATCTAGGTGGTATGTGTGGTTGTTTCTGTTGTTTTTGTTGTTTGTGGCTGTGTTTGTGTATTTTCTTGGTTGGTGTTTCAGTTTTTACCATTGCGAAAAGCATCTCATTTTGTTGCACTTACATTGCGTGTGCAATGACAATAAATTCTTATTCTTATTCTTATTCATTCCAGATTTATTAACAGTGCTTTGATCACTGCACGCCTGCCCATCATTAATGCAGGTGAGGGTAAAGACTGGAAGGAATTAAAAACAGTGACAAATTTGCATGGGCACTGTACAGTCTATAGAACTCAGAAATTCACACACTTGAGTTCAGAAACAAGAGTATGCACATCAGAAATAAAAAACCTAGGGAGAATTTTGGATAAGGATAATTTCTAGAAGCTTCTCCAAAGTCAGGTGATGATATACGAACTCGTGTAATTGACCCCACGAGGGATGAAGATAGTTTCCTGTTTACATTAGTTCTTCAGCATTACTGCAGATGCGAACGTTGGTTTTCATTCAGGTGAGTGTTTCCCAGACTTCTATCAGAATGATACTAAAATGAGTGTCTCTTAAGCAACATTAGGAGAAAATGCCTTCCAGAGTTAAGTCTTATGGCTCAAGCACATGAACATGCTGCGCCATTCGGACTCATATACTTTATGGGTGTTGCAAATGGCAATATGCGGTTTCAGATAGCCAGCTGACTATTTGGCATGTGGCTGTGACCCTATCCTACTTCCTGGCCTCTATCTGCCATCCCAGATTCAATCAGATGTGCACTAGCAAAATAGCTGGTGCAGGTCTGACCCGTTCAGGCTGCAGAGTCTTACCCCCTGTCCCAAGGAAACAGAGGACACCCAGAGGCATATTTACCCGGTAGCCTGGGGTGGCGCGAGCCATGGGCGCCGGGCAGCGGCAGGGTGGCGGGACACCATTGGGCGGAGTCCGCAGAGGAAACCACGCACTGTTCGGCCCTCCCTCCCTCCCTCACCTCCTTTACGCTCCGAAATGGAGCTATTCCGGGGGCACGGAGGCATGCCTGGATGATGCACGGGGCGGGGCGATGTCCTGGGGGCGCGGTTTCGTCGCCTGCCATGGGCATGCTCAGGCCTCCGTTCATCCCTCAGGACACCTATGAGGCTGTTTCCCACAGGATGCAGCACATGCTCCAGTGACACAGCTGCATTGGTGGTAGGTTGTTTTGTTTTATAGGATTGGACTCTAAATCCAAATTAACCAAACAGGCACCGCAATCGGAAATAGTGCGCAGTTTTGATGTAACAGTGTTGCGTCGGTGCTGCAACGGTGTTGCATTAGGACAAGGGTGGTAGGTGGGTGGGCTGGCAGACGTGCCAACCCAGGAAGGAGGCAGACATTGGCCATAAGGCCAAATCCAAGGCCTCATCCCAAGGCCGCATGGCCCCGAATTGGGCCGCGAGGTCTCCTCAGTTCTGTGCTTGCTGTTCAGCAGGCGCAGATCCGAGGAGTGCACTGCGGAATCTGGAGCCTCCCCTCTGGTAAGGGCGCGAACGTCGGCCTCGCCATTCTGACGCTGATCAGGATTGCACCCTCAGATTACTAAGAGTGTGAGTAAAACAAAATTGTGCCTGAAATGCGAAAAATGAATCACCCCTGGTTTCAATTTCAATTGATGACTCTTACGTGCCATGGCTGCATGTGCTCAAGAGTCCATCTGTCTTCCTTTGCAGTCGCCATGCGCTTAGATGCGGAGGTGCTCAGGGCATTGAGAGCGTGCGCTACCAGGTAGACAGCATTGTAAATGGCGTAGCTCTCAGGGGAAAGGACTTGGTCACGCCAGGCTGGAGCACGCCAGGCTGGACCCTCCAACTTGTCCTTTGCTGCGCATCTTGCCCAGGTCTTCGTTGTCTGGTTGAAAATGAAGCAGTCAAATGTTTCTGACCAAATTCTGGAATATTCATGGTGAACAAAGAAGAGTTCCAGAGATTTTGCCTTCTTGTTTGTTTGGGTGGCAAAGGACAAAGCGCCATGGAAGAACTTAGTATCCCAGTATGTAAAAGAGGTGCTTAAGGTGAAGCCCCACAGAGCTGGGGTGATCCACACTTTCCCTAGAGGGCCCTTGCTTTCCTCTTCAGCGGTGACTAGCAAGCCTGGCAACAGAAGCATTGAATTCAAATCTCCGTAATAGACAAACACATTGGCTTTCTTCTGTGTAAGATGTGCAAGAAATCCCAAAATTTCATGGTACCAGACACGAAAGGCAAGTGAAAATATTTTCGGAATCCTGTGTGTGAAAGCGACACAAACACCACTCTTGGAGATCATCATTGTCATGGTCCTCACAAACCAATCCCCAGCGTCGTCATCTGGAGCGACAAGACCAAGCCAGGCCCATCTGAAATGCAGGAGCAGCTGAACGATCCCCCTGTACTGAAGAGTTTCCTCGGGGGTCATCCAGTAGGAAGTGGGGAACTGCGTTTTATCTCTCAGAAATTGGTTGACAAAACTGTAAGTCAGCTAGTCAGGAAAGGAAGTGAAGTTTAGTGTTGGAAATGGTGTTAATACATTACATAAGAACATAAGAACAGCCTTACTGGATCAGGCCAAAGGCCCATCTAGTCCAGCTTCCTGTACCTCACAGTGGCCCACCAGATGCCTCAGGGAGCACACGAGACAACAAGATGCCTGCATCCTGTTGCCTCTCCCTTGCATCTGGCATTCTGAGGTAAATTCTGAGGGAAACACATTGGTGGCCAGTCAAGATTCTCCGCAGCATTTCTCTTTGACAGCACCAGAACCAGACTCTCCTCTTCAGACAATGTACTCATAGGAACATAGGATCAGCCCCACTGGATCAGGCCAAGGGCCCATCTAGTCCAACTTCCTGTATCTCCCAGTGACCCACTAGTTGCCTCAGGGAGCACACAAGACAACCAGTTATTTGTAACTCGCTGCCACGCCCCTGCATCTGGCATTCTAAGGTAGCCTATTACTAAGGTGACCAACCGTCCTCCTTTAGGGGGGACAGTCCTCCTTTTGTAAGTTCTGTCCTCCCTCAAAAAGTGTCCTCCTGCATGTCCTCCTTTTCGATATTTGAAGACTAATCTGTAAATCTCCGTATTCAATCGATGCCGATCCGATCCGTTGCGTGTGATGTGACGTATTTGTATTTGACATGACGATTCGTCAAGGCTCGGTGTAAAGAGCAAACAAGAAAAAGTTAGGCCCTGGCTTGACTTTATTTTGAAAGAATCGTAACACAAGCAGGATTGAGAGAGCTTATTTAATGGGTTGTTTGCAAAAGGTGTGAAGTTATAGCTGGGGTCAGGAATGCAAGCTATTCAGAAAGGTTACATGTTATGTAGCTAGTGCTGAAAACAGGAGATGGCCCCTTTACCCTGATAGGCTAATTGATTGAGCCTGCGGGGTGTGGCCGCACAACCACCATCAAGACCTTCCAAACTGCAAGACTCCTCCAGATCATCCTCCAAGAAGATCATCAGACCTGATAAAGCTTGCAAACCTGCAGACTTCCCTTTGCAAGACTGGAATTGCTGTCTGAGGAACAAGGTGAACAACTAGGGCCTAGTCAGTGATAGGAGCCTAGTTTTCTTTGTTTTATAAGGTATCTCTGTTAGTTCTAGTATGCTTTCTTAGTTGTGTAAATTACAATTAAATTTACTAGAAGCTTTGGTTGTCTTTGGAACCAGATCAAATTCAGTGGCTAAAGTGGCACGCTTACCCAATTTTAAGTTACTCATTGGAAAAAGTCCCTGTAGTTGGGACTTGTTTAGCCTGGGGAATTTTAAGGTTAAGAGGAAGCCTTAACTTTGGGCCCAGACTAGTAGCAGTGGTTGTGAGCCTTGTTGTGCTTAAGGTCACACGCTGCTGAAAAAATCACAGACTCATACGGGCCCGGAACTGATTAGAGGGCATATGAGCCTGTGATTTACACTCGGTATAGTGCGGCGAGTCGCCATTATTAGATGCATGCGCTCTGCACGGGAGACCGAGAGAGAGCTCCACACGCAAGTAGCTTTGTTTACTTCTTACCGAAACATGACACAGCACATACGCACGCAGTAGACTCAGGGTAATTATTTCTTTCAGTGAATATTCAATCATACACAGGTAAGCACAATTCACATTTTAATAATTCATTATCTATTTAATAATTTCCAAATATGTATAATTTTATTTACAACTTTATACAACCCCGTTGGCATGTAAGCACAATTACAATATAAAATGTTACAAATGCTTTTATTATGCATTTATCATATTATAGTGTATTATTGTTGCAATGAATAAAATGTTTCTTTTATTTACGATATTTTTTTCTTCAATTTATTTGTCCTCCTTTTCATTGTAAAAAAGTTGGTCGCCTTACTATTACCCTTGCACCACCGCCAAGGAAGACACCAGACTGAGGTTTAACTTTATTGGACACAAACCTAACTCATGAAACCTACTGAACACCCCTCCCCCTCCCCAATCTGGGGTAGGAAAAAAACAAACACTGCCATCCATGGCCATTTTGGATAACAGAAAAACATTCCTACCTGGTCCTCATGATGAGTGACCCACTAATCTCAGACTGGACATACCCGCCATAGCTTGTAACCTGCAATGGAGTTTTCCTCCATCAATCTGTCCTATCCCCTTTTAAGGGCATCCAGGCCCAATGCCATGACCACATCTCATGGCAAGGAGTTCCACAGACCAATTACACGCTGGGTAAAGAAATATTTTCATTTGTTTGTTCTAGCTCTCCTAACAGCTTTAGAGGATGCCCCCTGGTTCTGGTATTGTGTGAGAGGGAAAAGACTTAGGTTATAAGTCTAAAATTGTTTTCATCTTCAGTTTAGAATCATTGGCAAGTTTTGGCACGCGTGCAAAGCTGGCTTTAGCAACAAATAGCTCATTTGTTTGGTGGAACTTGGTGGCATCTGTGCACTGTACACAGTTCAATTTTCTCAGTTGAACTCCTTTTTCCTTATTGTTTTTTCACTTAAAGACACTTTTCATTTAGCACAATTGATCTCCATTTTATTTCACTAAGGAATCCGTCATCCGATTTCTCACATTAACGGATTAGCGTAACTAACATCAGGAAGAGTTCTTTCAGCACAATAGCCATAAACTACATGGAGGGGGCATTCTGAGAAATGCATGTGAATTGCTAACCATTGAAGAAGATTGTGCTACGATGCAATTGCCTCAGAGGTTTCCCATTGCCTTCAGCCCAACCCTATCCTTCCATCCATCAATGAAGCCACTGCAAAAAGAAAAAAGCAAGAAGCTTGCACTGCATCCAGCTGGGCTTGGTGGGGGGAGAGATTAGGGGTGGTGCCTGCAGGGATAGGGATAGGAGCAAGGGGTGAATAGACAGAGGGAAGCTCTTTTCACAATACCAGAACCAGGGGACATTCATTAAAGTTGAGTGTTAGATCAAACAAAAGAAAATATTTCTTTACCCAGAATGTAATTAGTCTGTGGAACTCCTTGCCACAGGTTGTGACGATGGCATCTTGCCTAGATGCCTAAGGGAATTGGACAGATTTATGGAGGAATACTCCATCAAACAGTGAAGGTTTGCAATCAGAAATGTATATTTCCTATAGCTCTTCTGAGTCAGATACTAAGAAATAATTCCCAAACTGGGAAAAAGACTACACTTACTTCAATGCATCATGTCCCTAATTCCACACATATAAATAAATTTCAAATAATCCATTAGCGTTTGGTCTCAGAATTGCTTAGCATACTCTTCCATACCTGAGGGACCTTGTAGATGCCTAACATGGTGGCCATCTGAAAAAAGTCTTCAAACTCCCCTCCTTGAACAACAGCCAACAGCTTTCCCTGTCTCCCACACTTGAAGTTAGGAACCGTCCTGTGCCCCATAGAGAGCAGATCTATGGTGGCCTCGGAGGGTACCCTTGCACTGAAAGAGTTTTCATAGATGTTGTAGCCTAGAGTGACATTGGGTAAGAGGTGGGGATTTTCATTGATCTCATCGACAGCAAGCAATATGGCCAGGACGTGTTGGTAGTTCCTCTCCAATAACCTGGGAAGAAAATAATACAGAGGATCAGCCAATTAAAATGCAGCTTGAGTGCACTTTCACTCATGAATCTTCAACTGAAAATACCACTGGCATCACACTTCTAATGGGTTGAGTATTTGGTGAGCAGAGCTATGAACAATTAATTTATGCCCTTTAGGGTGCAATCCTAACCTGGAGTCAGGCAGGCACAAGTAACTTGTGCCAGCCCAGGAGTACTGCAAATGTACCATATAGTGTGCTTGCAACACTCTTGGAATCAGGAAGGTCGACACACAGGCCAGATTTGGAGAGCCCTGGCTTAGATAAACTGGCAGAGCAATCCTACAGAGTAGGATTCAGTGAATCTTGTTCAGCAGATCTTACTCTCAGCTAAGTATGAATAGGATTGGAATCCATCTAATTCTTTGCTAGGACCTTTCAGAAAGGAGTAGGTCTTTTACAGTTCCTACTGTAGGAGTCATTTACATGATCTGGTCATTTGCATGATTACTTCCATTGGGTGAGAATGACGGGAAAGAAAAAATTCCACCATCTATTTTTGCTTGAAGAAACTGCTTGTCGTGAACTTATTTATGGCCTTTTATTGTTTTAGTGATTTGTAAAGTACAAATTTCTAAAGCAATTCATCAGCAGGGGTGTAGCTAAGGAAGTGTAAAAGGTAAAGGTTTCCCCATGACCGAATGGTCTAGTCATGACCGACTGTAGGGGGTGGTACTCATCTCCATTTCAAAGCCTGTAGAACCGGTGTTTTGTCTGAGGACAAGCTTCCGTGGTCATGTGGCCAGCATGACTCTACGCCGTAGCGCACGGAACGCCATTACCTTTCCACCGAAGTGGTCCCTATTTATCTACTTGCATTTAGGTTTTTTCGAACTGCTAGTTTGGCAGGAGCTGGGACAAGCAACGGGAGCTCACTCTGTTGCATAGTCTTGAACTCCCAACCTTCCGGTCAGAAAGCCCAGCAACAGCAGATTAACCTGCTGCGCCACCATGTAAAAATCTCCTCCGAGTGTAGGGGGATGCAATTGCACTGGGCAACAAGCTTTAGGAGGGCAACAAGCTGAGCTTGACAAAACTGTGAAAACCTTTGAATGTAGGAATAAAACATAATACAAAGTATGTATGAATAATAATATGAATAATAAAGTATGTATCAATATGAATATTAATATTGTTATAATACAATAGTAATGTAATGAATAGTATGAATTGATAGTAATAATAATATGAATAATAATACTTGGTATGTATGCATATTAATAATATGAATAAACCTTGGCTTGTAATGATAATACCTTAGTATGTCTGAATGTTATGTACCATTTGATGCAGAATTTAACGCAGAATGAAGTGAAACAAACTGGAGGATCATATCTTTATCAAACGTTTTGGCCAAAAACACAGAAAACGAAAATGCAACTGTCGACTGTCGTGTAAAAACCACTAGTTGTTAAAATCACGGTTTTTAGGAATAATATTGCCATGTTATATATCATTCAATGGAGAATTTCAATACAATGAAACAAATCAGAGTGTAATATCTTCATTCTATCAGAAGTTACGCCCCCCAAAACAAGAAAATGAAAATACAACTTCTGGGGCATCATTTTGCCTTCTGTACCAGGCTACACTTTCATTAGCTACACCAGTGTCCATCAGGAAAGTGCTTCTGTAAGGTGCATGAGCTCTCTCTGTGTTGTCTAGTTCAAAGGAAACAGACCACTCTGGTTCTTAGCAAGAGTTCAAGCAGTTTATTCAGTGTGTACCTCGCTGGGCACAGTTGTGGGGCAGATGCCCAAATCACGGCAGTGCAATTCTATCTAGGGTTCCACCTATTTTTATAGGTCCACCCCGGAACTATACATTATTGATTATACAAATGTTTTGGCATTTGGCATTTGGCAGAGTACATGTGACTAACAGATTACTTCTTACATTTTAGCACAAGGTTATAACAGTGGAAACAACATTTTAGCAATTTGAAAAAACATTTGATTGCGTAAGTCCTAGCATCAGCATTGTACTAGACACTTAAGATTATTTCTATCTTTGTTTTGTTCTGTTAGTAGTTAGTTACCTTGCTGAGCTATGTCTGCGGTTAGCTACCGTTAGCTACTATCTTTGGTTACTTTTCAGGAACAGCTTGACCTGGAGCCAGCGCGGTGCCTGTTCTTTACTGTTTTAGCTTTAGCTTGGCTAAGGAAAAAAGGGGTTCTTAAGTTGCTGTTGTTTCAGAAGCAAATACAAAATGTAGCATTGATTCTAATTTATTGATTATACTTTTATATTAGAATGCAGCCCTTCAGTATGTCCTATCACTTCCATTACTGATAACTTCAGTTTCTCTTTATTGCACTATCTCTGATTCTATATCTTTTTTAAAATGAAGATGCCAGATCTAAACATATATTTTTTCCAAGTGTGTCTGGCTACACTATGACTTTGCAGAAAAGCATGACTGCATCATCTGCTGCATGATGTATTCTGTGACCACCAAGATCAGAACAATTAAGATGCAATAACGAACACCACTTACAGGAAGAAATCGTGGATGGGATCATACATGAAGGCATGTGCTGGATACATGGCTGTCCTCAAAGGTACAAGTCCAGCAATGAGGCAATCCCCTGGTCTGTAATACCTATACGGATGCATTTGTAAATCTGAGAAATCTACTTTGTGGTTGAGTAGTACCCCAAACGGCAAATGAAACAGCAGAAGCAGCAGAATCATTTTAGGAACAAGCAAGCTACTGTCATCCTCTTTCAAATGGTTTGATAACCAGTCTTTAGCTTTTGCAAGGGACTCTTCCAGGGAGTAAGTAGCCCAAACTCCTTCTAGGAAGACCCCTGTTGTGGCTCACTTTAAAATGGCACAGACCTGCTTTCCGTGATAATGGAGATACAATCAAACATCAGACTGACAGATGACTGCCCTTCTATCTAAATCTTGCCTGAACGCAAAGTAATGCCAAGTATATTTAAATACTCTCTCTAAATCTGATGCAAGATATTATTATGGATCTCCAAAGTGACCTTTGCAAACTCCTTGGGGCTTTGATGCCAATAAACATGAATCACAAGGATTTTGATAATTATAGGGAAATGGTCACCTGCCCCCAAGTACTATATTGTCCTTATTGCTTCATGCTCAGGTTGATACACAGCAAGAGGAAACGGGTTTGCCAAACTCCCCCATGAGGTATAATATTCCTTGTCATTGGGAAAGGCTGGGAGAGGTGACCTAATCCGAATCTTCACAAAAGTCTGAAAATGCAATGCACATATCATGTCCAGAAAGGAACATGGTCATAATTTCAGGTGGGCTCTAGTACTGGGCAGAGGAGGTGTGTGTTCATAGCACTTAAATGTATTCTTTCATAGGAGCAGACGCTTTAGCTTGAGAGAAGCACCACAATGGACACATTGCCCATAATAAAAAAATTAGGCTAGGCAGAGCAGATTAACTCCGCAAACTGAATGTTCTGAGAATGCCTGGAAGATGGGCTGTTTTTAGATTTTGGACTGAACGTATGTCAATGACTGCCTTATTCATTTACTTAATCATTTAAATAATTTATACCCTATCTTTCTCCCGGAGCACAATCCTAAGCTGCGTTGGAATAGCAAGGCCTGCTATTGGAAAGCTGGGGGACATCATAAGAACATAAGAAGAGCCCTGCTGGATCCGGCCAAAGGCCCATCTAGTCCAGCTTCCTGTATCTCACAGCGGCCCACCAGGTGCCCCAGAGATGCACGAGACACAAGTGTTGCCACTCCCTTGCACATTTGCGCCATGCCCATGCCCCAGGGGAGGCTCCAGCCTCCTTTATGTTTTCCTGGGACCTGCATCTGCCAAATAGCAGGTGCAGAGCAAGGGGTCTGCATGGCCTTGGGACAGAGGCTTGGATGTGACCTACCCGCCGCATCCCATCTCCACCCCTCCTCCCTGGGCTGGCATGCCTACTGGCCCACCAACCCTCCATCCAGTTCCTTCATCCCTCTTGCCCTCCCCATGAGTTTGGCTGGCGCAGGGGTGGCAGCGCAGGAGGTCAGGAGCAGCAACGCTGCTGCTAGTGCCTGCCCAACAGCCCAAGAGCCCAATGCCACTCTTAGGATGGGGCCCCAAGTCGGAGCAAGCAAGGCGGCAGACAGAATTGAAAACATCAGCAATAAAACATTGAGAACAAAACAATAAAGAGAAACCCCTTGGATGACCCAACTGCAATTGCATTTGACTAAAAGTAATTTATCATATAAGGTGACCAGATGCAATGGAGAGCACAATGCCTATCCCTTTAACTTAACCA
>JAJKFI010000198.1:80764-108377 GCA_029204185.1 Lerista edwardsae | reverse complement strand
CATTTCAGAGACTAAGAACTTTGCTTCTTAGAGTAATTTGTGGCGTTGTTTTCCTTTTTATAAGTTTTATTTTGTATTCATACTGGAGATTTTTAAAAGTAAATGAATGCATTTATTAAAAAAAAATCTCCAGTATGAACAGGGAATAAAACTGTATTTCAAATCAACATATTCAACACAAGTAGAATGGTTGGGGCAAAAAATCAGAACACAGCTGGAGTCATGAAAGTTGAAAGAATACTGCTCTGTCTGAAAGACCCAGAATAGATGTCCTTGTGGTGAAGGATGAGCACAGGGGAAAGGATGTGGTGGAACTGGAAAAAGTGTAGACGAGGGCAACCAAAATGTTTAGTGGGATGAGGCACTGCCCTTATGAGGAAAGACTGCAACTTTTGGCAGTCTAGAGAGGCAGTTCAGTCTAGAAAGAAGGTGTGTGATGAGGGGGAACATGACTGAGGTTGCAATCCTATGCATACTTAGCAGCCCAGTGGCGGTCTGGGCCGGGAGCGTGTCCCATGGCAGGCACTGAACACGCGCCCCCCCAAGTTGCCCCACTCTCGCGGGTCACGCAGACACGCCTCCCTTACCCCGAAAACGCTCTATTTTGGCGCGTAAGGGAGGAGTGGGCAGGCCAGAAGCCGCACGGTCTCTCCCGGACTGCACCCTGCAGCTGGCCAAATCCCCTCCCGACGGAGAAAGCAGGAACTGGGATCACAAAGGAGTCGCGGCGGGGGGAGAGAGACAAATGAAGGGTCCGCTTGAAGCTCCGGCCCCCTCCAGAGCCATTTTCCACTTGTCAGACCGCATCGACGTCTTCGCCAGGGCCGGCGCGTTTTTCCGCGGCCCCTTGGAGCGCCTTTGCCTCGCCTGTGCTGAATCGGGCGCTTCGGCGAATGCGAAAAGGGAGAAGGGAATTCGGCGGGGAGAGGGCGAGGGGCGCCATTCTGAGACAGGCTCGGCCAATGGCGCTCCACCACTGCCCCGCGCCCCATGGCTCGTGCCATGGGGTGCTACAGGCAAGATACGCGCCTGTAGCAGCCATGATGACTGTAGGCAACCTCCTGGTTCCAGAGATTGCCTCTGTCTGAATGCCAGATGTGAGGGAGTGGCAACAGGATACAGGTATATTGTTGTCTGTGTGCTCCCACAGCATCTGGTCAGCTGCTGTGAGGTACAGGAAGTTGGACTAGATGGGCCTTTGGCCTGATCCAGTAGGGCTTTTCCTATGTGAGTACATGTCTGAAGAGGAGCATCTGGTTCTGGTGGCTGTCAAAGAAATGCTGTGGAGTATCTTGACTGGCCACCAGTGTGTTTACCTCAGAATTTACCTCAGAGTGCCAGATGCAGGGGAGTGGCAACAGGATACAGGATACAGTTGCCTTTTGTGCTGTGAGGCATCTGGTGGGCCCCTGTGAGAGATACAGGAAGCTGGACTAGGAGGGCTCTTGGCCTGATCTAGCAAAGCCTCTTCTTGTGTAAAGCCTACTAACACATCTTCGAGGTGGCACCAAAGGAGAGTGCCAGCTTCCCTGCACAGGGAGTTCCACAGGATGAGAAGCAACCACCCTCTCACAGATTACTGGACCTCTAGTGAAAATGTTGTTGACTGTGAACGTGAAAGTGATTGTGCAATAATGGCCTTTAGCAGGCAGCTAGGGGAACAGGCATCCTTGGTGCTGCTGTTGAAGTTGAATGATTCCCTCAAAATGTATTCGGAAGAAGCTGTTAATGTTACATTTTAAATTTGTTTGGAAAAACCTGCCGTTTCTTCCGAGCCACCTACCTTCTTGAGTAGAAACGGTTCCTTTTGTGCACAGAACACAGTCATAGCAGCAAATCTGGTTTCCTTCTGGAACCACCTTGCGGTGCCCAGGCCGGCAGGGTTCAGTGCATATGGAGCGGGGCCTTGTCTGAGGGGCAGGCAGGAAACAGGTGTCTGAGAGTTTGTTCTTTAAATGAATGACTGATGCAAAATCATGGAGTTGGACTATCTGATCCTAAAGGTCTAATACTGGCATGCCCTGATATCCGCTGGGGTTCCATTCTGTAATCCACCCACCCCACCCTGTGGATACCTGAAACCATGGATACTGGGAACGCCTTTATCAAGATAGGAGAACATCAGTGGTTTTGCTGCAAAAGAGCAGCAAAAGAGCAGAGTTTAATGTTCCCCTATCTTAAACCGCTGCTGCTGGACTTTCTGACTGGAAGGTTGGGCGTTCAAGACTGCTTGACGGAGTGAGCTCCCATTGCTTGTCCCAGCTCCTGCCAACCTAGCAGTTTGAAAGCACCTAAATGCAAGTAGATAAGTAGGGACCACTTCGGTGGGAAGGGAACGGCGTTCCGTGCGCTACGGCATAGAGTCATGCCGGCCACATGACCACGGAAGCTTGTCCTCGGACAAAATGCCAGCTCTACAGGCTTTGAAACGGAGATGAGCACCACCCACTACAGTCGGTCACAACTAGACCATTCGGTCGTGGGGAAACCTTTTTTATCTTTTTAATGGGCATCTCATTATCCATGGCATCCGTGGATAACTGAAACAGTGGATACAAAATCAGTGGATACTAGGGCACGCCTGTACAGTAATTTGCCAGCCTCCCTCTGAACCATCACTTCTAAAAACTGAATTTTCTTCCTGCTATTTAAGACTTTATTATCTATTCCATTTTTTAAAAAAATATTTTCCTACCTGTAGGTTAAGCATTTATAGCAGTCCTCAAGATTTCATCTTGTTTCACTCTTCTAGACTAATATAAACACTAACAGAGCACTTTCTTACACCCCCCGCCAAAAAAAAACAAAACCCAATACTTGTGATCAATTTATGACACAGAGGGAAGGCCAACTTTTGCAAAGTATGTGAGTGCAACAGAGAGAAGAAAACCCTTCAGAAATGTGGACTTGCTTGAATACTGCAATGTATATCTATGAAATATCTACGAAATATTCAGCGGCGGCATTCAGCCGGTACTCTGGGCGGGAGGAACGGGTGAGTGGCAGCTTGCCCGTAGCTTTCCGCTCCATTTTGCCGTCTTCCCCGCCCCCGGTGAAATGGAGCGGAAAGCTACAGGAAATATTGGAACATATTTTGAATCCTTTTTAGGACAGAGCCTATACCATATTGACCCAATAGATGGCGATGTGCACAAGAATGTTCAGGCAATGATGAAATCGCCTAGTGATGGGTTTTGGAGAATATATCCCTGACATTAAGCAATGTATATCTGTATATATAAACCGTATTCTAATCCTTATATTGTACAGGAGATATTGATCTGGAGGAAATAGTTGTTTTACTAAGGCTACCAATAAAGATCATCATTGATTGGAACTAGGAATTTCCCTGGTCACAATTCACTTTCCTATCTGAACTATTAAATCGGCTTGTGAAAGGAGAATATATTCCCCACCTGGTTAAATCCATTAGGCCACACAATGGCCTCTTCCTGAATGGTGAGCTCCAAGCCTGAGCCAATCCGGGTCTCTAATTTCCCAACTTTCAGTCTGAGAGCTGATTCATTGGGAAAGGTGATCAAATTCACAACATCATAGTCAGCCACTAGCTCCTTATTTTCATCTAAATACACTGCATCCATGGTAGTGCTGTTGAAATGAACATTTCTCAGAAAAGGGTGAAGCTGGAAAGAGAGATGAAATAAAAAATTTTCCATCTGGATCCATAAATCCGTAATGTCTCCCTTGTCATCCTAACATCCAGAGAGCAATCCTAACCTGGAGTTAGGCCAGCACAGTTAGGTCAGCAAAGTTTGGCCGGCACAAGGGCCACCATAAAGTCTGCTTGGACCAGACTTGGAGTCAGAAAGGCCAGCACACAGGCATGCGCCATCCTCCCTGACTCAGAATGGTCGAAACGCGCTTTACCTTGTCCTTTGTGCTGGCCAAACTTTGCTGGCCAAGCCGTGCCGTCCTAACTCCAGGTTAGGATTGCGCTCTAAATCTAGCTCTTACGTGCCATGGCTGCATATGCTGAAGTCTGTCTTCATTTGCAGTCAAAATTTGCTTAGATATGGATATGATCAAGGCATGGAGAGCATGGGCTACAAGGTAGACAGCATTGTAAATAGTGTAGCTCTCAGAAGACAGGCCTGTTTCAAGACAGGCCGGAGAGAGACCCTCCTCCTTCCCTGTGCATCTTGTCCAGGTCTTCGTTGTCAAACTCTGGTTGGAAATGAAGCAGTCAAACGTTTCGGACCAAACTCTGGAATATTTGTCTTGAACAAAGGAAAGGTCCTGCGACTGTGTTTTCTTGTTCATTTGTGTGGCAAAGGACAAAGCACCTTGGAAGAATTTGATATCCCAGTACGTAAAAGAGGTGCTTAAGGTGAAGCCCCACAGAGCTGGGGTGATCCACACTTTCCCTAGGGGGCCCTTGCTTTCCTCTTCAGCGGTGACTAGCATGCCTGGCAACAGAAGCATTGAATTCAAATCCCCATAATAGACAAACACATTGATTTTCTGCTGTGCAAATTGTGCAAGAAAGCCCAATATTTCTTGATACCAAACATGAAAGGGAAGGGAAAATATTTTCGGAATCCTGTGTGTGAAGGCAACGCAGACACCACTCTTAGAGATCATCGTCGTCATGCTTCTCACAAACCGATCCCCAGCCTCATCAGCTGGAGCGACAAGACCAAGCCAGGCCCATCTGAAATGCAGGAGCAGCTGAACGATCCCCCTGTACTGAACAGTTTCCTTGGGGGTCATCCAGTAGGAAGTGGGGAACTGCGTTTGATCTCTGAGAAAATGGTTGACAAAAGTGTAGGTGAGCTGGAAAAGAAGGAACACGATGGTTAGTGTTGGAAATGGTGCTCAGATATAAGAAGCCTGACATGGCTTTAGGGCCAAATCCTTTCCAAATACAATGTAGCTGTGCCAATGGGGGTGTGCTGCATCCTGTGATAGTGGGGCAGTCAGGGAAGCCTCTGCAAGATCAAGGCAGGAGGTGTGGACTGATGGTTGAGCAGCTGGTACTGCCTAAAGTTAAGCAGGAGAATCTGGGGTCTATTTTTGGATGGGAGACAGAACACCAGGCTGGGACAAGCTGCAGTACCTGTTGTGGCAGAACGGAGTCACCGTGGAGCTGATTAGCCAGCATGGGAATGTTGTGTGAAGGCCAGCCAGCAAAAGAACAGACTTCAAACTTGAGGACTTGTCCAGGCTGGACTTATGATCACCTGCTGAAGCTTGATGGCACATGGCCAGAGGAGAGAACCACACTGTGAAGGCAACATCTGGGACTGAGGATTCTGTGAATCGCAGAATACTGTATATTTTTAAAAACTCCATTGAAAAATGGTGGTTTAGACTAACCTGCCCAAGTAAGCCGCTTTGGGCATTTGCTTTGGCATGGGAAAGAGGGGTATAAATTCTTCAAAAATAAAATAAGGGAAAGTTTGTTCCCTTGCCTCAGGGCTGCATTGTCTGCTTCTGCATTGGTACTGGAAAACTGGATAGGATAGGACCCAGCGGTGTTATGCTGCCGGAACGCTGGGTGGGACATCCGGGTGATCGACAGCCCGCCCGTCGCGTTCCAGAGCGTTACGCCGTTTGCGTAACCAATTACGCCACTTGCGTACATTACGCAAATGGCGTAACGCTGTGGAACGCGACGGGCGGGCTGTCGATCACCCGGATGTCCCACCCAGCGTTCCGGCAGCATAACATCGCTGATAGGACCCTATCATTAAATCATTAAATCATGCCCTTTAAATCATTGCAAACCTGGCACTCATGCAAAGCTGACTTTAGAGACCAATATCCCATTTGTATGGTAGAATTTGCTGGCATCTTTGCTTTGTACACAGTTCAGTTTTCTAAATCAGTTGTTCCCAAAGAGTGGATCAGGACCCACCAGTGTGTCGCGAGCCAATTTCAGGTGGGTCACGAAGCACCAAGAGCAGCCATATTGAAAATATGGGAAGATGGGATGCTGGAAAGGGGGAGAGCTGTGTGGTTGTGTTGCTTGTGTCAAGATTGTGAAGAAGACTTTTTTTCTTTCACCTCTTTTATGTTCTGGGATATCAAATTCTTCCACGGTGCTTTGTCCTTCACCACACAAATGAACAAGAAGGTAAAGTCCCAAACTAGGAAAAAGGCTACTTCAGTGCATCATGTCCCTAATTTCACGCTTACGAATAAATTTCGAATAAACCAGTAGAGTTGGGTCTCAGAATTGCTTCGCATACTCTTCCATACCTGAGGGACCTTGTAGATGCCTAACATGGTGGCCATCTGAAAAAAGTCTTCAAACTCCCCTCCTTGAACAACAGCCAACAGCTTTTCCTGCCTCCCACACTTGAAGTTAGGAACCATCCTGTGCCCCATACAGAGCAGATCTATGGTGGCCTCAGAGGGTATCCTTGCACTGAAAGAGTTTTCATAGATGCTGTAGCCTAGAGTGACATTGGGTAAGAAGTGGGGATTTTCATTGATCTCATCAACAGCAAGCAATATGGCCAGGACGTGTTGGTAGTTCCTCTCCAATAACCTGGGAAGAAAATAATACAGAGGATGAAATGATTAAAAAGTAGCCTGAATGTGTTTTCCTTCATGCTTCTTTAGCTAAGAATTCCAATGGCATCACAGTTCTAATGGGCTGATTATTTGGCATGCAGAACCTGAGAACTGACCTGCTGAATCTAAAGTCCATCTAAAGTCCAGTTTGTTTCCATGGCATTTGCAAAAGATTTCAAAAGCATGTAATGAAGACAACACTCCTTTGTTTATTTGCAGCATCTGTTCCAGGAATATCATTTGGCAATGCTTGGATACAATCCTCCAAGTACTTATCCTGATGTCTTTGTCTGTCACATGCTGCCAATATACAAGCATAGGCAACATGTCCGTACATACTGTAGGGACAAGCTAACAAAGGTTAAAGTCGAAGGTTGGCCCTTGGCAATTGGCCCCATTCACCCCTGCGCAGTGTCTTTTCTAGTGGCTGTTGCTGTTGGTGTTCTGCATTTTTTAAGATTGTGAGCCCCTTTGGGACAGGGAGCCATTTAATTTTATTATTATTACTATTTGCCTGTAAACCGCTTTGTGAACTTCATGTTGAAAAGCGGTATATAAGTACCTGTTGATTGATTGATTGATTGATTGATTGATTGATTGATTGATTGAGGTTCTTCAAGGAGAACTCCAATGAGAGTGTTGCTCTCTCTTTTTTTATTTCCATTCTCTTCTTCCATGGTAGTCCCAGCCCAGCTGCTTGCAGCTGCCAAAGGAAAAAAGCCCTCTCTTTCTTTATATGTGAACTTCTCTTCATTATGTTTTACAAACCCCACTTCTGAGATAGACCTCCCCACTATGTGTATGACTATGTGTATGACATATATGACTCCGGTAGAGTTCAATGTGTTTGGGGGCCATACCGAGGCTTCAGTGACCTTTGCTACACCTTTGATTTCGCTCAGAGATGGAGCTTGATCCTCTGCATGAAAGAAGGCAGGCAGCCCAATCCTGAATCCAGTGGTGTTCAGGGCTCCAGTGGCATTGAAATGGCAATCACTGGATCCTGTGGCCACCGAGGCTACCTCCAGGGTCTCCTTGGGTAAAGGATAATGACTGTCCCCGAAGGAGGAGGTGCTGGCGATCACACACGACCGCTTGGAGGGCAGAAGCAGCCTTCCCCGTTCCTGAAGGAGGAGGCACTGGTGAGACCACGGGTGCCCCCTCCTCCAGGGAGTTGCCGGGGGAGAATGCTTTTGAGCTTGGAATGCATAAGCCGTCTACTCCAGGTTCTCCCTGAGGAAGGAGGGGCTGGCCGCCTCCTGCACCTGTCTCTCCTCAGGCAGAATCTGTGACATCACTGCCCCGGGGGTGCAGATGGGTAGAGTCGTGATGTCACTGCCCCAGGTGCTGGGGAAGAGCGTTACGGCTCTGGAGGGAAGTATTGGTTTCTGGCTGGCAACCCCTCAGTCTTCGATTGCACAGTGAACCTCAAATGCTTTCTGGCCTAGGCAAAGTGGTGTAATTCAGCTTCCTCAGCCCCTCAGGATAAGGTCGGGCTATCAAAGGTCGGGCTATCAAGGTCAGGCTATCAAAGGATGAATTATTAATTAATTAATTTAATTTTTATTCCGCCTTTCTGCCCCATGGGCACCCAAGGCGGCTTACAACATTAAAACCATACGTTCAAAAAACAATGTTAAAAAGCAATAGTAAAACAGTTAAAAATTTAAAACAAGCAAAAATTTAAAACAAGCAAGCAAGCCCCGTGGATCCCATAATTACAGTTGATAAGATTTAAAAGTAAAGTGAAAAATATCAAATGTAAAAAGCCAGCCACCCTGTCAACAATTGAAGGCTTGTCTGAATAAAAAAGTCTTCAGTCCCCGCAAAAATATTGCCAAAGAGGGAGCAGTTCTTAATTCTAAGGGGAGGGTATT
Source organism: Lerista edwardsae (assembly GCA_029204185.1). Taxonomy (NCBI): domain Eukaryota; kingdom Metazoa; phylum Chordata; class Lepidosauria; order Squamata; family Scincidae; genus Lerista; species Lerista edwardsae. The sequence continues at coordinate 99,960 of JAJKFI010000198.1, read as the reverse complement.
CCAAAGTCGTGAGGCCACCACCAAGAAGGCCCTGTTCCTGGCCGCCATCCCCCTCGCCTCTCCTGGTGGCGGCACAGTTAAAAGCCCCCCCCCCCCGATCTAAGAGTACGGGTAGGATTGTATGGAAGGAGGCGGTCCCTCAAATATCCCAGACCCGAGCCATAAAGGGCTTTAAAAGTCAAGACTGGCACTTTGAATTGGGCCTGAAAAGGAACCGGCAGCCACTGTAGCCACTGAAGCAACGGCTCGGCAGAGTCGAACCAATGAGCCCCAGCAACCCTGAGTGGCAGCTTGGATTTAGGGTGGGAATGACCGAAAGGAGAAGAGGCAATAGTTTTTGGTCTATTTAGTTTAGAGACCGACACTAAGCAGAGGGAAGGGCTTTGTCACTAACAGCGTCAGAAAGGAAGCATCACAATCATGGCATGAAATAATGTATATAGCAATTGTCTTGGTCCTATGGCATATATTAAGACAATATAAAATACGTTGATCGTCAGCCATCTTTCTTTTTCAGCATTAAGTGCTCTTTCTTGTTCAGATCAGGCCTCAGAAGAATAATGTAGCACTTGGGAAAGAAGATGCAGCCCAGGAGCCCAGCACTGGAGGCCAAGATGGAGAAGATCTGCACGGCTGCCGTGTACTTCCCCCTCGTGCTCAGGTAGGTGGGCACAAAGGACACCCAGACACTGCAGAAGACCAGCATGCTGAAGGTGATGAACTTGGCTTCATTGAAACCCCCAGGAAGCTTCCTGGCTAGGAAGGCCACAATGAACGCAGTGGATGCCAGGAAGCCCAGGTAGCCAAGAGCACAGGAAAACATGGCCACTGACCCTTCGTTGCATTGCAAGATGATCTGGTCAAACTGGGAATGCATGTCCAGCTCTGGGAAGGGGGGAAAGATCCCCATCCAGACCATGCAGATGCCAAGCTGGCCAGCGGAGCAGACAAGGACAGTGGCATAGGCCACCTTCTGCCCCATCCATTTCCTCATCCCATTCCCGGGCTTGGTGGCCACGAAGGCCAGCACCACCGTGATGGTCTTGGCCAGCACAGCAGAGACGGCCACCGAGAAGACGATGCTGAAGGCACTTTGCCTGAGAAGGCAGGTCAGCTGGTGGGGCCGGCCGAGGAAGAGGAAGGAGGACAGGAAGGAGAGCAGGAGGGAGGCCAGGAGGATGTAGGTGAGAGTCCGGTTGTTGGCTTTGACCAGTGGGGTCTGCAGATGCTTAATGAAGGTTCCTAACATGAAAACTGTGGTTAGTGAAAGGAAGAGGGCAAAAAAAGCCAGGGTGATCCCCAGAGGTTCAGCATAGGACAGGACGACGGTCACTTTGGGCATACATTGATCTCGTTCTGCATTTGAATATTGATGTTCAGGACAGTTGTCACAACGTACTGCATCTGAAAGAATCAAGAATGTTTCAGCCATTTCAGAGACCAAGAACTTTGCTTCGTATCATTACATGTGGCATTAAATGCCTGTGCTCTATCGGCAGCCATTTTGCAACAGCAGAAGTGTCTTCCATTGTTGCAAAAGACTAAAACCTTCTACAAGAGGATGTCCTGACTGCCTTTTGGATGCTGAAAGATCACAGACGCCTCTGTGTGGTTAGAAAGTCCCAAATCTAAGGGGAAAGAGTAGCAAAAGAGTAGAGAAACCTCAATGATTTTTGCCGCATACCAGCAAAATATGGAGACTGCCCATCTATTAGCAAAAGTGATGCATTAATGGGCAGATTGAAGGGAAGGGCCAAACTGTGGTCAATTCAGAGATGCTTCACCCTGAGTTTGCTACCATTACTCAGGGGTGATTCTGGGGGGAGGGGTGTCCAGCACTGGTTGGTCAGCGCAGCCCATCCCCTGCATTCTCCCGCAGCATCGAGAAACTCCCAGGAGCTCCAATAAGTAGCCACGGAAGCTGCTTCTCGGAGAGTCCAGGCCCACTCCCAAGTCCAGCTTGCCTCTTCTCGGAGAGATGAGGCGGCCCTTCAGTTCCATATGGAGTCGCCCCCAGGAAGCGGCTTCCACAGCTTGAAGTACCCATGAAGGCCACTTCTCGGAGCAGCTTTGCACACCTACTTGGTTGTGGGGGGGGGGGGTGGCAGGTGGGGTGGCCAGGGTTTTCTCCGCCCCCAGCCCAGTTCCCAGGGCATCTACAGCCTTGCCCCCCCTCAGGTCTGCCACTGCCACTACCGCCATCCTCCAGCTCACCATGGATGCAACTCACGCAGGTCCACTTTCTGTCCACGAAATGTGAGCAAAAAGCGGATTCCCTGCCTCCTTACTGTGTTCCTTGCAGTTTTGCCAAAGATAAAACTGCAGGAATTCCAGTTTGATTCCAGGTCCCTTCAAGTCAGACGCAGAAGTCTTGCACATCTGCGGTAGAAGAAACCACATAAGGACTATGGGGAGTTAAACGGTAGCTAAATAGTAGTCATAGAGCTACATGGTATACAGTAGTAGTAGTAGTAGGCATTATTGGGCAGGATTCTGCAATTGCACCTCTCTCTCAAATAATTACATACTGGACCTCTAATCCAATCCACAATTGTGTAGTTGAAAGTTGTGCTGCAAGAAGGCCCCTCAGCAGGTAACTCGGGGAACAGTCTATCATAGGGGCACCCTTCCTTTGAAGTCCTGCTTTTGACAGATCGGCCCACATTTATTCAGAAGACACAGTTAACCTTGCTTTTTACATTTGTTTAGAAAAAAACACGCTGCCGTTTCTTCCGAGCCACCTACCTTCTTGAGTAGAAACGGTTCCTTTGGTGCACAGAACACAGTCGTAGCAGCAAATCTGGTTTCCTTCTGGAACCACCTTGCGGTGCCCAGGCCGGCAGGGTTCAGTGCATATGGAGCGGGGCCTTGTCTGAGGGGCAGGAAGGAAACAGGTGTTTGGGTGGTGCAAAATTTTCCAGTTGGCGTTGGAAAAGACTATGTAGCACTTCGCAACAATGGAAGACACTTCTGTTGCTGCAAAATGGCTGCCCATAGAGCACGTGCTTTTGCGGAGTGCAGCTACCAGATGGGGAAGCTGTGATGGACAGGGACGCTACCACCTCTTGTGGCATTTTGGGAGCACCCTTGCAAGAGGTGGCAGTGCTCCCTGTCCATTGCTGGACCTGCCCGCAGCTGCTGGAGCAGGTAATTCTGCAGAGGGGGTGCGGGGCAGGAAGGTGAGGGGATGTTAGGATCTGAGTTGATCCGGTTAATTAGCTCTGGTTCACTTTTGCTCTGGGAAACTGCAGGGCCTGAGTAAGCTGATTGGATGCACCTGTGCCTGAGTGGCATACGTGCAGTTTGGCACGAAGCCCTTGCCAGCACGATGCTGATTGGCTGGAGGGCAGGATAAAAGGCAGTGAGCAGAAGCCTCCTATGTGGGCTGCGAGAGGAAGGGCGAAGCGCTGCCGGAGAGTTTGAACATCTATTGCCGTTATCTGCCTGTTGCTGTATGTATCCTGCCCAACTGTAATCTGACATTGAACTGCTGTATCTGGACTGCTCTAATTGAGTATTCCTTGCAACTACAATAGAGGTTTCTGAAGAAGTAAAACTACCCTTGGATGTGCCTCATTTCATTGACGGGTTTACTGCAATTGGTTGAAAACACTCTTGTTCTCTGTTCTCCAGCTGGCTGACTGGAGAAGACTCTGATACAATTTGATTTGTGTTGGAAATATATTGGTTATGGTATGAGGCTCAGTTCAGCCTTTGACTTCGGGCCTTGAAAACTTCAAAGAAGTCTCAGACCCAGGGTACTTCACAATGCACACTCTGAGCTCTAGAAATCAGCCATTCAGGACCATGAAGAGTATACTTTGTTGTCTGAGGTCTTGACAATAACCCGTCAGTGGTGTCATTCAAATGATTTAGGAACAGGAATTCACTTTTGATTGGCACTTGTCGGGAACCCGGAACCAGCCATGGAGCCCGTTAGGATCCGGAACGCCCGTTCTGGTCCGTTCCCCCTGAATGACATCACTGTAACCCGTGTTTCTCATTGTGTACAACTGCTGGAACATTGTTGTTGTTGTTTTAAGTGATGTAAATAAAAACTCATCATTGATTGGAACTGGGGATTTCCCAGGTCACAACTCATAGTTCAACTATTAAATCTGTTTTTAAAAGAGAATAACATTCCCCACCTGGTTCAACGCCTTGGGCCACACAATGGCTTCTTCCTGAATGGTAAGCTCCAAGCATGAGCCAATCCGGGTCTCTAATTTCCCAACTTTCACTCTGACAGCTGATTCATTGGGAAAAGTGATCAAATTCACAATATCGTAGTCAGCCACCAGCTCTCTATCCTCATCCAAATATACTGCATCCAGGCTGGTGCTGTTGAAGTGCACGTTTCTCAGAAATGTGTGAAGCTGGAGAGATAAAAGGTTATCATTTTCAAACTGGATCAATATATTGGACATATCCTTCCTTGTCCTCCCAAAATCCAGTTTTACTATTTCTCTAGCAGCAACTGATGCCTTTATTGAGTTCATGTATGGATGACCATATGATACTTTTTGGAGAAAAATTATTGTATTTTTAACAACTATTCCACGCACTAAACAGAACATGAAAAAGTTGAGCTCTGAATGGATTTGCTTCCATCGAAACCTATTTGACCTGGTTCTATCTATAGATACCTATAAACCCCATTCATCACAAAGTTTCAACTCAGTGAGAATGGCCACTTGACTATGAAACACACATAGGTAAAAAAAAGCATTGTAACAAGAATCTTGATGCAGTTATCCAGATACCACATCCATTCCAGATTTATTAACAGTGCTTTGATCACTGCACGCCTGCCCATCATTAATGCAGGTGAAGGTAAAGACTGGAAGGAATTAAAAACAGTGACAAATTTGCATGGGCATTGTGCACTCGATAGAACTCAGAAATTCACACTCTTGAGTTCAGAAACAAGAGTATGCACATCAGAAATAAAAAACCTAGGGAGAATTTTGGATAAGGATCATTTCAAGAAGCTAATTTCAAATGGGCACCGCAATCGGAAAAGGTGCAGAGCTTTGATGCAACAGTGTTGTGTCGGTGCTGCAGTGGTGTTGCATCAGGACAAGGGTGGCACGTGGGTGGGCTGGCAGGCGTGCTGACCCAGGAAGGAGGCAGACATTGGCCATAAGGCCAAATCCAAGGCCTCATCCCAAGGCCGCATGGCCCCGATTTGGGCTGCGCCGTCTCCTCCGTTCTGTGCTTGCTGTTCAGCAGGCGCAGATCCGAGGAGTGCACTGCGGAATCTGGAGCCTCCCCTCTGGTAAGGGCGCGAATGTCGGCCTCGCCATTCTGACGCTGATCAGGATTGCACCCTCAGATTACTAAGAGAGCTCTAAGAGTGTGAGTAAAAAAAAAAATTGCGCCTGAAATGCGAAAAATGAATCACCACTGATTTCAATTTCAATTGATGACTCTTACGTGCCATGGCTGCATGTGCTCAAGAGTCCCCCTGTCTTCCTTTGCAGTCACCATGCGCTTAGATACGGAGGTACTCATGGCATTGAGAGCGTGCGCTACCAGGTAGACAGCATTGTAAATGGCGTAGCTCTCAGGGGAAAGGACTTGGTCACGCCAGGCTGGAGCAAGACTCTCCAACTTGTCCTTTGCTGTGCACCTTGTCCAGGTCTTCGTTGTCTGGTTGAAAATGAAGCAGTCAAATGTTTCTGACCAAATTCTGGAATATTCTTTGTGAACAAAGAAGAGCTCCAGAGATTTTGCTTCCTTGTTTGTTTGGGTGGCAAAGGACAAAGCGCCTTGGAAGAGTTTGATCTCCCTGTACGTAAAAGAGGTGCTTAAGGTGAAGCCCCACAGAGCTGGGGTGATCCACACTTTCCCTAGAGGGCCCTTGCTTTCCTCTTCAGTGGCGAATAGCAAGGCTTGCAACAGAAGCATTGAATTCAAATCTCCGTAATAGACAAACACATTGGCTTTCTTCTGTGTAAGATGTGCAAGAAAGCGCATCATTTCAGGATACAAGACACGAAAGGAAAATGACAATGTTTTTGGAATCCTGTGTGTGAAGGCGACACAAACACCACCCTTAGAGATCATCATTGTCATGGCCCTCAGAAACCAATCCCCAGCATCGTCATCTGGAGCGACAAGACCAAGCCAGGCCCATCTGAAATGCAGGAGCAGCTGGACAATCCCCCTGTACTGAAGAGTTTCCTTGGGGGTCATCCAGTAGGAAGTGGGGAACTGAGTTTGATCTCTCAGAAATTGGTTGACAAAACTGTAAGTCAGCTAGTCAGGAAAGGAAGTGAAGTTTGGTGTTGGAAATGGTGTTAATACATTGCATAAGAACATAAGAACAGCCTTACTGGATCAGGCCAAAGGCCCATCTAGTCCAGCTTCCTGTACCTCACAGTGGCCCACCAGATGCCTCAGGGAGCACACGAGACAACAAGGTGCCTGCATCCTGTTGCCTCTCCCTTGCACCTGGCATTCTGAGGTAAATTCTGAGGTAAACATACTGGTGGCCAGTCAAGATTCTCCACAGCATTTCTCTTTGACAGTACCAGAACCAGACTCTCCTCTTCAGACATGTACTCATAGGAATTTAGGAACAGCCCCACTGGATCAGGCCAAGGGCCCATCTAGTCCAGCTTCCTGTATCTGCCAGTGACCCACCAGTTGCCTCAGGGAGCACACAAGACAACCAGATACTTGTAATTCGCTGCCACGCCCCTGCATCTGGCATTCTAAGGTAGCCTATTACCCTTGCACCACCCCCAGGGGAGACAGCAGACTGAGGTTGAGGTTTAACTTTATTGGACACAAACCTAACTCATGAAACCTACTGAACACCCCTCCCCCCTCCCCAGTCTGGGTTAGGAAAAAAAAAACTGCCATCCATGGCCAGTTTGGATAACAGAAAAACATTCCTACCTGGTCCTCATGATGAGTGACCCGCTAATCTCAGACTGGACATACCCGCCATAGCTTGTAACCTGCAATGGAGTTTTCCTCCATCAATCTGTCCTATCCCCTTTTAAGGGCATCCAGGCCCAATGCCATGACCACATCTCATGGCAAGGAGTTCCACAGACCAATTACATGCTGGGTAAAGAAATATTTTCATTTGTTTGTTCTAACTCTCCTAACAGCTTTAGAGGATGTCCCCGGGTTCTGGTATTGTGTGAGAGGGAAAAGACTTACATTATAAGTCTAAAATTGTTTTCATCTTCAGTTTAGAATCATTGGCAAGTTTCGGCACACGTGCAAAGCTGGCTTTAGCAACAAATAGCTCATTTGTTTGGTGGAACTTGGTGGCGTCTGTGCACTGTACACAGTTGAATTTTCTCAGTTGAACTCCTTTTTCCTTATTGTTTTTTCACTTAAAGACACTTTTCATTTAGCACAATTGATCTCCATTTTATTTCACTAAGGAATCCGTCATCCGATTTCTCACATTAATGGATTAGCGTAACTAACATCAGGAAGAGTTCTTTCAGCACAATAGCCATAAACTACATGGAGGGGGCATTCTGAGAAATGCATGTGAATTGCTAACCATTGAAGAAGATTGTGCTCCGATGCAATTGCCTCAGAGTTTTCCCATTGCCTTACAGCCCAACCCTATCCTTCCCTCCATCAATGCAGCCACTGCAAAAAGAAAAAAGCAAGAAGCTTGCACTGCATCCTGCTGGGCTTGGTGGGGGAAGAGATTAGGTGCAAGGATAGGGATAGGAGCAAGGGGGGAATAGACAGAGGGAAGCTCTTTTCCTTCTCACACAATACCAGAACCAGGGGACATTCACTAAAGTTGAGTGTTAGATCAAATAAAAGAAAATATTTCTTTACCCAGAATGTAATTAGTCTGTGGAACTCCTTGCCACAGGATGTGATGGTGGCATCTTCCCTAGATACTTTTAAAAGGGAATTGGACAGATTTTTGGAGGAATACTCCATCAAACCCTTTCATGGATCACTGCCTTGTCGTGGCAAAGGGGCTTGAGTAGCTCAACGAAGCTGTGAGCTATGCCATGTAGGGTTTCCCAAGATGGACAGGTCATAGGAGAGAGTTCTGGTGAAACGTGATCCGTTGGAGAAGGAAATGGCAACCCACTCCAGGACTCTTGCGAAGAAAAACCCATGGATTACAAAACTAAAAGGTTAAACGATATGACACTGGAAGATGAGACCCTCGGGTCGGAAGGTGTCCATTATGCTACTGGGGAAGAGCAGAACATGAGTACTAGTAGCTCCAGAAAGAGTGAAGTAGCTGGGCCAAAACCGAAAGGAAGCTCAGCTTTGGATGTGTCTGGAAGTGAAAGGAAAGTGTGATGCTGCAAAGAACAATACTGCATAGGAACCTGGAATGTCAGAACTATGAATCAAGGCAAACTAGATGTGGTCAAACATGAGATGTCAAGGCTGAACATCGACATCATGGGAGTTAGTGAACTAAAATGGACAGGAATGGGAGAATTTAGTTCAGGTGACCATTACATCTACTATTGTGGGCAGGAATCCCTTAGAAGAAATGGAGTTGCCTTCATAGTGAACAAGAGAGTGGGAACAGCAGTACTGGGGTATAACCTCAAAAATGATAGAATGATTTCCATTCGGATCCAAGGCAAACCTTTCAACATCACAGTAATCCAAGTCTACACCCCAACCACTGATGCTGATGAAGAAGAAGTTGACCGTTTCTATGAAGACCTACAACACCTTCTAGAATTAACACCCAAAAAAGATGTCCGTCTCATTATAGGGGATTGGAATGCTAAAGTAGGCAGTCAAGAGGTAATAAGAATAACAGGCAAGTTTGGTCTTGGAGTACAAAATGAAGCAGGGCAAAGACTGATAGAGTTTTGTCAGGAGAACACATTAGTCATAGCAAACACCCTTTTCCAGCAACACAAACGGCAACTGTACACATGGAGTTCACCAGATGGTCTACACCGAAATCAGACTGATTACATTCTGTGCAGCCAAAGATGGAGAAGTTCTATACAGGCAGCAAAAACAAGACCTGGAGCTGACTGTGGCTCAGATCATGAGTTTCTTATTGCAAAATTCAGGCTTAAGCTGAAAACAGTAGGGAAACCACTAGGCCCTCCACGTATGACCTAAATCAAATCCCATACGAATATACAGTGGAGGTGACAAATAGATTTAGGGGCTTAGATTTGGTAGACAGAGTGCCTGAAGAACTTTGGACCGAGGTGTGTAACATTGGACAGGAAGCAGCAACAAAAACCATCCCAAAGAGAAAGAAATGCAAGAAGGCAAAGTGGCTGTCTGAAGAGGCTTTACAAATAGCTGAGGAAAGAAGGGAAGCCAAAAGCAAGGGGAAATGGGAAAGATATACCCAACTGAATGCAGATTTCCAGAGAACAGCAAGGAGAGATAGGAAGGGCTTCCTAAATGAGCAATGCAAAGAAATAGAGGAAAACAATAGAATGGGAAAGACTAGAGATATTTTCAAGAAAATTGGAGATATCAAAGGACAATTCCGTGCAAAGGTAGGCACAATAAAGGACAAGAACGGCAAGGACCTAACAGAAGCAGATGAGATTAAGAAGAAGCAGCAAGAATACACAGAGGAACTCTATAAGGCCAATCTAAATGTTCCTGATAACCACAATGGTGCGGTCACTGAGCTCGAACCTGACATCCTGGAGTGCGAAGTCAAGTGGGCTTGAGAAAGCATCACGAACAACAAAGCTAGTGGAGGTGACAACATTCCACCTGAGTTACTCCAAAGATGATGCTGTCAAAGTGCTGCAGTCTGTATGCCAGCAAATTTGGAAAACCCAACAGTGGCCACAAGACTGGAAAAGATCAGTTTAATTCCAGTCCCAAAGAGGGGCAATGCCAAAGATAGTTCGAACTACCGCACCATTGCACTCATTTCACATGCTAGCAAGGTGATGCTCAAAATCCTACAAGCTAGGCTTCAGCAGTATGTGAATCGAGAACTACCAGATGTACAAACTGGTTTCCAAAGAGGCAGAGGAACTAGAGATCAATTGCCAACATTTGCTGGATCATGGAGAAAGCAAGAGAGTTCCAGAAAAACATCTACTCCTGCTTCATTGACTATGCTAAAGCCTTTGTGTGGATCACAGCCAACTGTGGCAAGTTCTTGAAGAGATGGGAGTACCAGACCACCTGATCTGCCTTCTGAGAAACCAACTGTGGCATGTTCTTGAAGATATGGGAGTACCAGACCACCTGATCTGCCTGCTGAGAAACCTGTATGCAGGTCAGGAAGCAACAGTTAGAACTGGACATGGAACAACCAACTGGTTTCAAATTGGGAAAGGAGTACGACAAGGCTGTATACTGTCACCCTGCTTATTTAACTTATATGCAGAGTACATCATGAGGAAGGCAGGGCTGGATGATTCACAAGCTGGAATCAAGATTGCTGGGAGAAATATCAACAACCTCAGATATGCAGACGATACCACTCTAATGGCAGAAAGTGAGGAAGACCTAAAGAACCTTCTGATGAGGGTGAAAGAGGAAAGTGCCAAAATTGGCTTGAAGCACAACATCAAAAAAACTAAGATCATAGCAACCACTCCCATCACTTCCTGGCAAATAGAAGGGGAAGAAATGGAAGCAGTGACAGACTTTATTTTCCTGGGCTCCAAGATCACCACAAATGGTGACTGCAGCCATGAAATTAAAAGCCGTTGACTTCTTGGAAGGAAAGCTATGGCGAACCTAGACAACTTAATAAAAAGCCGAGACATCACCCTGCCAACAAAGGTTTGCATAGTCCAAGCTATGGTTTTCCCAGTAGCAGTGTATGGATGTGAGAGCTGAGAGCTGGACCATAAGAAAGGCAGAGCGCCGAAGAATAGATGCTTTTGAATTATGGTGCTGGAGAAGACTCTTGAGAGTCCCCTGGACTGCAAGGAGGTCCAATCGGTCAATCCTCCAGAAAGTCAAGCCTGATTGCTCCCTGGAAGGACAAATCCTGAAGCTGAAGCTCCAATACTTTGGCCACCTCCTGAGAAGAGAGGACTCTTTAGAAAAGACCCTCATGCTGGGAAAGATGGAAGGCAAAAGGAGAAAGGGGCGGCAGAGGATGAGATGGTTAGAAATGGTGTCACCGAAGCGATGAGCATGAGATTGGGCGAACTCCGGAAGCTAGTGGAGGGCAGGGAGGCCTGGCATGCTGTGGTCCATGGGGTTCGAAGAGTCGGACACGACTTAGCGACTGAACAACAACAACAACTCCATCAAACAGTGAAGGTTCACCATTAGAAACGAATATTTTCTATATAATAGCTCTTCTGAGTCAGAAACTAAGAAATAATTCCCAAACTGGGAAAAAGACTGTTGTTGTTGTTCAGTCGCTAAGTCGTGTCCGACTCTTTGCGACCCCATGGACCACAGCACGCCAGGCCTCCGTGTCCTCCACTAAGGAAGCTCGTGGAGGACAGCTAGTGGAGTTCGCCCAACTTCATGTTCTTTGCTTCGGTGACACTATCTAACCATCTCATCCTCTGCTGCCACCTTCTCCTTTTGCCTTCGATCTTTCCCAGCATGAGGGTCTTGGGAAAAAGACTACACTTACTTCAATGCATCATATAAGTAAATTTCAAATAAACCATTAGCGTTTGGTCTCAGAATTGCTTAGCATACTCTTCCATACCTGAGGGACCTTGAAGATGCCTAACATGGTGGCCATCTGAAAAAAGTCTTCAAACTCCCCTCCTTGAACAACAGCCAACAGCTTTTCCTGTCTCCCACACTTGAAGTTAGGAATCATCCTCTGCCCCATACAGAGCAGATCTATGGTGGCCTCAGAGGTTATCCTTGCACTGAAAGAGTTTTCATAGATGCTGTAGCCTAGACTGACATTGGGTAAGAAGTGGGGATTTTCATTGATCTCATCAACAGCAAGCAATATGGCCAGGACGTGTTGGTAGTTCCTCACCAATAACCTGGGAAGAAAATAATACAGAGAATGAAATGATTAAAAAGTAGCCTGAATGCGTTTTCCTTCATGCTTCTTTAGCTAAAAATACCAATGGCATCACAGTTCTAATGGGCTGATTATTTGGCATGCAGAGCTATGACATTTGTGCCATTTCAGAACCTGAGAACTGACCTGCTGAATCTAATGTCCATCTAAAGTCCAGTTTCTTTCCATGGCGTTTGCAAAAGATTTCAAAAGCATGTAATGAAGACAACACTCCCTTGTTTATTTGCAGCATCTGTTATCCAGGAATATCATTTGGCAATGCTTGGATACAATCAAGTATTTATCCTGATGTCTTTGTCTGTCACATGCTGCCAATATACAAGGATAGGCAACATGTCCGTACATACTGTAGGGACAAGCTGAAAAAGGTTAAAGTCGAAGGTTCTGCAAGGAGAACTCCAATGAGAGTGCTGCTCTCTTTTTCTTGATTTCCATTCTCTTCTTCCATGGTAGCCAGAGGAGACTAGAAATGGTGCATAGGCGGACACCGTGCTTCTACTGTGTCTCCTGGTTGTCCCAGCCCATCTGCTTGCAGCTGCCAATGGAAAAAGCTCTCTCTTTCTTTATATGTGACCTTCTCTTGATTATGTGTTACAAACCCCACTTCTGAAATAGAAATCCCCACTTGGTAGATCACTTTGAGGACCACACAAGGAAGGGGATACAAGTAATCACCCTGCAGCAACACCCCCACTTCCATCCACACTTCAGTCACCCTTTCTCATCCAATTTTTTTTTTCAAAGTCAAGAAACTTAATGATTTAGTGTCGATCAGTACTATTCAACCTGTGGGTCGGGACCTGGGTGGGGTCGTGACGCCTCATTTTGGGGGTCGCGGCAAACTTTCAAGGCCTGTGCAAGAGAGGGCTTGGATCCAATCCAAGAAATGTTCCTGAGTCCTTGATCTCATCCTGCACAGCCTCTTCTTGCCATCTTCCCCTGCAGCTCCTAAGGCCGCTTCTGTTTAGGCTGCTACATCACAGGGTTGTTACAGAGATGGAAGAGGTCGGGGGAAAGGGGGCTGGTTGGGGGCAGCAAAGGGTGCAGGTCAGGTTCTAGCAGGGGACAGGATTGGCAGTGGGTCCCCAGTCTCATTCTTCAGTTTATTTATTAGTTATTGGGGTCGCAGCATGAGAAAGGTTGAAGACCACTGCTGTAGATCACACCAGAGTTACTAGAGAACAGGTCATAAGCAGGTTAGGACATATATTACTCCAGTAGAGTTCACTGTGTTTGGGGCCATACCGAGGCTTCAGTGATCTTTGCTACACCTTTGCTTTAGCTCAGAGATGGAGATGATAGCTTGATCCTCTGCATGAAAGAAGGCAGGCAGCCCAATCCTGAATCCAGTGGTGTTCAGTGGTGTTGAATTGGCAATCACTGGATCCTGTGGCCACCAAGGCTACCTCCAGGGTCTCCTTGGGTAAAGGATAATGCCGCCGCAACATCATTGGGTCTTCTTGGCTCTGCGCCGATATTTGAGCAGGCGCAGAACATGGAGACCCATGTCAGGCTGCTTAATTCAGGAAGGTGAGAATTGGATTCAGTGGCAGAGGTTACCACCACCCAACCACCCCTTCCAAGGCCTGATCTTCCCCTCCCTGTCCCGTTCCGCATGCTCCCTGCCTCCCCTGCTCTGAGAATACTCACCACCAGCCACTGTTGCAAGAGCACTGTCCATCTATCCTCGTGGTGCCGAAGTTCAGCGCAGTCTATCACTCCATGCACTCTGGGTGCTATAAACATGCTTAATGGCACATTTACAACACCCAGAGCTACTGGTATTCTCACTCCTTCACGATCCGGCCCTTAGGGTATTTAATAAGAGTGTCCAGAACTGCAGTGAGAAGCTACAAATCTAGGTAAAAAGTAAATGTAAAGGTTTCCCCACGACCGAATGTTCTAGTCATGGTCTAGGGGCTCTTCTCCAATTCTAAGCCGAAGAGCCGGCATTTGTCTGAGGACAAGCTTCCGTGGTCATGTGGCTGGCATGACTATATGCCGAGGCACACGGAATGCCATTACCTTCCCACCAAAGTGGTCCCTATTTATCTACTTGCATTTAGGTGCTTGTGAACGGCTAGGTTGGCAGAAGCTGGGACAAGCAACGGGAGCTCACTCCGTCAAAGATGGAGTGATGTGTCATCTAGACAGATGAGTAATTAGCAAACTCCACTGAACATCATGAGACTGTACTTTACTTCCAAGAAATCCAGGATCATTTCAAGAAAGAAAGAGTTCCCTATTTTTACATCCACACCTGATCCTAATGCATCTTTGTACACACTTGACTTTGGCAGATACTGCTCCTATGACTTAGAGCACAATCCTAACCTGGAGTTAGGCCAGCATAATTAGGCCAGCAAAGTTTGCCCGGCAGAAGGGCCACCGTAAAGCGCATTTGGACCACTCTTAGAGTCAGGGAGGCTGGTGCATGTCTGGCTCTTGGTGTTTACAACATGCCATTAAGCCTATTAAATACCAAGGACCCAATCTTGAAGCCCTCATCACCAGGGGCTGCATAACAGGCATGTCCCGGTATCCACAGGAGTTCCGTTCTGAACCCTCCCATGGATACCTTGAACCGTGGATATTGGGGTCGCCTTTTTAAAGATAGAGAACATCAGTGGTTTTGCTGGGACAAGGTTAAAAAAAGATAGGGAGGTTTAATGTTCCCCTATCTTTTTAATAGGGATGTGGAGGAGCAGCGGGTTAAACCGCTGCTGCTGGGCTTTCCGACCGGAAGGTTGGGAGTTCGAGACTGCGTGACAGAGTGAGCTCCCGTTGCTTGTCCCAGCTCCTGCCAACCTAGAAGTTCAAAAGCACCTAAATGCAAGTAGATATATAGGGACCACTTCGGTGGGAAGGGAATGTCATTCTGTGTGCTATGGCATAGAGTCATGCTGGCCACATGACCACAGAAACTTGTCCTTGGACAAAACGCCAGCTCTACAGGCTTTGAAACGGAGATGAGCACTGCCCCCTACTGTTGGTCATGACTAGACCATTTGGCTGTGGGGAAACCTTCACCTTTTTATCTTTTTAATAGGCATTCCCAGGGTATCCATGGATAACTGAAACCATGGATACTGAATCAGTGGATACTGAGGCATGCCTGTACCTGTTGTTATTTATGTCTTCCTTTGATTCTTGTGATTCCTACAGGAAAAACATTTCTGAGGTAACTTTCCTCATCAGGAAAACGTTTCCATCACAGATCCCTCCGGTTTCTCGGCATTGCAATTTCTTTTTGAAATGAAGGGACCAAATGATGCCAGATGTGTCTGGCTACTCTGGATAAGAAGCCATGACTGCTTCATATGCTGCATGGTGTACACATCGAAGTAGACCACGGCAGCCAAGATCAGAACAATTAAGATGCAATAACAAACACCACTTACAGCCTGGAGTCTTGGACAGGGTCGTTCTTAAACGTATGTGTTGGATACATGGCTGTCCTCAGAGGTATCACTGAAGAGATGAGGTAGTCTCCTGGTCTGTAATAGTTGTAGGGATGCATCTTTATCCCTGAAACGCCTAGTTTCTGATTGACCAGAGCTCTCAAGGGCAAATGGAGCAGCAGCAGCAGCAACAGCAGCAGCAGCAGCAGCAAAATCATTGTCGGAACAAGCCAGCTGCAGTCACCATCTTCCAGATGGTTTTATAACCAGTTTCTTAGTAAGGAATTCTTCAAAGGAAATAAGTAGTTCAAACCCCTTCATGAAGGACCCCTAGTGTGATTTGCTTTAAAAATACAGAAACCTGCTTTTAGCATGGATGGAGATACAGGCAAATACTGTACCAGCCTGATTTAAATCCAGCCTGGAGTCCATTTAAGTATACTTAAATGGTACTCTTTCCAAATCTGCTGCAAGTTATTATTATGGATCTCCATAGTGACCTTGGCAAACTCCATGGGGCTTTGGTGCAAACAAGCATCAATCATAAGGATTTTGATAATTACAGGGAAGACATCACCTGCCCAAAGTTCCATGCTGTATTTCAGTGGTTCTCAAACTTTTTGGCACCAGGAGCCACTTTTTAGAATGACAATCTGTCTGGGTTGTGGCGTCATGGCCGGAAGTGTCATCATTGTGATGCCAGGGCCTGAGGATGTCATTTCCTGATGTCATTTCCTGAGAATGCAGCAAGAAGTTGGGTTATTTCTCAGCTATTTTCCAATAGCAAAGTGAATCAGAAAGAAAAACGCCTATTTACAACTTTGACACAAGCAAAACAACCACACAGACACTCTTTCCAGTGTCCCATTGTCATGAACAGCAGGGAAGCAGGCCAGCTCGGCTCCATTTTGAGGCCTTGCCTGTCTTTTCCCATCCCCCTCTGGGTTCCAGGTGGTGAGAAAGTTTTTCCCTGAAGCCTGTTGTGTCTTGCTAATGGTCGAGATGATCTGATGATGATGATGATGATGATGATGATGATGATGATACTTGGATTTATATACCGCCTTTCTTAGGTCACCAGATTTCTCTGATGACTATAACTCAAGGCGGTTTACATAAGCAGACTTTATTCAGAAACCCGAAGGTTTTTACAATTTATACAGAAACGTTCTATCTTTCAAGAACTACACACATACAGATGGATCTTTCTGGATTTAGTCCTTCCTTCTGGCCACCCATTTGTCTTCTTGCTGGCTGATAAACGGCTTCCCTGCTCCCACCAGAGAAGTGGCTGAACTTCGGCACAACTCCCCCTCACACAAGGCAGCCGAAGCTCAGCTGTTAATCAGTCGCAATTAACGAGGTCTGCCGCTCATAGAGACTTCCGGCTGTCCCGAACTGGCGACCTTCAGATCTTCAGCTCTTATCTTCAGGCAAACGGAGGCATTAACCCTCCCGTCTCAATCTTCTGCCCTACTAAGTCTTCTGCCCTTAAAGGGCCTCTAGCAGGGAAAGAAGAACTCCCAAGGACATCTTCACAGTACCAGGAACTGTTTTGATTCTGGCTGACAAGGGGGGTTGGAAAGGCGTGCGAGGGAAAAGTAAGAACAAAGACTCAGACTTTTTGAGGCTTGGGGAGGAAAAACCATTTTGCCCTCATCACACCTGGTTCTGTCCTTTGCTGGGTGAGTGATAGTTAGAATGTAAGTGGACTAGTAGATGGCTGTTGTTGTTTTTTTATTTTGCGTTAAGCATTAGGTAGTTATGCCATGTTTTGGCCTGCTTTGAAAGGCCTTCATAAGCCTCTATGCTGTAACTTGTAGTTTTAATAAATCGTTATATTTTACTCCATAGAGTGTCTCGTGTGTTGGGAGCAGGGGTTAGCTGAATCCAGTCTTGATGCTGTGTTACACTACTGGTTGGTTGCTGGTGGCAGGAGGGGACATCATCCCATGACCCCTGGGGGCAGTCTGGAAGCGCCAGGCTCGCAAGTATCGTAATACCCATCTACCCATCTCCGCATATTTTCAATGCGGCTCCTCTAGGAGCTTTGCAACCCACCGGAAATTGGCTTGTGACCCACTGGTGGGTCCCAACCCACAGTTTGGGAACTACTGATGTAGACCATAAAAACAATTAAAAGTGGTAAAACAAGATAGACAATGTAATTTTATGGGATCATAATAACATTTCATAAAAATTTCATTTAAAGCACCAGGCCCCACCCCACCCCACCCCCGTTGTCAGCATCCCTGAATATAAGTCTTGAGGCTCCACTGAAAAGACTCCAAGGAGGGAGCTGTTCCCAATTCTCAAGGGAGGGAGTTCCATAAATGGGGTGCCACCACTGGGAAGGCCCTATTGCCACCACCCCCTCACCCTTGCCTGGTGGCAGCACAGTTAGAAGCGCACCTTCTGATGACCTTAGAGGGATGGATTATGTGGACCTTATGGATTATATGGAAGGATTATATGGAAGGAGGTGATCCTTCAAATACTTTGGACATGAGATATGGGGGGGGGGGTAATTGGGCCCAAAGGGGGGGAGAGATTGGCAGCATTGGTGAGCACCCTGAGGTAAGCAGTGGGGGAACAATACCAAAATGTGGGTGGAGCCTGAGGGGCACCTCCTCCAGGTGCTGGGATATTGGGGGCGCAGGATTGGCCCTAGGCTCCACCCTCATTACGGAGGTGACTGCCTTCACACCACAAGCAGCAGGAAGGGAGCCACCTTCAGGCTGTCCCCGAAGGAGGAGGTGCTGGCGATCACACACGACTGCTTGGAGTGCAGAAGCAGCCTTCCCCGTTCCTGAAGGAGGAGGCACTGGTGAGATCACGGGTGCCCCCTCCTCCAGGGAGGTGCCGGGGAAGAATGCTTTTGAGCTTGGAATGCATAAGCAGTCTACTCCAGTCTACTCCAGGAAGAAGGTGTTGGTCGCTTCCTGTACCCGTCCCTCCTCAGGGAGAATCTGTGACATCACTGCCCTGGGAGTGCAGATGGGTAGAGTCATGATGTCACTGCCCCAGGTGCGGGGGAGAGCGTTACGGCTCTGGAGGGAAGTATTGGTTTCCCTGGCTCAGGAGTCTGGCTGGCAACCAATCAGGCTTAGATTGCACAGTGAACCTCAAATGCTTTCTGGCCTAGGGAAAGTGGTGTAATTCAGCTTCCTCAGCCCCTCTGGGATGGCTTGGATAAGGTCAGGTTATCAATTGATGGATTTATTATTATTATTATTAATATTATTATTTTAATTTTAATTTTAATTTTAATTTTAATTTTAATTTTAATATGTTGAAAAAACCAGAAAGTATAACAGTTAAAACAATGTTAAAAAGCAATATTAAAACAGTTAAAAATTTAAAACAAGCAAAAATTTAAAACAACAAGCCAGCCCCGTGGATCTCATAATTACAATTGATAAGATTTAAAAGTAAAGTAAAAAATATAAAATGTAAAAAGCCAGCCAGCCTGTCAACAATTGAAGGCTTGTCTGAATAAAAAAGTCTTCAGCCCCCGCCAACATATTTCCAATGATGGAGCAGTTTTTAATTCTAAGGGGAGGGTATTCCAAAGTCGTGAGGCCACCACCGAGAAGGCCCTGTTCCTGGCTGCCATCCCCCTCGCCTCTCCTGGTGGCGGCACAGTCAGAAGGGCCCCCCCCAGGTGACCTAAAAGTATGGGTAAGATTGTATGGAAGGAGGCGGTCCCTCAAACAGCCCAGACTTGAGCCATAAAGGGCTTTAAAAGTCAAGACTCGCACTTTGAATTGGGCCTGGAAAGGAACCGGCAGCCACTGTAGCCACTGAAGCGACGGCTCGGCAGAGTC
>JAJKFI010000198.1:58663-80364 GCA_029204185.1 Lerista edwardsae | reverse complement strand
TCTGAAAGAATCAAGAATGATTTAAGCATTTCAGGGTCCAGTAACTGCTTCCTGTACATGGCACTGTTAGCTTTTCATTTCACATTAAATATTCCTCCTATTTAAGGCTAAATTAGCATGCCTTTGGAAAAATGTGCCTGCCTCTGCACATTCGCTGTATGTATTTTCAAGTATCCGTACTTCACGTATTGATCACTCTGGATATGTACTAAGATTTTAAAGATCAGGTCCGGGAACCATCAGGGGGATAAATGGGATTCTCGTGGGATAAAAGGTCTACCTCTCATTTTACCCATTGACTAGACCCTCACAGTGCTTTGAGCTCTACAGATGGATATAAATTTTACTTGAGAACAGGAAGGGAGGGAAGCCAGGAGAATGTAGGTGAGAGTCCGGTTGTTGGCTTTGACCAGTGGAGTCTGCAGATGCTTAATGAAGATTCGAAAAACAAAGACAGTGGTTAGAGAAAAGAATATGGCAAAGCAAGTCATGGTGATCCCTAAAGCTTCTACATAAGACAGGAGGACTGTAACTTTGGGCATACATTGATCTTGGTCCTCATTTGAGTATTCATCTTTGGGACACTCAACACAATGATCTGCATCTGAAAGAATCCAGAACCATTTCAGCATCTCTGACTCCATGCATCTTGCAGACTTCAGACTCCCTTACTTGGTGTACTTATACACCTCTTTTCAGCACAGGAGTTTTCAAAGAAATTGACATAGGAAACAGTGGCATGTTAGTTGCCTGGAGTAACATTTAAAAAAGCAGGAGAGCCAACCTGCCACTGGGAGAGATTTTGTCCTCCCCTGCTACTCAGCGTCTGTTTTTTTGCCCCATTAGCAAGCATTATTGCCAGTTACTGGATGTCAGCTATCTGTAAAGATAAACTTACAGTGCAGTCATAACCCTGAGCCTATACAGCCAGGTTGCATGGCCTGCACTGCACCTAGTGTAGCATTGGAGTGGGCTGGAGTTCACCTTGGAGTAAGGGGATATTTTCGTATTGAGCCACAACTTGCCTTATAGGGCTACTCAGATCCACCCCTGGAATGACCCAAATTCAGCAACCTAAATAAACCACAGGGTCAACAGGCTTGCACAGGTGACGAATAGGCTACAGGTGAAGTTATTCTCCATTTGCATTTGACAAATTACTGCCTCCAATCTTGGTCAGAATCAATCAATCAATCAATCAATCAATCAATCAATCAATCAATCGTATTTATATACCGCTTTTCAACACAAAGTTCACAAAGTGGTTTACAGGCAAATAATAATAAAGTTAAATGGCTCCCTGTCCCAAAAGGGCCCACGATAAAAAAAAATACAGAACACCAGCAGCCACAGCCACTAGACAAGGGTGAAGAGGGATAATTACTCTCCCTCTGCTAAAAATAAGGGAACACCACTTGAAAAAGTGCCTCTTGCCGAGTTAGCTGGGGTAAACAGATGAACTTACTGTTACATTTTACATCTTTTGGCAAAAAAATCAGGACCATGTCTTTCAGGCCACCCACCTTCCAAAGTAGAAACTGTCCCTTCTGTGCATGGAACACAGTTGTAGCAGCAAATTGGGTTTCCTTCTGGCACAATCTTGTGGAATCCAGGTTGGCAGGATTCAGCACATACAGAACGGGGCTTTGTCTAGACGGCAAGAAGAAAACAAACGTTTGGAGAATTTGCACCTTAAGAAAACGGATAGCATAACTATGGGGGTGTGGCAGGGACAAAAGGAAGGATAGTCTAAACTCCAAAAAGCAGACAATACAACTGAAGTTTTAAAGGACTATAATTAGTATGTGGCCATTGTGCAATTCGAGTTGGAGCTGTGTTGGAACAACCATGTTGTGTAAGCACTATGTCCATTCTGGGATTGCGCTGCCCCTGCTGGCCAACTTCACACTGGGTCCTCCTGGTGCTGGGGGCTGGCGCTTGTCTGGCACTGGTGGTACCGTCTTATAGCTGGCGCTAGAAGTGCTTTATGGAACCACTGGTGCTGGTGGTAAGGGCTTACCATTGGCACTAGGCCCAATAGGATTTGAAGGAACTGATATGGAGTTGGACTCACAACATGAATTTCTCTTTGTGTGCCATGCTATGTAAATACCCTAGCTTGGCAAGTGATTCATAAAATGGTATTAATATGAATTAGGGCGCAATCCTAACCTGGAGTTAGGCTAGCACATTTAGGCCAGCAACGTTTGGCTGTCAAGTATGTTTGAACCACTCTCAGAGTCAGGGAGGCCAGCACACAGACGTGTGCCATCCTCCCTGACTCCGAGAGTGGTCCAAACGCATTTTACAGTGGCCCTTGTGTGGCCAAACGTTGCTGGCCTAATTGTGCCAGCCTAACTCTCAAGTTAGGATTGTGCTCTTAATATTGCGAGGATCTCAGAATTTTTAAAAAACCCTCTGTATTATTATGCCCTTCTTTCAAATAACAGGCTGAGCCTGAGAAGACACCACTTTGACTAAAGCTACCTGCAGATTCATGGGACGTGGTGGCGCGGCGAGTTAATCCGCTGTTGCTGGGCTTTCGACCGCAAGGTTGGGAGTTGGAGACTGCGTGACGGAGTGAGCTCCCGTTGCTTGTCCCAGCTCCTGCCAACCTAGCAGTTCGAAAGCACCTAAAATGCTAGTAGATAAATAGGGATCACTTCGGTGGGAAGGTAATGGTGTTCCGTGCGCTACAGCGTATAGTCATGCCGGCCACATGACCACGGAAGCTTGTCCTTGGACAAAACGCCGGCTCTACAGGCTTTGAAACGGAGATGAAACACCCCCTACAGTCGGTCACTACTAGACCATTCGGTCGTGGGGAAACCTTTACCTTTACCTGCAGATTCATCACTGATTTGAACTGTGAATTTCCCAGCTCACTCTCATAGGACACAATCCTAACCTGGAGTGATCTCGGAGTCAGACACAGATGTGCGCCATCCTCCCTGACTCCAAGAATGGTCCAAACATACTTTATGGTGTCTGTTGTGCCGGCCAAACTTTGCTGGCCTAACTGTGCCTGCTTAAATCCAGGTTTCAGTTTAGCTCATAGTGATTTCATTACATCAGCTTGTAAAAGAGACACCTATTCCTTACCTGGTTAAACCACCTGGGCCACGCAATGGCCTCTTCCTCAATGGTCAGCAGCAGGCCTGACGCTGCCTGTGTCTCCAGCTTCCCCACTTGCATTCTGATGGCAGATTCATTTGGAAAGGTGACCACATTCACAAGATCATAATCGCCTACCAGTTCCCTGTCTTCATCAAAATAAATCTCATTCATGGTAGTACTGTTAAATCGAACATTTTTCAGGAAGGAGTGGAGCTAGAGAGAGACAAAATATCATTTTCATAATGCATAAAGGCATTGGATTCATTTTCCTTGCCCTCCTGCCCGTTTCTCTGGTAATACTTGGGGCCTGGTTAGGGATGTAAATGTAACGGAAGTACTGGAGAACAATGACCATGCTGCGATCTCTTTTGCCATGCACAAAAGAGAACAGTGCCAAGCAGATCTGGCATGAAAACCCTTAACTTCCAAATGGCAGATTTTCCTCAAATGAGGCTTATGAAAAAGAAACGAGGGCACAATCCTAACCTGGAGTTAGGCCGCCACAGAGGTGGCACACTTTACGGCTCGTTTGCAACACTCCTGAGCTGGCACAAGTCACTTGTGCTGGCCTATCCCCAGGTTAGGATTGTGCTCTGAAAGGGAAGGTAAAAAGAGTTCAATCTCTCCAGAGTGCACGGAGGCTGTTTGGAACAATAGTTTCCTTCATAGATGGAAGTCTTGCTCTAATGAGGAGAATAAGCAGAACACAAATTCTGGCAAAAGGAATATAAGAAGGTGATATGCGTGGGTGCGGCCAAGAAAGACTTTGAGGAACGCATGGCCAGCAACGTAAAGGGGACTAATAATAAAAGCTTCTTCAAATATGTTAGAAGCAGGACAGCCAAGAGCAGAGGCGTACCAGGCGAAACCGTGCCTATGACACGCAACGTCATGACGTCACAGCGTCGTGACGTCATGCCGTCGGAGGTGTGGCTTCTCTCCGCCATGGTTCGGCCAACATTGGCCAAGCCATGGCGTGGAGAAACCGAGGTCTTCTAGGGCACTGTGCTGCGTGGAGCTGAGGGCAGTCGATGCCCCCATGGAAAATTGCGACCCATTGCTCTTGCCCCCCCCATGCAATACCCTAGATATGCCTCTGGCCAAGAGGTCAGAACAGCCAAGAGATGAAAGCTAATCTGAGACTTCCTAGCATATGAGTGAAGGAAAATGGGTGCCCGAGATGAAAGGAAATCCTTGTTTCTTTCACCCAGAATGTGAATGGCTCTTACCTGCCATGGTTGAATATACCACAGGTCCCGCCTGTCTTCTTTGGCCATCACCATGTGCTTAGCCGTAGATGTGATCATGGCATGGAACGCATGGGCTATAATGTAAACAGCATTGTAAATGCTGAAGCTCTCAGCGGACAGGACGTTTCCAAACCAAGCTGGAGGAAGACCCTGCAACATTTCCCTCCCTGTGCATCTTGTCCAGGTCTTGGTTAGCAAACCATGGCTAGATTGGGAACAGTCAAATGTTTCTGACAAAACAACAGAATATTCATCCTGAAGAAAGAAAAACGCCTGGGATGATGACCTCTTGTTCATTTGTGTGATGAAAGACAAAGCCCCATGGAAGTACTTGACATCCCAGTATGAAAATGCATTGCTTAAGGTGAAGCCCCACAGAGCTGTAGTGACCCAAATCTTCCCAAGCGGAGCATTCCTGTCCTCCTCAGCTCCGCGGAGCATGTGTGGCAAAAACAGCATTGAGTCAGAATCCCCATAATAAATAAGCACGTTGGCTTTGCTCTCCGTAACCTGTCTAAGAAAACATGAAACTTCTTCCATCCATTCTCGAAGGGTCATAGAAAAAAACATTGGTATCCTGTGCATGAAGGCGACACAAATGCCACTTCGGGAAAACAGGGCCTTCATGGTTCTTGCAAACCTTTCTCCCGCATCATTACTGGGAACAATGAAACCGACCCATATCCATCGGAAATGCAGGAGCAACTCCACGATCCCCCTCTCCTGGTGAGCTTCTTTGGGGGCCATCCAGTAGGAAAAAGGGAATTGAGTTTGATCACTCAGAACATGGCTGACAAAACTGTAAGTGAGCTAAGAGGGAAGGGAGGGACAGTTAGTGTGGAAAACTGAGCTCAAAAAAATTGCGAGGCTAAGGGCGCAATGCTAACCTGGAGTTAGGCTGGCACAATTAGGCCAGCCAAGTTTGGCTGGCACAAAGGACACCATATATCAGAATCATTTATTGTATTGGCTAAAAGCCATCACAATCAAATATAGACTAAATCCAAATACAAAACAAGATACAAGGACATTAGGTATGTTTGGATCACTCTCTGAGTCAGAGAGGCCAGTGCACAGACATAAGCCATCCTCCCTGACTCCGAGAGTGGTCCAAACACACTTTACAGTGGCCCTTGTGCAGGCCAAACTTGCTGGCCTAACTGTGCCGGCCTAACTCCAGGTTAGGATTGCACCCCAAGTCGCAATCCTAACCAACTGTCCAGCACTGGGGTCTGGGCAATGCAGCTCCAAGGACAAGGGTACAAATGTTCTCTAACCTTGAGGAGGCCACCGTGACTACTACTCCACTGCAGGATGCAGCACATGCCCCACTGGCACAGCTAGGTCAGTGCTGAAAAGTTGGTTATGATTGTGCCCTAAGGGCTCAATCCAATTTTCCAGTGCAGATGCAGCCATGCCAATGGGATTGGCGCTGCATCCTGTGATAATGGGATAATCCCAGATAATCTCCTCAAGATAAGATCATGTTTGTTCTTGATGCTACATTGTGGCAGCATTGGCACTGGAAATTTGGATAGAACAAGTCTGTCTCTTGCCTGTCCTTGCAAAACTAGCTCTAAACTGAACTCTTTTGCTCTACTTTAGTACTCAAGTTCTTTTTGATACCACAGAACTGCCTATTTCACAATGAGAATGAATATAACCTTAGGATGCGACCCAATGGTTGCTGCTTGCATGAGCGTGGAATATTAACTTGAAATAAGGGCTTTTCACCTTTTCTCACCTGGACATGACTGGAAAGATGCAGATCAACACAATGTCTCTATTACATTTTTATCCTATGATTTCTCCTCTGGAGGTCAGGCAAGCATGCAAGATTCCCCACGTTGAGATCTCAGACCATAAAAATTAGCTTACCAGTATTACGGGTATATTATTTTCATGTACCCAAATTAGCTGCAAACAAATCCACAATTGAGGAGGAAGTAGGTAAAATATGTGTACCACCAATTGCGGTAAGTGCTACTGTGGCCCAGTGGAGCAGCTTTTGGGGGTGGGGGAGGGTGGAACTGGCAGGGAGGGGAGAGGTGACCCAGAGGTTGGGACTGGGGGCATCACTTGCTGCTCCATCTTGAACCCACGTGTCAAGCTTGGACACCCACTATGGGGCTGCTCCAGTCTCTGCTGGCAAAATAGCAGGCAGGAAATTGAGTTTGCGGTGGCTGGGGCTGCCCCTGAGGAGACTTGGAGGCTTCCACAGCTTCTCCAGCTCCTGCAGAATGCAGTGGTAGCCATTTTGGTATCACTGATACCAAATTTACCATTTTGTAAATTGCCTCCAGGAACCCAGCAGCTCAGGATTCGGCTGCCCGCTTATCTTTTTGTCAGCGGGTGATTAGAAGAAAAAAAAAACAGTTGAAAAAAGAAACCAGCACCATTTAGGCAGGCAAAAATGATGTTTACCTTAGACATCCAGCTATAAGCAAGGGAAATTTTTGCTTGGATCCTGTTGCAACTCCCTTGCACCCAGTACTCTGAAGTAGCCCACCACCAATGTAAGGAGGTTGCACAATCCATCATTGCCTATAGCCCACGATGAACCTTTCCTCCAGAAATCCATCCAGTCCCCTCTTAAAGGCATCCAGACCAGATGCCATCACCACCTCCTGTGGAGTTCCACAGATTAACTACCTGCTGGTTAAAAAAGTACTTCCTTTTATCTGTTTTAACTCTCCCAACCCTCAGTTTGAGCGGATGCCCCCTGGTTCTGGTGTTTTGAGAGAGGGAAAAGGACATCCCTCTATCTACTCTAACCCTTCTGTGCATAATTTTGTATGTCTCAGTCATGTCCCCCCTCAGGCACCTTTTTTCCAGGCTGAAGAGCCCCAAAAAAGGCGCCTGAGGGGGGACATGATTGAGACATACAAAATTATGCACGGAAGGGATAGATTTCATTGGGGCAATGAGGCTCTCAGCTCACCACCAACTTTTTTGCCTGTGGTGAATTAAGCAGCATCTTGTCAGCTGCTCGATGGGGTGTGGGATGTGGGATCTGGCATACTCCTTGTGGTCCTAGTCCTCCCCTCCCCCAGACAGTTCCTCCCCCTCATCCCAGATGCGCTCACTAGTGGCTGGGCCTCCTGAATCACCAGCCATGCTGTCAGCATTGACTTAGAGCTGCCTCAGCACCAGCAGTGAGGTGTCACAGACATGCTTTACAGCACGTTCGCAGCACTTCGCAGTATCTGTGGCATATTATTTTAGTTTGGAAACATCCTGCAGATGTCAAGAGTGTTGTAAATATTATTCTCATGTTCATAAATGAAACGTGTGGGTTTCCCCGCTCTTCCCCAGAGGATATCAGTGCAACGTTCAAGATCTCTATAAAATCACTATCTGTTATATCGCTATAAAATCACTATAAGAAAATAATTATTTCTCAATTCATTCTGAAAAAGAGAATATGAAACAAAGCAGCAAAGCCCATTTTCCAACAGGTTTTTTTTTTTTAAATTCTCACATTTTGATCCCTACAACTAGCACTGAGGAGTTACAAGAGGCAAGCCACGCCCATGTGAGATCACATTCAGAAAGTACTCTGAGGTAAATGCAAGAGAAACCTCCAAAGCAGGAACAGGGATTGCACACCTTGAGTTTCACATTTCTGATGGTACAGCAATTGGAATAGCTAGAGGCAGGTCTCAGTTTTGTTCAGCCTGATCCCTACTGCTCTCCATACCTGAGGGACTTTGTAAATACTTAATATGGTCTCTATCTGAAAAAAGTCTTCAGCTGCCCCTCCTTGAATGACAGCCAACAGGCTTTCTTGCTTTCCACAACTGAAGTTAGGAACCGTCCGATGTCCCATAGAAAACAGGTCTATGGCCGCCTCAGAGGGTATCCTCACACTGAAAGCATTTTCATAGATGTTGTAGCCTAGAGTGACATTGGGTAAGAGCTGGGGATTTTTATTGATCTCGTCGATGGCACGTAACATGGCCAGGACATGCTGATAGTTCCTCTCCAGTACCCTGAAATGAAAATTATGTGGTGCATCAACCAATTAAAATTCTGCTGAAGTCACTTCTTTGGGCAGCCCAGAGAAGCAGTGGCACCAAAATGGCTAATGCCATATCCTATGGGCACTGTGGCAGCCACAGGAGTCCCTCAGGAGAAGGGGACATTCATCAGATGCAGGGTGTGGCAACGGGATACAAGTATCTGGTTGTCTTGTGTGCTCCCTGAGGCATCTGGTGGGCCACTGTGGGATACAGGAAGCTGGACTAGATGGGCTTTTGCCTGTTCCAGTGGGGCTGTTCCTATGTTCCTATGAGTACATGCCTGAAGAGCAGCCTCTGGTTTTGGTGGCTGTCAAAAAGAAATGCTGTGGAGAATCTTGACTGTGTTTACCTCAGAATTTACCTCAGAATGCCAGATGCAGGGGAGTGGCAGCAAGATGCAGGTATCTATTTGTCTTGTGTGCTCCCTGAGGCATCTGATGGGCCACTGTGATACAGGAAGCTGGACTAGGTGGGCCCTTGGCCTGATCCAGCAAGGCTTTTCTTATGTTCTCATCTCATCTTATCCTGAATAAAATCCTGGCCCCCTACAAAGTGTCTACTTGAGTCTTCACCAGCCATTTGGCTGCCGTAGAGAAGCCCTTTGTTTGGCTGCCCAACCCAAAGCGGAGCATAGTATCCAGCAGTGGAGGCCTAGCTCCCTAATCATTTGGTAGGCCTTTCCTGCACAATTTCCTGCCCTGTAATATCATTAAAAAAAAAAAAGATGGACTAAAAAGAACAACACAGAGATGTGCCTTCACTCAATGCCATGCCTTATTAACCTATAGTATGCTGTTTTCATTTTTGCTACAAAAACCTTTCCTGGATGGATCTAGAAGCATAATTGTATATGCTTCCATATATCATCAAACAGCTGCAGCTGGTCATGCAAGCTCAGTTGGCTGTGTAGTGTGTTTAGTACCAACTCCCATTGAATTCAAAGGGGAAAATTCACGAAGTGTTCACAGCAGTGTTTCTGTTTCTGTCCATTAGCACATATGTACACGAGAAGCGAACTGCTCCTGGTCCCCAAAGTGTAACTTCTACATAACGAGGTGAAGAGGTCAAATCATGAAGTTTATCCCTCTTATTAATAAATGCATAATTTTGAAAGAGCATCCTCAAAATGTCCCTAAAAGGCAAAATAGGGATAGTAATTGACTTGAAGCAGGTATCTTAAACTGGGACCATCCTAGGTAAAAAGGAGCATGTACTTTAAAAGAGTATGCACCTTAAAATTTCATGATCTAAATCTTCTGATTTCCTAGGCCCATGGCAAAACACTGTTCAAAATTAATGTTCTCAAGACTCTCACAGAACTGTTTTGGTTTCTGAGAGATTATCCAAATTATAGATGATTTTTGTAGATCAGGCATGACTGAGGGCACAATCCTAACCTAGGCTTAGGCCGACACAGTTAGACCAAGCACAAGGGCCACCGTAAAGCACATTTGGACCACTTTTGGAGTCAGGGAGGATGATCCACGTCTGTGTGCTGGCCTCTCTGACTCCGAGAGTGGTCCAAACATACTTTACGGTGGCCCTTGTGCCAGCCAAACTTTGCTGGCCTAACTGTGCCGGCTGAATTCCAGGTTAGGATTGTGCTCTGGGAATAATTAAATTTACAAATTACAAATACAACTTACGTGATGAAATCATGAACGGGATCAGACCTGAAAGAATGCATAGGATACATGGCTGTCCTCAAAGGTACAACTCCAGCAATGAGGAAATCTCCTGGTCTATAATAATTTTGGGGAGGCGTTTGTTGATCGGAGAGATCCGTTTTGCCAACTACTTTCACAGGCCAAATGAAGGCTAAAGAAAGCAGCAATATGAACAGTAGAGTCATTTTAGGCATCAGGCAGCTACAGCCTGACTTAAGGCAAAGTGGTCATCCTTAGTCCATTAGCAGAGAATGATCAGGAAACAAGTTGTTCAGATGTCTTGCAAGATGCATGCAGTGGTTAGCTTTATAAATGAAATGCTCAGACCTGGTTTCAATGAGTGAAAATACTATCAAATGTCAGAGTGACAAACTAACCAGAGCCTTATCTAACCCGCACTCAAATCCAAGGTGTGTATGTCATAGTACTCATTCCAAATATGATGCAAGAAATTTTAATA
Organism: Lerista edwardsae; assembly: GCA_029204185.1. Lineage (NCBI taxonomy): Eukaryota > Metazoa > Chordata > Lepidosauria > Squamata > Scincidae > Lerista > Lerista edwardsae. The sequence goes on along the minus strand of JAJKFI010000198.1, from coordinate 69,848 downwards.
GTGTTGTTCTCCCATGTTTTTATACATCTCAACGTGCCCATTGGAAACTCCATACGGTCGTTTTGGTTGGAGGAAAAAAGAATCACAGTGATTTTGATAATTAGGGTGGAAGTAATAATCTCCCCAAAGTTCTATATACTTTGAGACCAAATGCGCAGATGCACAGCAGTAGAAAACATGTTTGATCCTTGGCATTTTTCACAACAAGGCAATGAATGGACAGCTGAGCTTAGGCAAATATTTACTGGAATATCTACTGGCAAACCAAGTTCATAGGAGCCAGAAGCATGGCTTTCGTTTACACTGCAGCATTCTCCCCCAAAACATAACTTTTCTAGACTTTCACTTTAGTGCAGTGGTTCCCAAACATTTTTGACTGGTGGCTCCCTTGACCTGCTGAGCCATTGGCCATGGCTACCCAATAGGGGAGTATAGCAGTGTTGTGTTATGTCCGATGTGTTGTATAGCAGTGGTTCCCAAAATGTGGGCCAGGACCCACCAGTGGGTCGCAAGCCATTTTTCATTCATTCATTGACTTTTATTGGCATGCCAATTTCTGGTGGGTCACAAAGCACCTAGAGCAGCCATCATTGAAAATATGGGAAGATGGGATGCTGGAACGGGGGGAGGGCTGTGTGGTTGTTTTGCTTGTGACAAGTTTGTAAATAGGGTTTTTTTTTTCCCCCTTTCGGATTCACTTTGCTATTGAATCACGGCTGAGAAATATTTTCAACTTATTGCTTATTAGGAAAGCAGCAGGCTCTGACATCACAATGATGACATTTTCGACCATGACATCACTTTCAGTGGGTCCCGGACAGATTGTCATTCTAAAAAGTGGGTGCCAGCACTAAAATGTTTGAGAACCCCTGTTGTATTTTCATGGGTTTTTCATGAGCATTCTGTGGCTCCCCAGGGAGCCATGGCTTACATTTTAAGAACATTAGAACAGAAGAAGAGCCCCGCTGGATCAGGCCAAAGGCCCATCTAGTCCAGCTTCCTGTATCTCACAGTGGCCCACAAGAAGCCTCAGGGAGCACACAGGACAACAAGATACCTGGTTCTTGTTGCCACTCCCTTGCACCTGGCATTCTGAAGTAGCCTACTTCTAAAATCAAGAGGTTGCACATACTCATCATGGCTTGTAGCCTGTGATGGATATTTCTTCTAAAAATCTGTCCAATCCCCTTTTAAAGGCATCTAGGTCAGACACCATCAACACATCTTGTGGCAAGGAATTCCATAAATCACACACTGGATAAAGACATATTTTCTTTTGTCGGTTCTAAATCACCCAACACTCAATTTTCATAGATGTCTTCTGGTTCTGTTTGAAGGGGGCAAAGGAAAGTGGGTTGGGAATCATGGTTCTTGTGCCATCTAGAAACCCAGATGTTTTTGTCCGATCTACATAAGAACTTAAGAACATAAGAAGAACCCTACTAGATCAGGCCAAAGGCCCATCTAGTCCAGCTTCCTGTATCTTATAGCTTCCCACCAGGTGCCGCAGGGAGGCATGAGACAACAAGATGCTTGCATCCTGTTGCCACTCCCTTGCATCCTCTGAAGTAGCCCACTAATAATGTAAGGAGGTTGCACAATCCATCATGGCCTATAGCCCACGATGGACCTTTCCTCCAGAAATCCATCCGATCCCCTCTTAAAGGCATCCAGACCAGATGCCATCACCACCTCCTGTGGCAAAGAGTTCCACAGATTAACTACCTGCTGGTTAAAAAAGTACTTCCTTTTATCTGTTTTAACTCTCCCAACCCTCAGTTTAAGCGGAGGCCCCCTGGTTCTGGCGTTTTGAGAGAGGGAAAAGAACACCCCTCTATCGACTCTATCCCTTCCATGCATAATTTTGTATGTCTCAAAAAAAATTGAGCATAATTTTGTATGTGTGGGGTGCCTCATAAAGCGTAAGCCTGCTTTCTCATACCAACCTTTCTATGATCAATGTTCCTTTCTATGTTCAATGAGAACAAAGTTTCTGGCCTGACGTATGAGTAAGGGAAGCTCAACATGCGGTTGCTACAAAGGAGCTGGAATGGAGACTGCGGGGGGGGGGGCACAGGGTCCTCTTTGAAAGATCACTTTTAGGCAGCAAAGTGGCAAAGCAGAATCTATGTCTTAAACCCTTGGTAGAGCATGGCTGACACTAGGTTTTTTTCTCCTTATTTTATGGGTTAATTATACATTTTGCATGCACTAATAGTCCATAATTTATTCCCTACTGTACATTAGTATTAGCAGGACTGGCCAGCAATGTGGCTGACTGAGGGCCCAGTCCAATGTGGCCCAGCACAATCAGTAAGCCCTTGGGACAGCAAAAGTGCCATAAGGCAGTTCTGCCACCAGCAGTAAGAGTGTACTGCTGGCATTGGCCCAGCGCCAGGCCCCAGCATGGAGAGAAGCCAATGTGGAGCCGGTGGGCTATAATTTTCACCGCTGCTGCTGGTGCGCTCTTTCCAGGCGAGTGGGGAGAGTGGAACTGGGGGGAAGGGCGAAGTAGGGGTGGGACCGGTAGTGTCCCCCACTGTTGGATCCTAAACTCCATATTGGGCTGTGCAGCAGCTTTGTGTTACTACAGTTATACTATGCACATACTGATAATCAGCTCTATTTTCATTTCATCATGAGATACTCCTTTGTATTCAGATCCGGCCTCAGCAGAATAATGTAGCACTTGGGAAAGAAGATGCAGCCCAACAGCCCAGCGCTGGAGGCCAAGATGGAGAAGATCTGCACGGCTGCCGTGTATTTTCCCCTCGTGCTCAGGTAGGTGGGCACAAAGGACACCCAGACACTGCAGAAGACCAGCATGCTGAAGGTGATGAACTTGGCTTCATTGAAGCCCCCAGGCAGCTTCCGGGCAAGGAAGGCCACAATGAACGCAGTGACTGCCAGGAAGCCCAGGTAGCCAAGAGCACAGGAAAACATGGCCACTGACCCTTCGTTGCATTGCAAAATGATCTGGTCAAACTGGGAATGCATGTCCAGCTCTGGGAAGGGGGGAGAGATCCCCATCCAGACCATGCAGATGCCAAGCTGGCCAGCGGAGCAGACAAGGACAGTGGCATAGGCCACCTTCTGCCCCATCCATTTCCTCATCCCATTGCCCGGCTTGGTGGCCATGAAGGCCAGCACCACCGTGATGGTCTTGGCCAGCACAGCAGAGACGGCCACCGAGAAGACGATGCTGAAGGCGCTTTGCCTGAGAAGGCAGGTCAGCTGGTGGGGCCGGCCGAGGAAGAGGAAGGAGGACAGGAAGGAGAGCAGGAGGGAGGCCAGGAGGATGTAGGTGAGAGTCCGGTTGTTGGCTTTGACCAGTGGGGTCTGCAGATGCTTAATGAAGGTTCCTAAGATAAAAATTGTGGCTAGAGAAAGGAAGAGGGCAAAGGAAGCCATGAAGATCCCCAGAGGTTCTACATAGGGTAGGAAAACAATAATTTTGGGGACACATCGAACTTGGCTTCCGCTGGAATATTCGTCTTCGGGACACTCAACGCAACGATCTGCATCTGAAAGAATCCAGAATGATTGAGGCATTTCATACTCCAAGCACTTCCTAATTCTTGTTGTTTCTTTCTTACCTGGAGCCATCCTACCTCTCCCTCCCCCCTGTGGCTGCAGAAAAATAGGAGGAGGAGGAGGCATGAATAGTACACAGCACTGAGTGAATTGCATAGGTGAAAGCAGTGATGGGATCAGCTAACGACTCGGGGGAATGCTGGGCGGGCAGTAGGAAGGCTGGGCGGGACTTCCGGGTGATTGACAGCCCGTCCGTCCGGGTCCGCAGCCCGCCCGCCCGCCCGCCTGCCCGCCGCATGGGCTGCCCCTGGGTGGCGTGCCCCGCCGCAGCACGCCCTGGCACCCGGGGGCCCCCACCCATCCCCCCGGCGAGTGGGCGCCCCCTCCAAGGCCAGGGCAGCCCGTGTGGCAGGCAGGCAGGTGGCGGACCCGGACGGATGGGCTGTCAATCACCTGGAAGTCCCGCCCAGCCTTCCTGCTGCCCGCCCAGCGTTCCCCCGAGTCGTTAGCTAATCCCATCACTGGGTGAAAGGCAACAGTGGCATCTGAGGGAACAGGCCACAGGTGAAGCTTCACTAGGGCTATTCTCTGAAACATTGCATTTGACAAATTACAGGCATACTCCAGTATTTGTGGGGATAGGTTCCTGCCCCCCACCTCTGCAGATACTGGAAACGGTAGGTAAGAGGGATAAGAGTTACTATAGGGCAGTGGTTCTCAAGCTTTTGAGCACCGGGACCCACTTTTTGAATGACTGTCTGTCCGGGACCCACTAGAAGTTATGCCATGGCCAGAAATTCCATCATTGTGACACCAGAGCCTGCTGCTTTCCTGAGAATGCAGCACTAGGTTGAGTTATTTCTCAGCCATTTTCCAATAGCAAAGTGAGTCAGAAAGGGGGGGGAGCCTATTTTATAACCTTGACACAAGCAAAACAACCACACAGCCTTCTCGCTTTCCAGCATCCCATCTTTCCCTATTTTCAATATGGCTGCTCTAGGTGCTTTGTGACCCACCTGAAATTGGCTTGTGACACCACTGGTGGGTCCCGGCCCACAGTTCGGGAACCACTGCTATAGCACTCTCTGCAAACCACCCCCTCCCGCCCTTCCCTTTGTTCTTGGTCACTAAAAGGCCTTCTTGCTTTCACAGTTGCAAAATGGAATGTGACCATCAGGTCAGCAGGAAGCCCAATCAGTGGTGGATCTAGGGGGCAGGGGAGGCAAGAGCCCTGGGTGCTGTCTTGGGGCCATCTAGGGGGGCGCCAGTGGCCCCTGCAACATTGTGCGGGTAGACCTGGGCTCTGAAGCCCAGGTCTACCCATTGGGACCAGCCACGAGTAGACCTGGGGTCCCTCGAAGGGAGCCCAGGTCTACCTGCGGCCATTTCGCCCAGATCTACCTGCGGTCATTTCTAATGGATAGACCTGGGCTCCCACGGGGGCACACTTCTATTGGGTGCCCCGGGCGCCATTTTGACTAGGTCCGCCCCTGAGCCCAATAGAGAGTCTGCCAGAACATCTGCCAGCAGCTTCCTATTGACATTCTGGCAGTCTATTGTGCCTTCTGCTTGCCTGACTGCTGTGTTCCACTTCACAATTGTGAAGCAGAAAAACTGTTAGCAATCAAGAACAAAGAAAACAGGAGCCCAAGCCCCAGTCCATGGATAATTGAAACTGCAGGTGCTGGATCCACAGACATGCTCCCCCCATATTGCCCCCAAATACATTCAAAAAACCTATCATGACATTTTTCCCCTGTTTGTCAAAATCGGTATCATTTCCTTCAGGGTCACTTACCTTCCTGGTTAGAAATTGTGCCTTTGGGGCACGGAAGACAGTCATAGCAGCAAATTTCCTTTCCTTCTGGGACCATCTTATGGAATCCAGGTTGGCAGGATTCAGTGCATACAGAACGGGGCCTTGTCTAGAGGGCAAGAAGAAAACAAACATTTGGGGGATTTGCTCTTTCAGAAAACGAATGGCATAACTGTGAGGGTGGCAGGGACTAAAGGAAAGTCACCCCTGCTAACTGGGCAAGACGCACTTCTTCCAAGTGGTGTTCCTCTTATATTTTGCTTTAACTGCTTTTAAGACAGTTTTTATTAAGATGGTTTTTGGTATAAGCAGGGAGTCCCAGAAGAACCATGCAGATACCAAGACACGACTGTATATTATTAATGCTTCGGATAACCAACTGAGGCTAAGAGACACTACTTTGATGGGCAACCCAATCCTAAGCAGCGCTGGCGTAGCAAGGCCGGCACAGCTGGGCTGCATCCTAAACCCAGTTGGAGGCAGAAGCAGTACAGCACCAGGCAAGGGGAGGTTTTCCCTTTAAGCCCCAGCCAGACCTATGGGGCTGCTCGGAACTACGCCTGCAGATTTGCAGGCGCAGGTGAACATGCACAGTCAGAGACATAGCTAATGAATGTGTAGCCTGATGCAGAGGGCAAAATGTTGCTGCAGAAGTGACATCACAACAGGAAGTAGCGTCACAGTTGCATTTTCGGTTTCTTGTGTTTTTCCCCATAACTTTTGATAGAATGAAGATTTGTTTCATTTCATTCTGCATTAAATTCCATATTGAATGATATGTAACATGAAGTATTATTCCTCCATATTGTGATGTTTAACAAGCCACAACTTTTAGATGAAAGTCATATTTCTGTTTTCTGATTTTTGGCCATAGCTTTTGATAGAGATATTATACTCTGGTTTGTTGCATTGCACTCTACATTAAATTACCTTTCCACTGATATATAGCATGATGGTACTATTCATACATACCAAGGTTTTCACCATTTTGGCCACTAGTGTCAAGCTCAGCTTGTTGCCCCCCTAAAGTTTGTTGCCCGGTGCAATTGCACCCCCTGTACCTCTTTAGCTACACCCCTGTACACAGTTGCAGCCCAAATCAGGGCTGCCCTGACCTGGGACAAGGCTTATGATTTGGCACAACGGCTGTTGTGTCACCACCAACTGCGCCGCCCCATTACACCACCGGCACATCTCTGGCACACCCTCTGTGAAATCCTGTGCCGACCAAGTGCCGCCTGATGTCACATTTACGACAGTGCTGGATCAGTGCAAGAGCGCAGAGCTGGTGCTACGCCACTATAGGACTGCCCTCTAAAGCTACCTACAGATTCATCACAGACATGAACTAAGGATTTCCCCAGCCGCTGCTTACAGTCATAGAGATGTATTTATTTACTTATTTGAAAAATTTATATCCTGCCTCTCCCATGCCGAAGCACATGCCCAAGGAAGCTTACAAAATTCCACAAAATGTACAATGTATTAACATTAAGTACAATAATTGAAAAACACCCCCCCCCCAAAAGAACAACAACAACTATAGAGCTATGGGCGGGTAACTATTTGGTCCAGAGAAAAACAGTCAAGCCATAGTACTGTTACAGAGGGGAGACATAAATCCGCCTCCCAAACACCAGATGAAACAGAAACGTTTTCTGCCCTCACAAAAAAGCCATGAGGGAGGGGTTACTTCTTAATTCCCCCATAAAGGAATTCCACAGTTGTGGTGCACCTACAGAATGCCGCCATCCCTCTAACTTGGGGCAAACTTGGGGCATCCCTTGAACTCGGAGAGCCCCCTCAGCTGACCTAAGAGGATGGGCTAGGATGTATGGGAGAAAGTGGTCCCTCAGATAACCTCGACCCAAACCTTAAAGGGCTTTATAGGTTGATACCAACACCGTGAATTGGAACTGGAAATGAATGGACCACAGCAGTCAGGTCCAATCAACTCAAGCACAGATGCATCTGGCAAACCAACCAAACCTGGGTAGACACACCCAAAGCCACCACTGCCACCTGTTCCTCCAGGGAAAGTTGTCTCCCAAACTGTGCACCCATTCCTGTATATATTGCATCAGTGGCAAAAGACACACATTTCCCACCTGGTTACCGGGCCACACGATGGATCCGTCCTGAATGGTCAGCACTAGGCCTGATGCTGCCTGCGTCTCCAGCTTCCCAACTTTCACTCTGACGGCAGATTCATTGGGAAAGGTGACCACATTCACAACATCATAATCAGCTACCAGCTCTCTGTCTTCATCAACATAAACTTCATTCATGGTTGTACTGTTAAAGCGAGTGCTTTTCAAGAAGCAGTGAAGCTAGAGAGGGATGAAAGGCCATCATTCTCCTAATGCATTGCACACATCTCTGTTGCCTTCCCCTCATCCAGTTCTACCACTGGCAGAAACAGATTACATCATTGAGGTTAGTGGGAAATAAGTGAATGTTGGCAGGCAATGACACTCTGGGGTCAAAGTGCAGGGAAATATTGCTTTTTTTCAAAATTTCACAGCTATTTCTCTGATGGAAGTTCTCTTCCTATGCAGTGGTATACCTAATGGGGTTGGGGGAAATTCCCCGGGGCACCAGGCAAGAGGGGAAAGCAAAATTGCCCCTTCCACCCTCGGTTGCATCCCCCATCAGCTCTTCACTCCATGGGACACCCTCCGGTTCCCAGAGGCGTATTTACCCAGTAGCCTGGGGTGGTGCGAGCCATGGGTGCCGGGCAGCAGTGGGGTGCCATTGCACGGAGTCCGCGGAGGAAACCGCGCGCTCTTCAGCCCTCCCTCCCTCCCTCGCCTTCATTTTGCTCCAAAATGGAGCTATTCCGGGCACAGGGAGGAGTGGCGGGGCGACGTCCTGGGGGCGGGGCGATGTGCTGGGGGCACGGTTTCATCGCCTGCCATGGGCGCGCTCGGGCTTCCGTTCGTCCCTGCCAGTTCCTCCTCCTCCTCTTTTTTAAAGCCAAGGGGGAAGAGGGCATCTCAGAAGGTCTTCTGAGAGCCAGAGAAGCAGCACGCAGCCTCCCCAGCCCTGAGAAAGCTTTCTGGAGGCCAAAAGCCATCACTTCCAGTTCAGATTCCAAGTTCAAATTTCACACAAGCTTCCAAGCTGTGGTTCAGTTTTTGAAGAAAAAAATGTTTTTTCTTTCCTTCTTTCTGGACATCAAACAGAATGGTGCAATGTTTGTAAAACGTTTTTTTTTCCCTTTTAAGTTCTATTATTATTATGACACATGTTTTTGTGTTATTATGTATAATGTGTATAATATTGTACTGTTGTTTTGGAACATATGCTGGTCTATGACCGTATTGATGATAAACCAAGCCTTGTGGGTTCAGTCAGCCCTGATCGCAAGCATCGTGATGCAGCAACAAAGCCAAAGAGGAGGCAATAAGCAGACTTACGCTTAAGCATCCAACTTTGGCAAACCATGGTTTATTCCAAACAGGCCAATCTGAACAAGGGCGGTGTGACCAGCAGAAGGTCAGCCATGATTCAGCCATCATGGCTGAATGGTGTGTTGATCTTTGCCCCAGACTCTAGCCGCTACACCGTGTCGGCTCTCTTTTTTGACAGAATAAGGCCAGGTCACTAATAGGGCCAGGACTGGCCTTAAGCCAATGTGGCCAATGCCATCACATTGGGCCCTGCACTTTGGGGGGCCCTGCACCTGTGCAGTGAGCGTATCCCCTGCTGCTGCAGCCAGGACCTGTATGGGCGAGCAAAGCAGCTTGACCTTGGGCCCTCCCACCTGCCCCTGCCTCCGAACTGCCCCAAATAGGCCTCCTGGAAGCAGCTGGCAGTGACTTTACCATATCACCACCAACCAGTGGTGGTATCTAAAGTGGGAGGAACCGGAACGCTGAGCAGGACGTACGGTTGATTGGCAGCCCGTCCGTTCCATTCCGCTGCCTGCCCGTCAGCCATGCGGGCTGCCCACGGTTGGCGCGCCCCACCGCTGCTCGCCCAGGCGCCCAGCGTGCCCCCACCTGTCCCCCCCAGCGAGCAGGCGCCCCCTCTGAGGCCAGGGCAGCCCTCACGGCAGGTGGGCGGGCAGGCAGCAGAACCGAACGGACAGGCAGCCAATCACACGTAAGTCCTGCCCAGCGTACCGGTTCCTCCCACTTTAGATACCACCACTGCCACCAACTATTTCCAGGTGCCACATTTTGTGCATGGCAACACCACTGCTCTTTTTGGTGAGTGGGGGACCCTGCAGGAATGCCCCACATTGGGCCCTGCCACTCCCTGAATAGGCTGAGTCAAGCCTATGGGCTTCAATGATAACTAGAACAACAGAGACAAACCAGGGAGTTCCTAACACAGGAGTAAAGGCAAATGGGTTTGTCAGACGTTATAGGAAACCACTGTTCCTTTCAGTTGGAATGTTCCGGTTTCTTACCTGCCACGGCTGCATATTCCAAAGGTCACGTCCGTCTTTGGCCATCAGCATGGAGTTAGATTTGGAAGGCATCATGGCATGGAAAGCATGAGCTACAACGTACACAGCATTGTAAATACTGTAGCTCTCAGCAGACAGGCCTTTTTTAAAGCAAGCCGAGAGAAGACCCTTCAGTGTTTCCCTCTCAATGCAGACATCCCATGTCTTCCTAGGCATACTGTGGCTTGTACTGGAGCAATTAAACGTTTCGGACCAAACAGTGGAACATTCATCCTGAATAAAGAAAAAGTCCTGGATTGTTGACCTCTTGTTCATTTGTGTGATGAAAGACAAAGCCCCATGGAAGTACTTGACATCCCAGTATGCAAATGCATTGCTTAAGGTGAAGCCCCACAGAGCTGTGGTGACCCAAACCTTCCCAAGCGGAGCATTCCTGTCCTCAGCGCCGTGGAGCATGAGCGGCAAAAACAGCATTGAGTCATAATCCCCATAATAAATAAGCACGTTGGCTTTGCTCTCGGCAACCTGATTGAGATAGCGTGAAACCTTATCAATAAGTTCTTGAAAACTAACAGAAAAAAACATCGGTATCCTGTGCATGAAGGCGACACAAATGCCACTTCTGGAAAATAGCACCTTCATGGTACTTGCAAACCTTTCTCCCGCATCGTTATTGGGAACAATGAATCCAACCCATATCCATCGGAAATGCAGGAGCAACTCCACGATCCCTCTCTCCTGGTGAGCTTCTTTGGGGGCCATCCAGTAGGAAAGAGGGAATTGAGTTTGATCACTCAGAACATGGCTGACTAAACTGTAAGTGAGCTAGGAGGGAAGGGAGGGATGGTTAGTGTGGAAAATTGAGCTCAGAAAAATTAAAGGGATAAAATCAGCGATGTTATGCTGCTGGAACACTGGGTGGGACATCCGGGTGATCAACAGCCCGCTCGTTGCGTTCCGGAGCGTTATGCTGTTTGCGTAACCAATTACGCTGCTTGCGTACATTACGCAAATGGTGTGACACTGAGGAACACGACGGGCGGGCTGTCGATCACCTGGATGTCCCGCCCAGCGTCCCGGCAGCATAACACCGCTGGATAAAATGGGTTCTATCTTAGAGCACAATCCTAAACTGGAGTTAGGCCAGCATAAACTAAGCCTGCAAAGTTTGGCTGGCACAAGGGCCACCATAAAGTGTGTTTGGACTACTCTTGGAATCAGAGAGGATGGCGCACGTCTTTGTGCTGGCCTCTCTGACTCTGAGAGTGGTTCTAACATACTTTACGGTGTCCCTTATGCTGGCCAAACTTTTCTGTCTTAGTTTATGCCAGCCTAACTCCAGTTTAGGATTGCGCCCTTAATCTCTTCCCCTATTATTATTATTATTATTATTATTATTATTATTATTATTATTATTA
>JAJKFI010000198.1:12508-52084 GCA_029204185.1 Lerista edwardsae | reverse complement strand
AGAGAGAGAGAGAGAGAGAGAGAGAGAGAGAGAGAGAGAGAGAGAGAGAAAGAAAGAAAGAAAGAAAGAAAGAAAGAAAGAAAGAAGCCTATTCACAATGCTGACACCAGCAAAAACAACTGCACAGCCATCCCCCTCGCATTGTCCCATCTTCCCATATTTTCAATGATGGCTGCACTAGGTGCTATGTGATCTACTTGAAACTGGCTAGTGGGTCCTGACCCACAGTTTGAGAAACACTGATGTAGATGATAGAAGCCAAGATCAGGCTTGACTGGGAATAATTAACATCACAAATTACAAATACTACTTACACCTTTAAATCACGAACCGGATGATGCTTGAAAGCATGTGTTGGATACATGGCAGTCCTCAAAGGTACAACTCCAGCAATGAGGAAATCTCCTGGTCTGTAATAATTATTTGGAGGTGACTGCTGATTGGAGAGTTCCACTCTGTCACTTTCACTCACAGGCCAAATGAAGACCAAATGAAGCAGTAGAATTAACAGCAGAGTCATTTTAGGGCATTTCGGAAGTTACAGATGCCCTCTTTTAACCGGCTTTATAACCACTTGGAGCATTAGCACGTCAAGACATAGGTTCATCCAGTTCTTTTGCAAGGCACATACTGCACAGCAGCTGGTTTTGTAAATGGAGGCCAGACCTGATTTCAGCTATGACATCAGACTGACAGGCCAACCCCAGCCTAATCTAAACCACACTTGAAGCCTCAGTTGTCGAAATATATGTACATTATAGTATTCTTTCCAAATATAAAAGAGGGACTTGTCATCAAAGCTTGTTTCAAATGCTTTCATTATAGATCTCAAAGCAATCTCTGGGAAATACATGGGGTATTTTGCTAGGAAGAAAAATCAATCACAATGTCTTTGATAATTACAGTGGAAATAATCATCTCCTCAGAGTTTTATACTCTCTTTGCGGCCACATGCGCAGGTGCACAGCAAAAGAAAACATGTTTGCGCTACGCCATTTTGCAATGGGATGGGGCAATGAATGGACAGCTGAGCTTAGACCAAGATTTAATACTGGAATGTTGAAAGGAAAACAAAGCTCAGACGAGAGCCAGAAGCTTGGCTTTTTTGCTGCTGCATTCCCTTGAAAATCTAGATCTGAATTCCAGGTTTTCACTCTAGCGCAGTGCTTTCCAATCTGTGAGTCGGGACCCACCAATGGGTCACAAAGCACCTAAGCAGCCATATTGAAAGAATGGGAAGATGAGATACTGAAAAGGGGGGGCTAGGGGGTTGTTTTGCTTGTATCAAAGTTGCAAATATACTTAAGAACATAAGAACATAAGAAGAGCCCTGCTGGATCAGGCCAAAGGCCCATCTAGTCCAGCTTCCTGTATCTCACAGCGGCCCACCAGGTGCCCCAGGGAGGCATGAGACAACAAGATGCTTGCATCCTGTTGCCACTCCCTTGCACCCGGTACTCTGAAGTAGCCCACCACCTTTGTAAGGAGGTTGCACAATCCATCATGGCCTATAGCCCACGATGGACCTTTCCTCCAGAAATCCGTCCAATCCCCTCTTCTTCTTTTTCTTTCTGATTCACTTCGCTATAAGAAAATGGCTGGGAAATAACCCAACTGATCATTGCGTTCTCAGGAAAGGAGAAGTGGCAGTGATACCACTTCCGCCATGATATCACTTCCACTGGGTCCTGGACAGATTGTCGTTCTAAAAAGTGGGTTCTGATGCAAAGAGCTGAAGAGGCCGTGCTGCCTGAATCAGGGCCACATGGCCTGGGGACAGAGGCTTGGATGGGGCCTACTGGCCGCTTCCCACCCCCCTACCCTGGCAGGCACGCCCACCAGCCCGACCAGTTCCTCCCTCCTGCCCACTCTCTCTCCTACTGATAGCGTCAGCCCAAGAGCATGAGCACCGACGTTTGGGTAACAATCAGCACCCCCGCATCGGCACTAGGAATGTTGGACCGACATAAGCACGTTGCATCGCCCCAGCATGCCTACTTGGATTGCACCCGTAGACACAGAGCATTCAGAACATTCTAAAACAGATTGGGAGTCCTTTCAATTTTCAAAAAGTGTGATTTATTAAAAACAATGACTTCACTTCCTGCCTCATGTCATCGCTTCTGGCCTTGCCAGCACAATAACGTCCCTTCCTGTTTCCTGCTTAGGACAACAGCTCCAGCCCCAGGTCTTAAGTGGGGTCTTGACAGGTTGTGGTACCTAAGAAGGGAGGTCCAGGTGCAAAACGGGTTGGGAACCACTGCCCTAGGAGATCAGGGAGCCACCGGAGATGTAAGTCAGATTTTTCTCTCCCACCCTGATTGGCCCTATGCTAATGCACAGGATACAAGTGGCTGCTACATCAGCAGCACTGGTGGACCTGGGGGAGGCAAAGGGGGCAAATGCCCTGAGCACTGGTTTTGGGGTGTGTGGTGATGTGATGCACACACACATACCAGCCTCACCATTTCTCCCTGCATCGGAAGAGCAGAGTGCTGGGAAGCCACTTGGCTTTGTGGCTCTCTCCGCCTCCCATAGTCAAAGGAATAATGCGCCACTGCAACCTTTCAGAGGCACGTCATTCCTCCGTGTAACACCAGGAAGCCACTTGGCTTTGCCGCGCTCGTTCCTCAGTCTAGCAGAAGCAAGGAGCATGGTGAGGTCTGGTGGCTTTCCAGGGATCCACCCCTCCAATACAGGGAGGAAAAATGTGATCGTGATAGATGCTAGAACATAACTTGGAAAATGACCAAGAACAGTCCATACACTCTAGCAAATAGTTTATTTGATAGCAAATTTTTAAAGCAAATTGAGGGCAATTTTGACAGATTTTATTCTTCGAAAAAAGATACTTCATCTACAATAAAAACTGCAGAAACAGCAGTAAAACATCAATGATCTGAAGCAAACAAAGGGACAACCTTTGTTGCCTGACTGAGCACAAAACCTTGACAATCCTAAGCTGTATAAGGTTCCTCTCCTGAATGAGTTCTTTGATGGCTAATAAAACTACCACGCAGACTGAAGACCTTTCTACACTCTTGGCACTTAGAGGGTTTCTCCCCTGTGTGGGTTCTCTGGTGGTTCACAAGATGACTACTCTGTCTGAATGTCATTCCACACGCCTGGCACCTATAGGGCTTCTCCCCGGTGTGGATTCTCTGATGGCTTCTAAGACCACCACTCTGATTGAAGAGCATTCCACACTCCTGGCACTTATAGGGTTTCTCTCCTGTGTGTGTTCTCTGATGACTTTTTAGATTACTACTCTGAATGAAGGACATTCCACACTGTTCACATTTATAGGGCTTCTCTCCTGTGTGGGTTCTCTGGTGTCTTATCAGATCACCATTTTGTCTGAAGGTCATTCCACACTCCTGGCACTAACAGGGTTTCTCCACTGTGTGGGTTTTCTGGTGGATCTTAAGTGCACTACTCTGACTGGTTTTTCTGCACGCTTGGCACATATAGGGCTTCTCCCCTGTGCCAGCACTTTGCTGTGAGGACTGGGGCCATGCCTTCTTTCTTCCAATCTGGTCCCAGACTGATGCTGTTGAAATAAAAAAAGAAATACGGTAATACACAAAAGAAAGAAACTGCAGCTAGATGAACTATCATTTCCATGACAATTGGCGCACCTGAACCTGAGGTGGTGGTAGAGCATCTAACAGGGACCTGTGGAGTATGGCCACACCCTCCCAAGTTCCTCCTCATCGCTGGGACAAGGATCCAGAACAGGCAGGGAATACCTATGAGGACAGAGCCCCCGATCTTGCCTCCTGCCTCTATCACCCCATTACTAACTGAGCCCCTTATACAGCTCAGTTGGAGTGTACAGCTACATGTGGCTTTTGTTCACTAGGGCAAATGTGCTGTGTAAGCTAGGTGTGGTCACACATGATATGCATTTCTTCCAAATATCTGCTCTGAGTGGGTGTGGCTCTGGCAATTAGAAGTGTTTGTTCCTCAGCCTAGCAGAAGAGATAGTCCGGTCAATTTAGGGGAATAAAACCCATAACCCGGGACTAATAAAAGGTCTGTCAACTGTTCTTGTCAGTACTAGGTGTACTGATTGACAGAAAAAAAGTTCTCCAAAAGCCGACCACCGGAAGTGGGTTATTTTCAAGATGGCAGCCGCAAACCATGAAAATCGGCCAAAATCATGCAACCGTGTTATTTTTAAGCTCAGAAAAAGTCTAACCAAAGGTCTGTCAACTGTGCTTGTCAGTACTAGGTGTACCTATTGACAGGAAAAAGGTTTTTCAAAATTTGACCACCGGAGGTGGTCGACCTGTTAATTCTTCTGCTACATTATGCAGAAGTGAATAGCAATCCACTGTATTTTAGATCAGACACTCAGTCACGAGGCATTCCAAAAGTGTACAACATCAATTACTTGAAGTCTACTCTGGACAGTGTGTTATGTGCACAGTTGTTATTCCTTCATGCATTCACAGGATGTGATTCCACCTCATGTATTTATGGTGTTGGAAAAACAGCAGTTTTCCACAAACTTTTAAAAGGGAATTCTGTCCTTCAATCCTATGCAACTGCATTCGCTTCACCAGGCAAGAACCCCACTGAAATAGAAAGTCTTGGCAGTCAAGCAATGGCTGTTATTTTTGGTGGCAACAGCAACAGTTCCTTGGCAGCCTTGCGCTACCAGACACTAACCAGGAAAGTCATCACAGCCAAATCATTTGTGAGTCCAGAATGCCTGCCTCCAACTGAGTCTTCCACAAAATTCCATAGTCTAAGAGTGTACTATCAGACCATGATTTGGATGGATATGGCTGGGGAAATGAATCCTGTGGACTGGGGTTGGAAACTCGATGGCGGTGAACTGGTGCCAGTAATGTGTGATATTAAAGCTGCACCAGACACTCTACTGCAAATTATACACTGCAATTGTAAAACTGGTTGCAGTGGTACCTGCTGCAGTTGCAGAACATACGGACTTCCATGCAGTTCTGTAAGTGGACCATGTCAAGAAAAGTATTGTGACAACCAGGTGTTAGGAGACCTAGAGGGCAGTGATGAGGATGACTAGAAAATTAAGGAGATACTGTTTTATCCACATATTGCTGCAGTTTTCTTAACCAAGTTTAAAAGGTTCTTTGTTGAATATGTAGTTTTAAAAAAAGGAAACAGTTCAGTTCAAATGTATTATGATATAATAATAAAAACATACAACTTGATATTTGTTATGACTGGTGTTGTACCTGCAATGCTCATTACACTGGAATCCAATCTTCAACCCATGAACCAAGTAACTGGTTAAAATGAAGTATTTGACCATACAAAAAACCTTGAGTTTGAAAAATGAAAAAAGGACTAAGCTTAAAAAAATAACATGGTTGCATGACTTTGGCCAATTTTCATGGTTTGCGGCTACCATCTTGAAGATAACCCACTTCTGGTGGTCGAATTTTGAAAAACTTTTTTCCTGTCAATCAGTACACCTAGTACTGACAAGAACAGTTGACAGATCTTTGGTTAGACTTTGATCTTTGGTTAGACTTAGTCCTGGGTCTAATGACCTATTGACTGGACTAAGAGGAGTGTGGTAAAGTCAAGTGGCTTTCCAGTGCCCCAGCCCTATGATATATGGAGGAATGATCTGGTAGTGATAGATGCTGGGACACAACTTGGAAAAGGACTGAGCACAGTCCATAGACTGTGTTTTTTTCTACATAGACTGTGTTTTTTTTGAAATTTCTAATTTCATCACAAATAGTGAAAGCAAAGAAAGGGCAATTTTGAAACAATTTATTCTTTAAAAAAGATACTTCTAAAATAAAAACAGCAGAAAGACAGTAAAAACATCAATTATCTGATGCAAAGAAAGGGACAGGTTTGTTCCCTGACTGAGCACAAAACATTAACATTGCTAAGCTGTATAAGGTTCCTCTCCTGAGTGAGTTTTCTGACGGCTAATAAAACTACTATGCAGAGTGAAGGCCTTTCCAAACTCTTCACATTGATAAAGTTTCTCCCCTATGTGGGTTCTCAGGTGCCTAGTAAGGCTACCTCTCATACTAAAGGTCATTCCACACTCCTGGCACTCATAAGGTTTCTCCCCTGTGTGGGTTCTCAGGTGCCTAGTAAGGGTACCTCTCAGACTAAAGGTCATTCCACACTCCTGGCACTCATAGGGTTTCTCCCCTGTGTGCGTTCTATGATGGCTTATAAGATTGCAGCTCCGACTGAAGGTCATTCCACACTCCAGGCACTTAAAGGGTTTCTCCCCTGTGTGGGTTCTCTGGTGGCTAACGAGATTACTATTCTGACTGAAGGTCATTCCACATTCCTGGCACTTGTAGGGCTTCTCCCCTGTGTGGGTTCTCTGGTGGTTTATAAGATGACCACTCTGATGGAAGGACATTCCACACTCCTGGCACTTATAGGGTTTCTCCCCTGTGTGGATTCTCCCATGGATCTGAAGTGTAGTACTGTGACTGAAGGTCTTTCTGCACTCCTGGCACTTGTAGGGCTTCTCCCCTTTGCGGGCTCTTTGCTGTGAAGACTGGGGCTGCTCCTTCATTCTTCCAATCTGGTCCCAAACCGATGCTGTTGAAATAAGAAAAGAAATGCAGTAAGAGACGAATGAAAAAAAAAACGCAGCTAGATGAAATGTCGTTTCTATGACAATCGGCGCCCCTAAAGCAGGGGTGGCAGTGGAGTGTCTAACAGGCACCTGTGGAGCACGGCCACACACTCCCAAATTCCTCCTCATTGCTGGCCTCCAGATCAGAAACCCTCAATCTTGCCTCCTGCCTCTATTACCCCATTACTGGCCCTGACTGAACCCCTTATTCAGTACTGGGATCCCCCATATAAGCCTGTATTGCCCAGACCCCAACTCCCTAGTGTCCCTGTCACCCCATCAGCCCAGAATCCTGCCTTGGGAGACACAGAAACAGACTCACGACCCACTTGTGGTCCACCTACAGGCAGTAGCGCTTCCTCTGGAGTTAGTGACTAAAGTGGCCATCAGGAATTCACTTGTCAGACAGCCCAATTCAGTTGGGCAGACACAGTGGAGAACCTCCTGCTCCTCCACCGTAAATGCCACAGTGATGATGGTGATGTCACTGTGCACTCTGGAGCCACAAGCACATTTAGTCAGAGGCTCTGAACACATCAGACTGGAGGGGGCAGTTCAGGGGAGGATTGGGGTGGAGAGTAGGGGTGGGAGGGGCACGAGGCGGTGGGTCCAGGTGGAAGCAGCAGTGCCCACCTGGATCAGGTCCCTCTCTCCTGGCCCAGAGCCTTCTCCTGGGCTCTTGGACTTTGGCCAGCAAGATACTCCACATGTGTCCATGGAGAGCCTCTGGCAGGCAAGTGGCCTACTGGGCGGGAAAAGCAAACATTGAAGATCTTTCCCAGGTTGTTGGGAACTATCCCAGGTTCCCACCAATTCCCAAGTGGTTGTCTGTCCTTGAAGGCAAAGGAGGTTCCCTTTCTCTATAGTGATGTTTCTCTATAGTGATTATCTGTTCGTGGCCACTAGGGAGGAGAGAGTTCTCTGACACCAGGATAAGTGCCACAAGTGCTGCGAGACAAGGCACCTCTTCTGATGGTTCAGCATCTCAATCCACCCTGCATAGCTCAAAGAGTGCTCAGCAGAGTCAAGTAAGGACTAAAGAGCCACGCATTTCCATACCTCCACCCCCCTCCTAGTCTGGACATTTCACAAAGCTCTGCCCCGTTTGCCCCCTTGAGCAGAGTTCTGGGTCTCCAAGAGGATTTTGAGTAGAGGAGGAGAGCTTGAAGTTGGGAGAGTGAAAAGTTTCCTTCTCTTGGGAGTGGGTGTCTCCTGTTATACGCACGACCGGAAAAGGGGGGCACCAAAGGCCTAAATGAGATCTACCAAAAAGCCTACAATGAAACTCTCACTAACAAGGGAAAAAGATTTCTTTGAACTACCCCACCTCCAATCCAAAACTCCAGCTTAACTCTCGGTTAAGGGTGTTTGGTTTTGGTGATATTTCTTTCAAAATTTCTTGATTAAAATAAAGAATTGCAGTGTTGTGTGGTTTTATTCTACATTCCCAATCCAAGTTCTCATTTTTAGTCATTTTAATGGCTTTAAAGGTGTTCCAGGTAGATGATACAGCCACCATATTATTTCAAATTGGAAAAGTAGTCAATTTTTATGTTATTTTTTTATTCAGATATTTAAACTGCCAAAAGGCAGTTTGGTAATGCTTCCCTTGAGACATTGCAGGGAACCAAAGCTTGATTCAGGGAATCCAGCTCTCCACCTGGGGCTCACAATGCTTCATCACTTGTATGGAGTGACCTCAAGAAGGAACCTGGCTTGGCAGCTCAATGGCCCTTGAGGGCTCACCCATAATCTGAAATGAGTGCTGGTATTGGTTTGTATCCAACCAAGGTTGTAGTAGCCAATTCTGGAGGCCAGTTCCTTCAGCAATAGGGATTCCTTTACTGAATATGGCCACAAACTTCATAAACCACCTCTGGTTTTCAATAGCTTTTGTGTCTCTGTTCAAGTTCAGAAGGTCCCAGGATCAATGGGTCACTGGGTCAAATGTGCTGTGCAAGCCAGGTGTGGTCACACAGGAAATCTCCATCTCCCCCTGGCAACATCCAATGGAGCTGCAGCTCCTACCTGGGGCACCTATCCATGAAGGGCAACCATCTTACCTACAAACATTATGTTTTCGTAGTTCTCCATCATGACCGCCTCATACAGGAGCCTTTGGGCTGGACTCAGCAGAGCCCACTCTTCGCGGCTGAAGTACAGAGCTACCTCTGAGAATGACACCGGACCCTGAAAGAAAAAGAAGAAATGCCCTATTAGTAGCATTGGACTTGCCTAGGCCACGACTGCATTCCAAGTGGAGAACTGCATTCCAGGCTCCATGAAAGGACATTTCAACATTCGAAAGCCAATTCTCTGATTTCCTGCTGGGGGCTATAGCTGGAGGAACACATCGGATGGACTTAATAATATACCTTGGATGGAAAGGGCATTGGATGACATAAACCCACACGATCCTAGTTTGCTCCTGTCCTACTCCCTCAGGGCAAAAGCTTTCAGGCTTGGGCGGCACTTGGAGCGAGGGAGGAGGGAATAAAAACCGGCTGAAGCCTTGGCAAATACATAAGCAAACCCTCCTCCCACAAACTTACTTTTCTTTGCAATAGCGCAGTGCAGCAATTCGAAGTAAGGAGCTGAACCTTGACTGAGATAAGAGTAAGGGCACAAGCCTACATCCCCGTAGAGTCGATGCCACATTGTTGCATCGGTGCAACATCACTAGCGACCAGCACACCCGGGTTGGTGCTAGAACGCTCAGCTTGTGCAGGGACGCTTCTGGGAGGAGGGAGGGTGGGCAGGAGGTGTTTCTTGTGGGGTCCGTGGATGTGCCAGCCCAGAGAAAGGGGTCTGTCTGTTCCAGCACAGCTTCGGATTGTGCCCTATTTTTACAGAACTGGCTTTTAAGAATATTTCTAGTGAAGAGAAACTGAAAAGGAGATCACAAGGAAGAAACCATTTTCACTTACGGAAGGGAGTGGATCCTATGCAGTGAAGAGAGAGACCAAGATAAAAAGGATGGTGAACTGAGTGTCGCCAAGAGAAGGTTTATGAAGTTTCTGCTCTTGCTTCTTTCAACAAGGAAACAGGGCCAGAGTTGTCCGTTCATCATTCCTGTGGTTGTTTGGAACGTGAAGTGTCTGGGAACAGTCTGAGAGCACATTCCTAACCTGGCGTTTGACCAACAAAGTGTGGCCGGCACAAAGGACACCAAACATATGTTTGAACCTTTCCTGGAGTCAGAGAGGCCAGCACAGATGTTTGCCATCTCCCGGACTCCCAGAGTGGAAACTTGGCTGGCCTAACTCCTGGAGAGGTTAGGATTGCGCCCTGAGAGATTGTTTTTTTTTGGGGGGGGGAGAGTTGCTCTCGCTCTCTCTCTCTCTCTCTCTCTCTCTCTCTGTGTGTGTGTGTGTGTGTAAGAATGAGTATCAGGACATGTGTGGAACTCTGACAAGAATGCTGACATCTAGTGGAATGCAAGAAAACTGCATATAAAATCTTAAGAAAATTAACAAAATAGCAACACAGAGACAAAAAGACAAGTTTGAAACACCATCAACACAACTTACCATAGAAGTTCTTTAAAAGATATTCAAAATGAGGATCAAGTTGGAAGCTACACCTTGGCCACTAAAACAGGACTTGGAAGACAAAAGACAAGCACAACAATAAACTTAGTCTAGTTGCAAGCAGCTCTGGAAGAAACAGAAGATGAAATACCAGGAACAGAGAGCAAGATACAAATACAAGATTCCCAGATTTATGTTTACAAGACGGGGGGGGGGGGGAGACTACTCAAGTTAAGCTAACCCGGCTAACTTGAAAAAATTACATGAAAAAAGAAATGGTAGGACGATTGAGAGCAGTGTCAGAAAGCTTAATAGAGGCTGCTGTGAGGGATGGGACTTATAGGTACAGCAGCCTCCAGACCAGGCTTAATACATTAAAAGGACGTTCCTGGGCAAAAAACCCTACAATTAACCCTATAAGGGATCTTCAATTTCCTTCTTCTTTGAGGAAATGTGGGTTTAAATAGATCACCAAAGAAACCAACCAGAAAAAATGGAGCCCAATTTTTATGAACAGCCATACAAGATTACAGATAAAAGGACAGAGCCTCTGTACTCTGAAACCCAAATAGTCAAATGACCAGCTGGGAGGCTCCAACCCACAGGCCTCCCCCCCCATAGGAAGCCCCTCTTCGTGTAAACTAACTGAGAGGCACTCCAAAGAAGAAACACAACAGACACCAAGCAGAGTGCCAGCACTGCCTCCCCCGTCCCCTGCACTCACAGTACGCCAGGAAGCCAACCTTCCCCAAGGGAAACAGAAAGGTCCAGTCTCCAGTCTCTGAGGCTTTGACCTTGACCCCAATGAAGCCAACTGCCCTCACCTGCACCTTTTACACAAGAGGAGTTCTCTTCATTCCCACCATGGGTGCAAGAGTAAGATTAAGAACAACAGTCTCATGACAGGAGCCTTATGTTAAAATGTCAGCAAGTTTAGCATCATATTTAGGGGTAGATTGGGGAGAATGGCAAGAATACAGAGTTAACAGAAGACTAAAACCTGGACTCAATCAGGCTCATATAATCTTATACAGTGACTATATTGTATAGAGTATACACCATCAGGGCCAGTGGCGTAAGGAGGGAGCAGTGGGGAAGGTGTGTGTCCTGGCTCCAGGTGTCGTGTCCTTCAGGGGGGTGTCCCACCAAAATGGCAGTGAGGCTTATCCTGACTGCAGCTGCGATTTGGCAAGTGCTGGCCGCAGCTGCCCGCAAGAGAAGGCTAGTTTTTGCTATAACTATAAATACACCCGTGGTTCCCATCTTTTACACGAAGGTTGGGAGCTTGTAAGTCCTTGCGGGGGAGGGCAGCCACGGCAGCGACAGCCTCACAGAGATCCCGCCACCATTGCCACAAAGGGCTGTGTTAAGGTACCTGGGCCTAGCGTGGCCATCTGGAGGGGGCAGGGGGCAGCTATCCCCTCTCTGGGCTGCCCCACTGCCCCAAGCAGCTCTCTGCAGCGAGCGGACCCAGGCCCGGGTTTGCAATCACAGACCGGGAAGTGGGTGTGATCGCTGCAGGCAGCTGTTTGGGATCCCGCAGAGGGGATCGCCACTCCCACCCCCTCCAGAGGGCCTCGCTACCCCCGCTCCTTCCAGCACATGGTTGTTCCCCTCTCCTGCTCACTGTAGCACCTGGTATCCTCCTGTGTAATCTTTGGAATCCAGCACTTTGCGCATGCACAGGGTCACTGAGGCAGCATCCCCCACGGATATTGTGCTCCCTTTCCTCAACTCTTCAGAAGAGCACCCGTTCTCTTGGTCTGTTTCAGGTATAGGAGCTGTGACTTGACCTGGTTTCCCCCACTCTTGCTGGGTCCAGAAATATTCTCTTTGGTTTGTTCCTACTCTCCTAACACTCCGCTTGAGTGGATGTCCCCTGGCTCTGATCTTGTGTGAGAGGGAAAAGAGATTCCCTCTATCCAACCCCCTACATAATTTTGTGCATCTCAGTGAAGTCCCCCCTCTGCCCCCTCCTTTCTAGACTGAGGAACCCCAAATCTTTCCAACTAAGGGAGTTGCCCCAGTCCAGTCATCGTTTTGGTTGCTCTCTTCTGTACTTCTTCTCATTTCAGGATCTCCTTCTTTGAGAAGTGGCCACCAGAACTGTACGCAATACTCCAGGTGTGGCCTGACCATCACTTGGTACAATGGCAATGCAATATTGGCTGTTTTACTCTCAACCCCCTTTTCATGACCCCAAGCATGGAATTGGCCTCCTTCACCACGGCCACACACTGGGTCACCCCTTGCATCGAGCTGTCCACCAGCACCCCAAGATCTCTCTCCTGAGCCATCACAGGCAGCTCAGCACCTATTCACCTGCATTCTCCATCCTGATGCTCAATGAGACAGACATACTCTAAAGAAGCAAACTCAGTTCCTCAGAAACGTTGAAAGGAAGGCATGTTTCTGGCTTCCCATGTTGCACCCTGTTGTCTTCAGCCATTTTGTCCTGCATGAGGATAGTCCCTGAGTCCCCAAAGGCCCCTTCCTGGCAACCTGCTTGGGTATACAACGCCGCTGTGGGCATTTCTAGTGATGTCCCTGGGGAACCTGTCTATCCTACAATTTGGGATTCTTTTCAGCTTGTAGAACCTGAGGATGTGGACAGTATTCTCTGGAGTGTGAGACCTGCTGCTTGCCCGCTCGATCCTTGCCCAGCATGGCTAATTAGAGCTGCCCGGGAAGGGCTGGCCGAGTGAATTCACCACCTGCCCGGGAGGGTGGTGAATTCATCTCTGAGGGAGGGGGTGCTGCCGCCTGCTTTGAAGCAGGCGATAGTTTGCCCCCTCCTAAAGAAACCCTCCCTGGATCCCACAAATTTAAACAACTTTCAGCCAGTCTCGACTATCCCATTTCTGGGCAAGGTGATTGAGCAGGTGGTGGCGTCACAGCTGCAGAGGGTACTGGAGGAAACGGATTATCTGGACCCATTCCAATCTGGCTTCAGGCCGGGGTTCGGGACGGAGACTGCCTTGGTCGCCTTGGTGGATGACCTACGCCAAGGAATGGACAGGGGGAGCGCGTCCCTGTTAGTCCTGCTGGACCTCTCGGCGGCCTTCGACACCATCGACCATGGTGTCCTTCTGGGTCGGCTGGCCGGGTTGGGGCTTGGAGGCACTGTTTTACAGTGGTTCCGCTCCTTCCTGGCTGACAGATCCCAGAAGGTGGTGCTGGGGGACGCTTGTTCGGCACCCCGATTCTTAAGTTTGGGGTGCCACAAGGGTCTATCTTGTCCCCCATGCTATTTAACATCTACATGAAGCCGCTGGTTGAGGTCATCCGGGGGTTTGGGGTGGGGTGCCATCAATATGCTGATGACACCCAACTTTATCTCTCCTTTCCCCCTGATTCTGAGGAGGCAGTTGAGGTCCTGAATCGTTGTCTGGAGGCAGTTGGGGGCTGGATGTGGGCGAACAAGCTGAAATTAAATCCGGATAAGACAGAGGTGCTTTTGGTCCGGAAATCCACAGCTCGGGTATTGGACTATCGCCCTGCTCTGAATGGGGTTGCACTCCCTCTGAAGGAGCAGGTCCGCAGCTTGGGGGTTCTCCTGGATTCACAGCTACACCTGGAGTCCCAGGTGGCGGCGGTGGCCAGGGGAGCCTTTGCTCAGCTTTGGCTGATCCGCCAGCTGCGACCGTACCTGAGCTGTGCGGACCTGGCCACAGTGACCCATGCCCTAGTGACATCTAGATTAGATTATTGCAATGCGCTCTACGTGGGGCTGCCTTTGAAGACGGTCCGGAAATTACAACTAGTACAGAATGCGGCGGCTCGGGTGGTTGCTGGGGCACAGCGGTTTGACTCTGTCGGGCCGTTGCTTCGGCGACTACACTGGCTGCCGGTTCTGTTCCAGGCCAAAGTCAAAGTGCTAGTCTTGACCTTTAAAGCCCTTTACGGCTCGGGTCCGGGGTATTTGAGGGACCGCCTCCTCCCATATAATCCGATCCGTACTCTGAGGTCATCTGGGGGGGCTCTTTTGACTGTGCCGCCACCAGGAGTGGTGAGAGGGGTGGCGGCCAGGAATAGGGCCTTCTCGGTGGTGGCACCCCAACTTTGGAATACCCTCCCCTTAGAACTGAGAACTGCTCCCTCTTTGGCGGTATTTCGGTGGGGGCTGAAGACCTTTCTGTTTCAGCAGGCTTTTAGTTGCTGACTGGTCTTTGCATTCTTTTTATATTCTGTACTTTTATGATCCATGGGATGAGTGTTGCACTTTTATATTGTAATTTTATATTGTTTTTAATTATGATGTATTTTATTCTGTTTTTAACTTGATTTTGTAATGCCGCCTTGAGCGCCTTCGGGCGGAAAGGCGGGTTATAAATTTAATAAATAAAATAAATAAATAAATAAATAAATAAATAAATGGTCTTCAGTCCTTCACTTACTCAAGAGTAGGAGTGTGCGTTCCTTCCATGAACCTCCACCACCTCCCCTGGCTCAGCTGGCCGAAACCCACCTGTGTGGCTTGGGGTTCTACCTGCAATGCAGATCACTCCGTTTCAGTGGATGTCCCCTGGTTCCTGCATTGTGAGAGAGGGAAAAGAACCTCCCTCTAGCGACTCCATCCCTCCCAGGCATAATTTTGTATGGCTCAATCCTGTCCCCCCCTCGGGCGCCTTTTTCCCAGACTGAAGAGCCCCAAACACCCCAGTGACGGTCGGCATTAGTGACGTTGGGCATTGTGACTAGTGACATGGCTTGGATGGGGCTCTTAGACAAAGCACTAAGAATATTCTAAAAAGAATTGGGAGTTCTTTGGACTTTCAAAAAGTGTCATTTATTAACAATGGCGTCACTTTCTGCCCAATGTCATCGCTTCTGGGCTTGTCAGCACGATAATGTCCCTGCCTGTTTCCTGCTTAATGACATCAGCTCCAGCCCTAAGCCTGGGAGGGGGATGTCTTGATGGTTTGTGGTACCTAAAAAGGGGGGTCCAGGTATAAAACAGGTTGGGATCCACTGCCCTAGGACAGTGATGGCAAACCTATGTCAAAGGTGACACACCACAAGGGCTGAGGTGACACACCAGCATTCACCAAAACCTGAAAAATTTGAGGTTTTTTTCTACTCCTTTTTCATTTTTTGTAATTATTTGGTGTTTCTTTATATAATACATAGTACCACAAATGATTAGATTATTATTATCTTTTATCATAAATGAATATAAAGGATAGTTTCCCTTTTGTTGGGAGGAGGGGGCCAACAGAGTCAAACTAAGCATTTTCCAACGTTTTGACACACTAGGCCCAAAAGGTTAGCCATTGCTGCCCTAGGAGATCAGGGAGCCTCTAGACAGGTAAGTAAGATTTTTCTCTCCCATCCTGATTGGTCCTATGCTAGCACACAGGATACAAGTGGCTGCTACATCTGTACCAGTGGTGGACCTGGGGGAGAAAAGGTGGCACATGCCCTAAGCACTCATTTTGGGGTGAGCAGTGACATGATCACACACACACACACACACACACACACACACCCCTTTCTTCCATCTATTGGAGGGGTGGATTGCCAGGAAGCCACTTGGCTGTGCAGCACTCTGCTTCTCTGATGGTCGGATGAAGAACGCAGCACCACAACCCTGCAGTGGCGCATCATTCCTTCCTGTATTGAAGGGGCGGAGTTCCGGGGAGCCACTTCACTTTGCTGCACTCCTTCCTCAGTCTAGCAGAAGAGAGGAGTGCTGCAAAGTCATGGGGCTTTCCGGGAATCTGCCCCTCTGCTACGTGGAGGAAGGCTGTGATGGTGATAGATGCTAGAACACAACTGGAAAATGACTGAGCACAGTCCATAGACTCTAGCAAATAACAGTTATTTATAAGACTTACCCTTGCAGAAGCCATGCCGACTTTCATCCAACAAGATAAACCCACAAGATTCCAGTTCGTCCAGGGAGAGGGGTGGGGCTGGGGTAGGACTGGTAGGCCACATCTAAGGCCTCATCGCTAGGCCTCACGGCCCTAAATTGTGAAATCACAGGGGCAGATCTGAGGAAACCACAAGAACCCCTAAGGGATGCTGGAGCTGGTCTTCCTTTTCTTAAGACTGTTCTTAAGCCAAGATCTTCCTGGCTTAAGACTGCGCCCAAATTTACAGAACTGGCTTTCAAGAACGTTTTCTAGTGAAGAGAAACTGAGAAGAACATAACAAGGAAGAAAAGAATAATTTCCACTTATGGAAAGGAATGCCATGAAGACAAGGGACTATAAAAAGGATGGTGAACTGAGCATTGCCAAGGGAAGGTTTGTGAAGTTTCTGCTATTGATTCTTCAAACAAGGAAACAGTGCCACCATTTGTTTTTTTTACCATTCCTCGATTGTTTGGAATGTAAAGTGTCTGGGAACAGTCTGAGAGCACAATCCTAACCTGGAGTTTGGCCCGCACAGTTAGGCCAGGAAAGTGCAGCCGGCACAAGGGCAACAGGAATGTATGTTTGGACCACTCTTGGAGTCAGGGGGCAGCACACAGACATCCTCCCCAACCAGAGGCGGAGGGAGCCTATTGCAGCAGAGGGCACAAGCCCTGGGGCGCCATAAGGCGGGGGCGCCGTTCACATGGCACGCCCCGCCCCCCAAATGGCACCTGCCCCCGCAACTGTCCAGCCCCACCTCTCCTGGCCGCCGCCAAGCAGGTTAAAGTGCCCCTTCAGCAGTGGCCAGGAGAGAAACCGCAGAGCGCCCCGCGAGCCCGGGGAGAGATGGGAGCTTGCCTGCGGGCGACGGAGGCTTAACAATAGTGCGCATGCCCAGGCAGCCGCTTTGCCTTTGCAGCTTAGACAAACTGGACTTCAAGTCCCAGAAGGCAAAGCGGCTGCCTGGGCATGCGCACCACAGCTGAGCCTCCATCGCCTGCAGCAGGCAAGCTCCCATCTCTCCACCAGCTCACAGGGCACACGAAGGCGTTGTCCTTGGAGGTGAGGGTCTCCCAGCCTCGGCATGTCTCCCCTGACAATTGAAGCCAGAGGGAGTTGCACGGACCTCCCCGCCTCTGTCCCTGATGTCATGTCGCAAGGCGTCATGATGTCATGGCGTGGGGTGCAACGTGTGCCTTGCCCTGGGCGCAGGCAAGGCACGCTATACCCCTGTCCCCAACTGAGCATGTCCCAGGGACCCTTGTGCCAGCCAAACCTTGCTGACCTCACTGTGCCAGCCTAACTCCAGGTTAGGATTGTGCCCCAAGAGATTGTTTCTGTAGGTGGGGGGGGAAGAGTTATACTCTCTCTCTCTCCAAGAATGAACATCAAGATCTGGGAGGTACTCTGACAAACATGCTGACATCTAATGGAATTAAAAAATAGTGCATATACAAATCTCAAGAAAATTAACTAAAAGGGAACACAGAGACAAAGAGATGGATTTTAGAGGCAAGCACCATCGACAAAACGTACCATAGAAGTTCTTCAAGGGGTATTCAATATGAGGGCCGAGAACAAGTTGGAAGTAACACTTCAGCAGGACTTCTACTTGGAAGACACAAAAGCACAACAATAAACTTAGTCTATTTGAAAGCAAACTCTGGAAGAAACAGAAGATGAAATACAAGGAAGAGAGACCAAGATAGAAATACAAGATTCCCAGATGGACATTTACAGGATACAAGGGGAGAAGAACCAAGTTAAACCAAACCTTTGAGATTTAATGAAAAAAGAAGTGGTAGCAGGATTGTCAGAAAGCTGAATAGAGGCAGTTATGATGGGGGGGGGGACTTCCCTCCCCTTAGGTAGTTGCCAAAGCCACCAGCCCAGGCTTAATACAATAAAACGAAGGTACTGGGCAACCTACCCTATATGGGCCTTTAATTTCCTTCTCTCCTATCTTAAGAAGGAGGAAGTGTGGGTTTAAATAGATCTCAAAAGAAACCAACCAGAAGAAATGGAACCCTATTTTTATTAACATGCATACAAGTTTACAAATAAAATGACACAGACTCTGTACTCTGAAACCCACATAATAAAATGGGAAGCTGGGAGTCTCCCACCCCCAGGACCCCTCCCTGTAGGAAAACCCTGTGTTTGTAAACTAACTCAGAGGCACTCCAAAGAAAAAGACACCTGACCAGGCAGAGTATCCCTGCCTCCCTCATACTCACAGGACACAAAGAAGCTAACAATCCCTATTATATGAGAACCAGTGCAGCACTGTTCTCTGAGGCTTTTAACTTGACCCCAATGAAGTTAATCACCCTCACCTGAACCTTTTACACAAGAGGAGTGCTCTTCATTCCCACCACTGGCATAAGAATAAGGCCCACGTGAAACAACAGTCTCATGACAGAGGCCTTAAGAGTCAAAATGTCAGTGAGTTTAGCATCGTATGAAAGGGTGGGTTGGGGAGAACAAGGCAGAATAGAGGAAACAGAGTTTACAGAAGATGGAGAGTGAAAAAGCTGGGGGTATGAAATGTGCAGGTAGAACTTGTAAGAAAAGGAGCAGGTTAAAGAATGTGTGAAAACAGGTGAAAAATTTGGTGTATGATCTCTGAATGGAATTATGAAAAAATTTTGGACTAAGGTCCAAAATAGTACATGCAATTTTAAAGAAACTTACATAAGAACATAAGAAGAGCCCTGCTGGATCAGGCCAAAGGCCCATCTAGTCCAGCTTCCTGTATCTCACAGCAGCCCACCAGGTGCCCCAGGGAGGCATGAGACAACAAGATGCTTGCATCCTGTTGCCACTCCCTTGCACCCAGTACTCTGAAGTAGCCTACTACCAATGTAAGGAGGTTACAACCCATCATTGCCTATAGCCCACAATGGACTTTTCTTCCAGAAATCTGTCCAATCCCCTCTTAAAGGCATCAAGACCAGATGCCATCACCACCTCCTGTGGCAAAGAGTTCCACAAATTAACTACCTGCTGGGTAAAAAAAGTACTTCCTTTTATCTGTTTTAACTCTCCCAACCCTCAGCTTTAGCGGATGCCTCCTGGTTCTGGTGTTTTGAGAGAGGGAAAAGAACATCTCTTTATCGACTCTATCCCTTAAAGGAAGTGTAGGTGATGCGTGATAGTAAGTAAATTAATAAAGGTGTATTAAAATATAAAATATTTTTCAAATATAGGAACAAAAGAGAAATAGCAATTTTCTACTGAAGTTAAATATGTTTCCTATATATGTGGTAGATGTGTGTGAAAGTTAAAAAATGGGTTTAGAGAGACGATAGATGTACTGTATTAATATAGATATTAATAACAGGCTGGCTGGTCTTGTATTTCTTGTATTTTTTATTTTTTTTGTACTCGATCCAGGGGATAACAGTTGTATTTGTATATTGTATTTTTATATTGTTTTTAATCACTGTTTTTAAATTATGATGTTTTTATTCTGTTTTTTAATTGTTTTTGTATTGCCGCCTTGAATGCCTTTTTAGGCAGAAAGGCGGGGTAAAAATCTTTAAAATAAATAAAAATAAATAAATAAAGATATTAATAAAGGAAAATAGATATTTTTTATTGGAGTTGATAAATCATTATTTGGAGAAAAGATTATTCCATTATTGATGAGAGTACTGTATGTATAATATTGGAAAAAATATAGAAAAATTGAAGGTGGGAGTATGCTAGATTAAAAAATTACACACTTGGCTGAAAGGGATCAATTTACAAGTCTTACAATTAATTAATAAACATGTTTGGAAATATTTTGCTGTGTGGGAAGGGGAAATGCCATAGTGATTGGTGTGTGTGTGTGTGTGTGTGTGTGTGAGAGAGAGAGAGAGAGAGAGAGAGAGAGAGAGAGAGAGGGAGAGATTTGTAGTAGGTTTCATATGGGAAGAGATTTAGGGAGCAATCCTAACCTGGAGTTAGGCCAGCACAGGCCAGCAAAATTTGGCTGGCACAAGGGACACTGTAAAGTATATTTGGATCACTCTTAGAGTCAGAGAGCTCAGCCCACAGATGTGGGCCATTCCCCCCCCCCCCCGAGTCCTGCTGTCTGGAGAGTGGTCCATACGCGCTTTATGGTGTCCCTTGTGCCGGCCAAACCTGGCTGGTCTAACTGTGCCGGCCTAACTCCAGATTAGGATTGTGCTCTCAAAGTAGAGGAGGTAAGAAAAGCCTTCAAATTTGGAAAGTTGATTAGGAGAAATATTGGTAATTAGAATATCCTGCTTTGTTTTGCCACAGTTGATTGGATAAATGCTTAATAATTTTTATTGTTCTTAGTTTTGTTTCATGTTGTGCTTTATCTTCTGCCTAATAAACTATAAGCAAATTTTCTTCTGCAGATGTGTTAGTGCATCGCTACTAGAACTGGGATTCCACAAAAACCCCGTCCCACCAATTTTTCTGAAACATTTTTTCTATTGGAAAAAGTGGAGAGATGAAAGGGCAGTTTCCAGAGTCTTCGGGCGCAGTCCCAGGGGCCTTGTTGTGTCGATGCAACATCAGAAGCACCGATGGGGGGGAGAAAGGCAGCCCCGCCTCAGTGCTAGAGCTCCTAGTCCCACATTACTCATAGCCTTGGCCTGGGAGTGGGGCGCCAAGAGGCCTCAGAGCCAGCCGAACCCAGCTAGCACCGGGGCAGTTCTGGAACGGCAGTTCTGGGTGGGGGGTGGGCAGAACTGGGGAGGGGGTGGGAAGGCCGGCAAGCAGACCAGCCCAGGGAGGTGGGTGGGCCTTCCTGCTCCAGTGCAGTTTAGGATTGGGCTGTTACTGTCATCCTGCTGTCTGCCCGCAGGGGGGAAAAGATCAACATTTCAGGGAAATTGAAGCCTTGGAGTTGCCTGCAGGGTATTCCCCCTCCCCCCCCCCTTTGGCAAAAAGGGAATCTGTAGCAGCTCTTTTATGGTTCGGGACTAGACTCAGGAATCCACTCAGTTTTCAGCCCCTCCGTTACAGGGAAGTACTTGTACTCAGCTGTGGAAGAAAGCGCATGTAACAGAGGCCTCTAACATCGGAACTTGAACAAGGCTGTATTATTCTCACTTTATAACAGCTTCTCATAACTTTCTCATGGTGGGGGTTTCAAAGTGTTTCCTATGCCTTCAAACAGGCCTTCAAACAGGCTACCCCAACTTGAGCGGTGCTGCTTGAAAGAATGAGGATCCAGCTTGTGACAGGCTGAGCAGAAGTCACTAGCTGAGCTTCTGCAGCAAGCAGCTCACAAAATAAGGGTGTTTTTTTCTCCCCCTGTGTCCGGGGTCAAGGACATACAACTGAGGCCATGCTCTGCTAGATGCTGCAAGAGCTGATTTGTGCAGACACAAAACTTAATGTTGGGGGGTTGATTACTTGTGTGAGTCCCATTTCTGAATAGGATTTCCATTGGAATCAAGGGGTCAGCACCATGGAGAGTAATGAACATGCGCACATAAATGGAGTCCTGAATATGCCCGCTGCTTCAGGTATATGGAAACACTTTGAATTTCTCTTGAAGGCCTTTCTCCCATCTCAGAGATCCTTTTAAACTGTTGTAAAAATGCACCTGCAGCAGTGTTGCACAAAGGCATCACTGGGTGAAAATGTGTTTGTTTTTTTTACCCCATTCTCACACACCTTCCCTTTCAATTTTGCATGTATCCCATATTAGAATTGGCTTACGTAGGTTTGTTAATGACTGTATTCATTATCAGGCTCATAACAATCCCCATCTCAATTACTGGAAATGCCAAAATTGTTGCTTTTCGTACAACATGGAAGCCGTCTACCTGGACACACATGGACTTCTCAGCATTCTTCAGTAATCCACACCGCCAAACCATCAGTACAGGGTATAAAATGGTTTTCTTTATCTGGGGGAACTTGTACATTCCAGCAGAGATGCAGGCCTTTGAGGCCAAAGTGATCTCACAGCTTCTCTATGGCAGACCCATTTGGATAACAGCTCTGAATAGGACTGGAACAGGCCTCCTTTCTAGATAAAACCTGCGGTGTTCCCCACTGAATTTCATACTCTACTCTCTGTTGGGAATTCGGTCAAGAGTCTATCCAATTTCAGGCTTGGTCTAGATTCTTTAGATTCTGGATCTGGGATGGTTTTATGGCAGATCAGGCCCCTTTGTTAAAGGGAATCCCTGCGGACTCATTCTGCTCACCAGGCCTGACCTTATTGTTGAAGAAAATTCAGCATATGGGTCTTAGAGTTGATCTATTGGGGGCCAGGTCGTGAGCCTTCCTAAGAAACGTTGCAGCATTTCTTAGCAGGAAAGGATGAGTCTCGAACAAGGCAGGTGGCTGTTTCTTCAGCTGTGTATATTGGAGAGTCCTACTGCCTTGCCTAAGAATGGGTCTATTATAATGGCATGAGTGGGGAGAGGAGTTTTGTAGAGTGTGTTCCATAGGGAGGGAATAGGGCACAGGACACAAGTGGCTGCTAAATCAGCACCAGTGGTGGAAGTGGGTGGGGGAGAGGGGACAAATGCCCCGAGTACCAGATTTCAGGGGCAGCAAAGCAATGCACAGACATACAACGCCCCCCCACCACCATTGACCCATGTATCTGAGAGGTGGAGTGGCAGGAAAACACTTGCCCTTCTGGCACTCTGATAGTTGGAGGAATAACACACCGCTGCAACCTTGCGGTGGCACGTCATTCCTCCGTGTATTGGAGGGGTGGAGCACCGAGAAGCAAATTAATACCAATACAATACCAACTAAGGGCAATTATAACAAACTTTATTCTTCGAAAGAGGATACTTCACCTACAATAAAAATTGCAGGAAGAGCTGTAAAATATCAATTAAAACAAAGGGACAACTGTTATTGCCTGACTGAGCACAAAACCTTAACATTCCTAAGCTATATAAGGTTTCTCTCCTGAGTGAGTCCTCTGATGGCTAATAAGACTACCACACTGACTGAACACCTATCCACACTTTTCTCATTTATATGGTTTCTCCCGTGTGGGTTCTCTGGTGCCTCATAAGGCTATCTCTCCAACTGAAGGTCATTCCACACTGTTGGCACTTATAGGGTTTCTCCCCTGTGTGCGTTCTCTGGTGGCTTATAAGATTACCACTCTGACTGAAGGTCATTCCACACTGTTGGCACTTATAGGGCTTCTCCCCTGTGTGGGTTCTCTGGTGGATCTTAAGTGCACTACTCTGACTGAAGGACTTTCTGCACACTTGGCACTTATAGGGCTTCTCCCCTGCGTGGGTTCTCTGGTGGCTAACGAGATTACTACTGTGACTGAAGGTCATTCCACACTCTTGGCACTTATAGGGCTTCTTCCCTGTGTGGGTTCTCTGGTGGATCTTAAGTGCACTACTCTGAGTGAAGGACTTTCTGCACACTTGGCACTTATAGGGTTTCTCCCCTGTGTGGGTTCTCTGGTGGCTTAAAAGATTGCCACTCCCACTGAAGGTCATTCCGCACTCCTGGCACTCATACGGTTTCTCCCCTGTGTGGGTTCTCTGGTGCCGAATAAGATTATCTTTCCGACTGAAGGTCATGCCACACTCTTGGCACTTATAGGGTTTCTCCCCTGTGTGGGTTCTTCGATGGCTTTTAAGACGACCACTCTGAGTGAAGGACGTTCCACATTCCTGGCACTCATAGGGTTTCTCCCCAGTGTGGATTCTCTGGTAGCTAGTAAGATTACCACTCCGACTGAAGGTCATGCCATACTCTTGACACTTACAGGGCTTCTCCCCTATTCGGACCTTTTGCTGTGAAGACTGGGGCCGCTCCTTCTTTCTTCCAATCTGGTCCCAAACAGATGCTGTTGAAATACGAAAATAAATGCAGCAAGACGCAAAAGGGAGAACCTGCAGCTAGATGAAGTGTCATTTCCATGACAAGTGACAACCCTGAAGCAGGGGGAGTGGTGGAGGGCCTAACAGGGACCTGTGGCGCATAGCCGCACCTTCCCAAATTCCTCCTCATCACTGGGACAAGGATCCAGAAGAGTCATAGCCCTCAATCTTTCCTCCTGCCGCTAGGACTGGCACTGCCTGACAGCGCACTCTGAAACTGGAGTTAGGCCGGCATAAACTGAGCCAGCAAAGTTTGGCCAGCACAAGAGCCACCATGAAGCATGTTTGGACTACTCGGGCAGCGCCATCCTATGATGTGCACAGTGCTGAGGCAACATCATTGCATCCATGCTATGTCATTAGTGCCAATGCGGGGGCGCCGAGCAGCACCCCTGTGTCGGTGCTCAGGCGCTCAAGCCGACGTTTCTCATAGCATCCGCTTGAGAGGGCCAACGGGGAGCCTCCTTTGCGCTGACCGAAGCTGCTTGGCATGAGGGAGGCTCTGCCCCACTCCGGGATGGGGACTGGTGGAGAGGAGGGGGGTTGTGGGCAGGACAAGGGCGGGCTTGGGAGGCAGCCATACAGCTACAGTCTAAGCCCATTTGGGAGGCCACGTGGCCCCGATTCGCTGAGTCTCCTGATCCACCACCATAAATGCCACTGTGACGTTGTTATCACTGTGCACTATGGAGCAGCACACAGAAGAATTCAGGGGCTCTGCATTACATACATCATCAGCTTCTGGAGAAGTTCCTGTTGTGCCGGTTTGGAGGAGGATCAGGGTGGAGAGCAGGGATGGTCGGGGGCAGTTTAGGGGCAGGAGGCAGTGACTCCTGGTGGCAGCAGCAGCAGTGCACAGCCTGATCCTGCCCCGTTCCCTGGCCCAGACCCTCCCCCCGGGCTCCTTGGACTTTGGCCTGCAAAATACTCCGCCCATGCCTGTGGAGAGCCACTGCAGGCAGGTGGACCACTGGGAAGTAAATGCAAGGGCTGGAGGAAGATTCCAGGGCAGAAACAGAGGCAACACCCAATGGAGCTGCGGCTCCTACCTGGGGCACCTATACATGAAGGGCCACCACCTTACCTACAAACATTACATTTTCGTAGTTCTCCATCATGACCGTCTCATACAGGAGCCTTTGGGCTGGACTCAGCAGAGCCCACTCTTCGCGGCTGAAGTACAGAGCTATCTCCGAGAACGACACCGGACCCTGAAAGAGAAAGAAGGAAGGGCCTGTTACTAACATGGGTGTTCAACATTTGAGAGCACTTTCTCCAACTTCCTGCCAGCTGAAACTCTCCTGATTTGCTCAGCATGTCGGCA
Organism: Lerista edwardsae; assembly: GCA_029204185.1. Taxonomy (NCBI): domain Eukaryota; kingdom Metazoa; phylum Chordata; class Lepidosauria; order Squamata; family Scincidae; genus Lerista; species Lerista edwardsae. Next base: position 26,918 of record JAJKFI010000198.1, on the reverse strand, counting down.
GCGCATGTCTGATGAACTTAATGAAGAGTCCCTGGACAGAAAGGGCATCCGAAGAGATAAACCCACCCCATCCCAGTGCTCAAGTGTCCTCCTCCCTCAAGGCACAGGCTCTTGGGTTTGGGGAGCAGTCAGAGCGAGGGAGGAGAGAATAGGAACCAACTTGAGCCTCAGACGAACGCACCAGACAAGCCTACTTCCGCAAACTTGCTGTTCTTTGCAATAGCGCAGCACAGCAATTGCATCAATCAATGGTGACTGAGATAAGAGTAAGGGTGCAATCCTTCCCCCGGCGTAGTGCAAATGCAACATCACTGCATAAGCGCCACATCATGAGCACCAATGTGGGAGTGCCAACTGGCATCTCTGTGTCAGCGCTAGAGCCCACAAGCTGACGCCACTCTTAGCGTTGGCCCAAGATCACCAGCAGAGAGCTGCCCATATGACTGCCAAACATGGCTGGCGCAGGGGCGGTTCTGTGAGGAGGGAGGGCAGGCAGCTGGCAGTCCTGGGCTGGGGCCGGTGGGTGTGCTGGCCTGGGGAGTGGGTGGGTCTGGGACAGGCCGCATCCAAGGTCCTGTCCCTGGGCAACACATCCCTGATTTGGGCCGTGCAGCTTCCTCAGTCCTGCACCTGTCAAATCGTGGGCACAGATCCAGGGAACCCAGAGGGGAGGCTCCAGCTGCCTCCCAAGCTGTGCAGGATACAGCCTGCCTGTGCCAACGAGCTTCGGATTGTGCCCAAATTCACAGAGCTGGCTTTTAATTGTCCCTCTTCACCCCAGCACAGTGTCTTTCTTGTGGCTGTTGCTGGTGGTGTTCTCCATTCCTTTAGATTGTGAGCCCTTTTGGGACAGGGAGCCATTTAACTTTAATGTTATTATTTGCCTGTAAACCGCTTTGTGAACTTTATGTTGAAAAGCGGTATATAAATACTAGTGATTGATAGTGATAGTGATTGATAAGGGTGTTTCCTAGTGAAGACAAACTGAGAGGGAAACAACAAGGAAGGAAGAAATAATTTTCACTTCTGGAAGGGAATGGATTCTATGCAGTGAAGAGAGAGAGATACAGAGGAATATAAAAAGCATGGTAACGCGAGTGTTGCCATGGAATGTTTATGAACTTTCTACCGTTGAGTCTTCAAAGAAACAGGGCCACAGTTGTTTGTTGAACATTCTTGTGGTTGTTCGGAATGTGAAGTGTCTGGGAACAGTCTGAGAGCACAATCCTAACCTGGAGTTAGGCCGGCACAGTTAGGCCAACAAAGTATCCCCAGCACAAGGGTCACCGCAACGTATGTTTGGACCACTCTTGGCGTCAAAGAGAACATAAGAAGAGCCCTGCTGGATCAGGCCAAAGGCCCATCTAGTCCAGCTTCCTGTATCTCACAGCAGCCCACCAGGTGCCCCAGGGAGGCATGAGACAACAAGATGCTTGAATCCTGTTGCCACTCCCTTGCACCCGGTACCAGTAGCCCAGAGGCAAGCACACAGACGTTTGCCATCCTCCCTGACTCCGAGAGCGGTCCAGTGGCCCTTGTGCCAGCCAAACCTTGCTGGTCTAATCGGGCCGGCGTAACTCCAGGTTAGGATTGTGCCCTGAGAGATTGTTTCCAAGGGAGGGGGGAAAGTTCCTCCTCTGGGTGGAACTCTGGCAAGAATGCTGACATCTAGTGGAATTCAAGACTACGGCATATACAAATCTTAGGAAAATTAACAAAATGGCAACACAGAGACAAAGAGACAACTTTGAGATACAAACAGCACTGACACAACTTACCATAGAAGTTCTTCAAGAGATATTCAAAACGTGGATCAAGAACAAGTTGGAACAAACACTTCAGGCCTTAGAAGACACAAATGCAGCTTTGAAAAAAACTATTCGAAAGAAACTCTGGAAGAAACAGAAGATGAAATACAAGATTCCCACATGGATGTTTACATGATACAGGGGCAGAAGAATCCAGTTCCGCTAACTCTGCTAAATATAATGAAAAAAGAAATGCTGGGGAGATTGAGAGCAGTGTCAGAGAGCTTAATAGAGGCTGTTGTGATGGGGGGGGGACTTCCCTCCCCTTGGGGAGCTGCCACTGCTACTTAAGCTGCCACTATAAGCTCCCTTTACAGGCATAATACAGTAAAGGGAGTTCCTGGGCAATCTATATGGGGTCTTTAATTTCCTTCTTTTTTAAGGAGGAGGAAATGTGGGTATAAATAGATCTCAAAAGAAACCAACCAGAAGAAATGGAACCCCATTTTTATGAACATGCATACAAGATTACAAATAAAATGAAAGTCCCTTTACTCTTAAATCCACATAGTAAAAGTATAAGCTGGGAGGCTCCCACCCACAGAATTCCTCCCTATAGTAAAACCCTCTGTTTGTAAACTAATTGAGAGGCACTCCAAAGGGGGGAAAAAGACACCTTACAGAGCAGAATACAGTAACAGCCCTCACTACCTTCTTCATCCCTTATACTCACAGCACACAATAAAGCTAACCTTCCCTATGAGAAGCAAAGGAGTCTTAACTTGGTTCTCTGAGGTTTTTATCTTTACTCCAATGAAGCTTATCACCCTCACCTGAACCTTTTACACATGAGGAGTTCTCTTTATACCCACCACTGGTATAAGAATAAGGTCTACATGAAACAACAGTCTCATGGCAGAGGCCTCAAGAGTCAAAATGTCAGTGAGTTTAGCATCTTATTGGGAAGAACAAGCCAGAATAGAGGAAACCGAGTTAACAGAAGATGGAGGGTGAAAAAGCTGGGAGTAGGAAATGTACAGGTAGAACTTGTGAGAAAAGGAGCAGGTTTAAGAATGTATGAATCAATAGGTGAAATGTATGAATCAATAGATTGTGTATGATCTCTATATGGAATAATGAGAAAGTTTTGAACTAAAACAATATTATATGTAATTTTAAAGAAAATTGCAGTTAAAGGAGGTGTAGGTGATAGTAAATTAGGAATGATGTATTATAGTATGTTAAGATTTTTCCAATATAGAATTAAGAACATGTTTCCTCTGTATGTGGTAGATGTGTGTGAAAGTTAAAAAGCAATGGGTTTAGAGAAAAGATAGTAGTTGATTTTAATACTGTAGTTAAGAGATTAAGGAAAACAGAAAGGTTTTATTGGAGTTGATAAATGATTGTTTAGAGAACAGATTGGAAAATTTATTCCACTAAAGGAGAACTGCAAAGAGTACAGTATGTATAATATTATCGTATAATAATTTTATAAAATTATTATTATAGAGAAATTAGAGGAATGCTGGATAAAAAATTGCAGACCTGGCAGAAAGGGATAAATATCTTTCCTTATATCTCTTAGGGCACAATCCTAACCTGGAGTTAAGCCGGCACAGTTAGGCCAGCAAAGTTCGGCCGGCACAAGGGCCACCGCAAAGAGCATTTGGACCACTCTCAAAGTCAGGGAGCTTCCTAAGCTTACTAAGGAGGCATCGTTTAAGGAAAATATTTACAAGATGTTTTATAGATGGCATATATATCACCAGATAAATTGGCTAAAAAGTACCCGGGGAAAATAATAATTGCTGGAAATGTCATGACTCTGTGCAGGGACATTTTTCATATGTGGTGGACATGTTACAAAGCAAAAAAGTGCTGGGAGAAGGTGCATACTATATTACAAGATATGCTAAACTGTGTTCTTCCCTTTGAGCCTGAATTGTTTCTTTTGAATATTTTTTCAACTGCATTTAGTAAATAAGCAAAGCATACTATAGTAAATATTAATACTGCAGCTAGATTTGTTTACGCACACAGGTGGAAAAATGTAGAAATACCCACAGTGGAAATGTTAATACAGAAGACTTTTGAATTAGTAGGAATGGATATTTTAACAGAAAGAATGAAAAATGGAGATATAGATAGAGTAGCTCACATTTGGAAAGCTTTTTATATATGGTTAGATAGATAATGTTATAGCTGACATTTTTTTTAGTAATAATTTATTGATTTTAGAATTAGATTTGTGATATAAAGGAATAGTTATATTGGATAAGGGAAAGGATGTAATAATCATATATGTAAACTCAATTGTAAAATTGCTGAGAACTGACGGTGACCTAATGTGTTTCCCTTGTAACCCTCTCGCTATGTTTTTTCTTTCCTAACCTAAAAGATTATATAATAAAAATATTCTTTAGAAAAAAGAAGTCAGGGAGGAAGGTGCACGTCTGTGTGCTGGCCTGTCTGACTCTGAGAGTGGTCCAAACATACTTCACGGTGTCCCTTGTGCCAACCAAACACTGCTGGCCCAACTGTGCTGGCCTAACTCCATGTTAGGATTGCACTCTAAGAGTCTACAGACCTTGGCTGTAAACTGGTGGTCCTGCAAAAAAACAAAGCAGCAACGGTTGCAGCCCAGTTGCTCTGTCTCTGTCCTGCCACACAGAGGCATAGGGGGGTGCCACAGGGGAGGGGGGGGAGGTGAGCACGGCAGGCCCTGGCTGCAGTTGGGCACAGCGGCACGGAAAAACCCAGGCTCTGTTCTGCCCCTCGCCCTCCCTTACACGTGGCTCATTCCTACCTGGAGCTATTCCGGGCCCAAGGAAGTGTGGCCAGGTGAAGCTCAGGGGCAGGGTAGCCACACTGGAAGTGGGGTGAGGTTGCCCCACCCCAGGCGCACTGCGAGCCAAGTACGGCTCTGCTGCTACATGCAGTCTTTGTCCACAGCAAATTACATCGGACCATGCAATGAATGTACCTTTGCCCTTTGTATGAGGGGGGGGGTGTATTTTTATTGTGTGGTGTCACAGGCTGCAATCCTATGTACTCTTTCCTGGAAGTAAGCCCTAATTAACACAATGGGGCTTACTTCTGAGTAGACATGCATAGGATTGTGCTGACATTCTATACAGTCAGGAAAAAAAATCTTTGAAAAACCAAGATTTTGGCAAGTGAAGCCTCTTTTACAGAGCTCTGCTACCTCCCGGGACAAGATATATAATTCAGGAGGGTTTTTTTTTAAAGGAACCTGTGGTTACAAAGCCAGGGCAAGAGCAGCTGCAAGAAAGTAGCCGGGCAGCAGATAGATACAGTTCTCGCCAAAACTGAAACAGAGGAAAGATCCTCTACATCAGAGGCTGCTCCAAGTTAAGTAACTTTTTAACGTAAATTACAGCAAGCCTATATAGGCTAGGTGGTCGCTTATCAGGAAATCAGTGCTAATTGTCAAAAACAAACTAGCTGACAGCACAATGATATGTGGCAAACTGCTACCTGGGTTAAGAGACTTTTCATCTCAACAAGTGGGAGATGTTCCCCTTATTAGAAGACCTCTTGTTAGCAACAGCACTATTATATCTACTTTGTCTGTGTAACCAAGAGCCCGATGCCATGCAACTTTCCAGCACTGATGCAGCCACAACAAACATTTCAAGGATTACTGATATTTGTCAATATGACCAAGAGCTACAGCCAAGAACTAAAGTGAAGTGCTGCCAAGTCCCAGGAGTATCAACAGGGAAAAAAGAAAGCATGTTTTCTTTTATATTTGCTACTGAAATCAGTGAGGACCTCCAACTATGTAACTTCAGAGGGATCATGGTCCAAATTTCTAATATTTCATGCAACATGTATATGACCCAATAAAGAAAGTGTGTGCAGTTCCCTTTCCAAAAATGGTATTCTATAGTGTATATATAGCATCAATTTTCCCAAGATCTGCTGCATTAGTTCACTGCACTGGATGTGTTCCATGATCAGGATAATCGTAAAAGAGATTGAGAATTAACGGGTCAATGTTATAAATAGTGCTGTGGCATCCATTCCTGAAACCCCCATGGATACCGAAATTGACGGATAATGAAATTCCTGGATCAGGGACCCGGACCCTCCAAACAGGCTGGATTACGGTTGAGTCCAGAGGGTGTTCTGAGGTCTTCAGAAGGTCTAAAAACATCCAGTTTGGGTGGGGGGAGAGAATGGAAGCCTCCCCGGCTGTCAGAAGGCCTACTAAGCCCTAAAATGTCACTTCTGGATTTTTGCCCAAATCAGAAGTGATGTTTTTAGGTTGGGGAACCTGTGTGTGGTCTCCCCAGCCCTCGGAACACCCCCTGGATGCAACTGGAGCCCAGCTGTGGTTGCATCAGGGGAATCACATTGAGAGCACAATCCTAACCTGGAGTTAGGCCAGCCAAATTTGGCTGGCACAAGGGACACTGTAAAGTATGTTTGGACCACTCTCGGAGTCAGAGAGGCCAGCACACAGACGTCCGCCATCCTCCCTGACTCCGAGAGTGGCCCAAACCCCCCTTTACAGTGGCTCTAGTGCCAGCTAAGCTTTGCTGGCCTAACTGTGCCGGCCTAACTTCAGGTTAGGATTGCGCCCTGAGTCAAATCTGCAAATTAAACATCCAGAGATGGCAAGTTCCGACCAGCGGAATGCCATTGTACAAATCAACAATGTGGTACACGTTGTATGAGGTGTGGTAAGGCCACATCTGTACTGCATACAGTACCACATACACGTCTCAAAAAGGACATAGTGGAGCTGCAAAGACTGCAGAAGAGGGCAACCAAAACGATTCCTGGACTGGGGCACCTCCCTTACGAGGAAAGGCTACCATGTTTGGGACGCTTTAGTCTAGAAAAAAGGGCAGTTGAGGGGGGATACGATTCAGGGCGCAATCCCAAACGCCAGTTTGCATTGACGCAACGTCGTCACATTGACTCAAAACACGTAATGCCGATGCCACGATGGCACTACGACTCCCAGACCGGCGCTGCCTGCAGTGCCAGCCCAGGAGCACAGGCGCGGCACCTCCTCTGCACCAGCCGAACCTGGCTGGCGCACAGGTGTCCCGAGGCGGATGAGAGGGCGGGAGTGGGCGGGGGTGGGCTTTCCCGGGCAGGTGGGGGCCTCATCCCCAGGACATGCTGCCCCAATGTGGGCCAGTGGGCTCCTCAGATCTCCACCCGCCATTGGGTGGGCGCAGATCCAAGGAGCCCATAGGGGAGGCTGGTGCCGCCCCTCGTGCAAGGGCACAAAAACCCTGAAGGTAACCAATGTCTCTGAAAAGGCTACTCTGTCAGATCAGATGGCATGACTGTCTTGCAGCCTCAAGCTGATGTTTTACAGCCTTCCTGTGACTACATACCTTGCAGGGTAGCATCATTCGGCAGAGCTGTTGACAATTTAGGACCCTCTGAATCTCCCACCATCAGCAGCGCTCTGTGGATTGGCCACCAACTGGTGTCAGCTGGCAGCACCGTAGGATTGCAGGTGGAATGGGAGGGGGGGTTGGTGGGCACAGCAGGTGCCAAATCCTAACTCCCCAGCCTGGCCCAGACACACCCGCTACCACCCTTCAAATCTAGGCCAGCAAAAGAGCAGCTGTTGATGGTCTCTGCAGATTTTGGTACCTAAAAGGTTCAGGTGCCAACCAGATTGGGAAACACTGCTCTAGGAGATCAGGGAGCCACCGAAGAGTTAAGCGCCATTTTTCTCTCCCATCCTGATTGGTCCTATCCTAGTGCATGGGATAGAAGTGGCTGCTCCATCAGTACCAGTGGTGGACCTGGGAGAGGCAAATGCCCCGAACAGAGGTGGATCTACAGGGAGGGCAGAGCTCTACGTTTTGCAAGGAGCCTTACCCTGTCATGTAACTCCCTCCTCTCCCTTGCTGCTGTAGCCAGTAAGCAATGCCAAGATGTTGCTGTTCCCTGTGAGGATTGGCTAAAATGGTGCAGGAGAGGAGGGATTTCCACTGCAAGGTCAGGCTTCTTGCAAAACCTAGAGCCTTGCCCTCCCTTGGATCTGCCTCTGGCCCCAAGTACTGGTACTGGGGTGTGCAGCAACGCGATACACACACCCCAGCTCCCCCATTCCTCCATACATCAGAGGGACAGAGTTCCAGGAAGCCACTTGTTTCCACAGCACTCTGCTCCTCTGATAGTTGGAGGAATAATGCAGCGCTGCAACCTTGCAGTGGCACATCATTCCTCTGTGTAGGGGGGGGGGGCACTGGGCAGCCACTTTGCTTTGCCACGCTCATTCCTCAGTCCAGCAGAAGAGCGGACTGTGGTGAAGTCAAGTGGCTTTCCAGTGATCCGCCCCTTTGATACACGGAGAAAGGATGTGATAGTGACAGACGCTAGAACACAACTTGAAAGATGACTGAGCGCAATCCATGGACTATGGCAAACAACAGTTTATTTGATCACAAATTTTAAAAGCAAAATAAGGGCAATTTTGACAGATTTTATTATTTGAGACAAGATACTTCATCTACGACAAAAACGGCAGAAAAAGCAGTGAAACATCAATTATCTGATAAAACACAGGGACAAAACCTTAACATTCCTAAGCTGTGTAAAGTTCTTCTCCTGAGTGAGTTCTCGGATGCTAATAAAACTAATACACTGACTGAAGGCCTTTCCACATTCTTCACTCTATATATTCTTTATAGGCCTTTCCACATATATTCTGAAGGCCTTTCCACATTCTTCACTCCATTCTTCCCAATTTACCCTTAGTTAAGATGCTAAGTTCTCTGACACTTTAACTCCTGAGGCCTCTGTCATGAAACAACAGCGCAGCTGTTAATAAAGAGAACTCCTCTTGTGTAAAAGGTTCAGGTGATGGTGATTGGCTTCATTGGGGTCACGTTAAAAGCCTCAGAGAACTGAATCGGGACCTCTTTGTTTCTCTTGGGGAAGGTGAGCATCATTGTGTGTTGTGGGTACAGGGGATGAGGGAGGTAGTGATTGTAGTCAGTCAATGAGCTCTGTAAGGTGTCTTTTGTGTTTTTCCTTTGGAGTTCCTCTCAGTTAGTTTACAAACAGAGGGTCTTACTATAAGGAGGAGTCCTGTGGGTGTGAGCCTCCCAGCTTGTCATTTTATTATTTGGGTTTTGGACTGCAGAGGCTGTACAATTTTATTTGTAATCTTGTATGCATGCTCATGAAGATTGGGTTCAATTTCTTCTGGTGGGTTCCTCTTGAGAACTACTTAAATCCACATTTCTTCCTCCTCCTTAAAAACAGTGAGTAGGAAACTAAATACCCCATATAGATTGCTCAGGAACTCCCTTTTATTGTATTAAGCCTGGGCTGGTGGCTGTGGTAGCTACCCAAGGGGAGGGAAGTCCAGCCTCTTTCAAGCTTTCTGACACTGCTCTCAATCTCTCTACCATTTCTCTTTTCATGATATCTAGCAGTGTTAGTGTCACCTGATTCTTCTCCCCCTGTATCTTGTAAACGTCTATTTGGGAATCTTGTATTTCTATCTGTTCCTTGTAGTTCATCTCCTGTTGCTTCCTGAGTTCCTTTCAAAGAGATTAATTTTTTTCCCCAATGCTGCTATTGTGTCTTCCAAGGCCTTTTTTACTTGCCGAAGTGTTCCAACTTATTCTCCATCCTTGTTTTGAAAATCTCTTGAAGAACTTCTATGGTAAGTTGTATCAATGGTGTTTGCATCTCAAACTCATCTTGTCTTCATGTTTCCATTTTGTAAAGATTCGTACATGCAGTACTCTTTAATTCCACTAGACGTCAGCACCCTTGTCAGAGTTCCTCCCAGATCTTGACGTTCATCCTTGCAGAGAGAGTACAACACTTCTGCTCCCCTCCAGAAATAATTTTTTTCAGGGAGCAATCCTAACCTGGAGTTAAGCTGGCACAGTTAGGCCAGCAAAGGTAGCCTGGCGCAAGGGCCACTGGGCCACTCTCGGAGTCAGGAAGGACGGCAGGCGTCTGTGTGCTGGCTGCTCTGAATCCAAGAGTGGTCCACACATGCGTTAGGGTGGCCCATGTGCCAGCCACACTCTACTGGCCTAACTGTACCGGCCAAACTCCAGTTTAGGATTGCGCTCTCAGACGGTTCCCAGACAATTCACATTCCAAAAAAACCAAAGAATTTTCAACAAACAACGGTGGCACTGTTTCTTTGTTTGAAGAATCAATGGCAGAATCTTCATAAACATTCTCTTGGCAATGCTCAGCTCACCATCCTTTTTATATTGCTTTCTCTCTCTCTCTCTCTCTCTCTCTCTCTCTCTCTCGACTGCATAGGATTCATTCCCTTCCATAAGAGAAAATGATTCCTTCGTTCCTCAGTTCAGTTCACCATCCTTTTTATATGCCCCCCTCTCTCCACTGCATAAGATCAATCCATCAATAGTATTTATATACTGCTTTTCAACACAAGTTCACAAAGCAGTTTACAGGCTATTATTAATATTAATATTAATATTAATATTAATATTAATATTAATATTAATATTAATATTAATATTAATATTAATATTAATATTAATATTAATATTAATAATAATAATAATAATAATAATAATAAAGTTAAATGGATCTCTGTCCCAAAAGGGCTCACAATCTTTAAAAAAGGCAGAATACCACCAGCAACAGTGAAGAGGGACAAGTAATCCCCCCCCCGTGCTAAATATAAGAGGAACACCACTGGAAAAAGTCCCTCTTGCCCAGTTGGCAGGGGTGATTCCGTAAGTGAATCCATTTTGTAAGTGAAAATTACAGTATTTCTTCCTTCCAGTTACCTCCTTCTCAGTTTCCCGTCACTAGAGAACATTCTTAAAAGCCAGTTCTGTAAATTACTCCCATCTCAGTCAATCTTCAGATTAATTCTCACTGCTGTGCTGCCCTATTGCAAAGAAAAGCAAGTTTGTGGGTGTCGGCTGGGCTTACGCACTGGTCTGAGGCTTGAGCCGTTCTTCTTCCATCCTCCCTCTCTCCCACTGACCCCCAAACCCGAGAGCCTATGCCCTGAGGCTGCAGGTCAGGAGCGAACTAGGATCCTGTGGGTTTATCTCGTCCAATGCCCTTTCTGTCCAGGGTATCTTAACTAAGTCCCTCAGACGTGCGCTGCCGACATGCGGAGCAAGTCAGCAGAGTATCAGCCAATCACGGCTCCCAGCAGGAAGTCTGAGAAGGTGCTTTCAGGTGTTTTGGCCTTTCCTGGAGGCTGGAATGCAGTTCTCCATTTGGACTGCAGTCGTGGATCAGGCAGGTCTGATGATACTGATAGTACATGACTTCTCTTTCTTTCAGGGTCCGGTGTCGTTCCCGGAGATAGCCCTGTACTTCAGCCGCGAAGAGTCATGATGAAGAGTCATCAGTCTTGATGGAGAACACATTTTCATGATGGAGAACTATGAAAATGTGAAGTTTGTAGGTAAGGTGGTTGCCCTTCATGGATGGATGCCCCAGGTAGGAGCCGCTGCTTCACTGGATGCTGCCAAGGGGAGTTGTGGCTGCATGACCCGGGCATGGCTGCTGCTAGGCCTGGTGGCCCCACATCCTCCCCTTCCATCCAGACCAGATCAGTCTCAGGCAGCCCAATCCTAAGCAGCGCCGGCATAGCACGGCTGGTGAGCAGGGCTGCATCCGAAGCCTCGTAGGAGTTAGCAGCAGCAGCAGCAGCTCAGATCAGCACAGGGCAAGGGAAGGTCTTCTCCTGAGCAGCCTCTGCCCAGGCACAGAGTAAGACCAGCTCCTTGGCTTTCTGAGGAGCTGTGAATGATGAAGCGGCAGGGCAGACGTCTAGAGTGACAGTGGCGAAAGACTTGTGCCAAATCTGACTGTGCACAGGCTAGGGCCCAGTTGAGATCTTATTCTAGGGCGGTGGTAGCAGCTAAGAGGGCTCACTTCTCTGCCACCATCGTGTCCGCAGAGAACCATCCAGCTGAGCTTTTTTGTGTGGTACATAGCCTACTCCATCTATCCCCCCTACAGGAGGGGAGGAGCACACGGAGGCTCGCTGTGACGAGTTCGCAAAATATTTTGCGGAGAAGGTCGATCAGATTCGGCATGACTTGGACACCGCTGTAGGCGTATCTAGGGATGTCCCCGGGGAACCTGCCTATCCTATTTTGTGGGATTCTTTTCAGCTTGTAGAACCTGAGGATGTCGACAGGATTCTCTGGAGTGTGAGACCTGCTGCTTGCCCACTTGACCCATGCCCAGCATGGCTAATTATATCTGCCCGGGAAGGGCTGGCCGAGTGGACAGGGAGAGGGGTGAATTCATCTCTGAGGGAGGGGGTGTTGCTGCCTGCTTTGAAGCAGGCGATTGTCCGCCCCCTCCTGAAGAAACCCTCCCTGGATCCCACTAATCTAAACAACGTTTGGCCAGTCTCCAATATCCCATTTCTGGGCAAGGTGATTGAGCAGGTGGTGGCGTCCCAGCTTCAGAGGGTGCTGGAGGAAGTGGATTATCTGGGCCCATTCCAATCTGGCTTCAGGACGGGGTTTGGGACAGGGACTGCCTTGGTCGCCTCAGTGGATGATCTACACCGGAGAATGGACAGGGTGTGTGTGTCCCTGTTAGTCCTGCTGGACCTCTCGGCAGCTTTCGACACCATCGACCAAGGTGTCCTTCTGGGCTGGGGCTTGGAGGCACTGTTCTGCAGTGGTTCTGCTCCTTCTTGGCTGACAGGTCCCAGAAGGTGGTTCTGGGGGATGCTTGTTCGGCACCCCGACCTCTGAAGTTTGGGGTGCTGCAAGGGTCCATCTTATCCCCCATGCTATTTAACATCTACATGAAGCCACTGGGAGAGGTCATCCAGGGGGTTGGGGTGGGGTGCCATCAATATGCTGATGACACCCAGCTCTCTCTCTCTCTCTCTTTTCCCCCTGATTCTGAGGAGGCGGCTGAGGTCTTGGATCGTTGTCTGGAGGCAGTTGGGGGCTGGATGTGGGCGAACAAGCTGAAATTAAATCCGGATAAGACAGAGGTGCTCCTGGTCTGGAAATCCACGGCTCGGGTATTGGACTATCGTCCTGCTCTGAATGGGGTTGCACTCCCTCTGAAGGAGCAGGTCTGCAGCTTGGGGGTTCTCCTGGATTCACAGCTCCTCTAGGACTCTCAGGTGGCGGCTGTGCCCAGGGAGCCTTTGCTCAGCTTCAGCTAATTCGCCAGCTGCGACCATACCTGAGCTGCGCAGACCTGCCCACGGTGACCCACGCCCTAGTGACATCCAGATTAGATTACTGCAATGTGCTCTATGTGGGGCTGCCTCTGAAGATGGTCCGGAAACTGCAACTAGTGCAGAACGCGGCTGCTCGTGTGATTGCTGCGGCTTGTTGGTTTGACTCTGTCGGGCCGTTGCTTCAGCGGCCGGTTCCTTTCCAGGCCCAATTCAAAGTGCTAGTTTTGATCTTTAAAGCCCTTTACCGTACTCTTAGGTCATCTGGGGGGGGCCTTCTGACTGTGCTGCCACCAGGAGAGGTGAGGGTGGTGGTGGCCAGGAATAGGGCCTTCTTGGTGGTGGCCCCCTGACTTTGGAATACCCTCCCCTTAGAATTAGGAACTCCTCCCTCTTTGGCAATATTTTGGTGGGGGCTGAAGACTTTTTTTTATTTAAACAAGGCTTCAATTGTTGACAGGCTGGCTGGCCTTTTACATTCTTCATCTTCTATTTTAAATTTTAAATTGTAATTGTGGGATCCATAGGGCTTGCTTGTTTTAAATTTTTAACTGTTTTAATCTTGTTTTTAACATGGTTTTAATTGTTATACTTTGTGGTTTTTAAAGTGATGGTTTTAATTTTGTAAGCCGCCCTGGATGCCCATGGGGCAGAAAGGCGAGATAAAAATCAATTAAATAAATAAATAAATAAATAATGGCGGTGGATCAGGAAATTCCACACTGTGTACTGGGCTGTTGGACAAGTAAATTCCTAGTGGTAATTGTAGTCCCTAAACCCAGAGGAAGCCCTGCTGCCCGTAGGTGGTCCACAAGTGTTGAAAAGGGGTCTGGACAACACATGCCTGTATGGGGGATCCCAGTAATGTTTAAGGGGCTCGGTCAGAGCCAGTAATGGGGAGAAAGTGACAGGAGGCAAGATTGAGGGCTCTGTCTTCGTAGGCATCCACTGCCTGTTTAGTTCTGGATCCTTGTCCCAGAGGAAATTGGGAGGAGGAATTTTGGAGGGTGCGGCCATGCTCCACAGGTCCCTGTTAGGCACTTCACCACCACCCCTGAGTCAGGAAAGCCGGTTGTCATGGAAATGACACTTCATCTAGCTGCAGTTTCTTCTTTTTGTCCCTTACCGTATTTCTTTTCTTATTTCAACAGCATCCGTTTGGAACCAGGTTAGAAAAAAGAAGGAGCGGCCCCAGTCCTCAAGTGCCCGCACACGGGGGAAGCACTATAAGTGCCCGGAGTGCAGAAGGACCTTCAATCTGAGAACTGCACTTACAATTCACCAGAGAAGCCACACAAGGAAGAAACCCTACAAGTGCCAGGTGTGTGGAATGACCTTCAGTTGGAGTGGTCACCTCATAAACCATCGTAGAACCCACACAGGGGAGAAGCCCTATAAATGCCAAGAGTGTGGAATGTCCTTCAGTCAGAGTGGTCACCTTACAAGCCATCGTAGAACCCACACAGGGGAGAAGCCCTATCAG
>JAJKFI010000198.1:0-12498 GCA_029204185.1 Lerista edwardsae | reverse complement strand
ACCTTACAAGCCATCGTAGAACCCACACAGGGGAGAAGCCCTATCAGTGCCAAGAGTGTGGAATGTCCTTCAGTCAGAGTAGCAACCTTCTTAGCCACCAGAGAACCCATGCAGGGGAGAAACCCTATACATGCCAGACATGTGGAGTCACCTTCAGTCGGAGAGGTAACCTTATTAGGCACCAGAGGACCCACACAGGGGAGAAACCTTATAAATGTGAAGAGTGTGGAAAGGCATTCAGTCAGCAACATAGTTTTATTAGCCATCAGAGAACTCACTCAGGAGAGGGACCTTCTACAGCTTAGGAATATTGAGGTTTTGTACTCAGCCAGGCAACAAAAGTTGTCCCTTCGTTTTATCAGATAATTGATGTTTTACTGCTCTTTCTGCAGTTTTTGTTGTAGATGAACTATCTTGCTTCAACGAATAAAATCTGTCAAAATTGCCCTTAATTTGCTTTTAAAAAGACCTGTGAAATAAACTGTTATTTGCTAAAATCCATAGACTGTGCTCAGTCATTTTCCATGTTGTGTTCTAGCATCTATCACTATCATATCATTCCTCTGTGTATTGGAGAGATGACACTTTCATACTCCAGTCTTTCTTTCTGGCAACACGATTGCCTTTCTGCTGGCTGATAAATGGCTTCTCTGCTCCCACCAAAGAAACAGCTGGCCCAGCACAACTCCACTCTCACAGGCAGCTGGAGACAGCTCTTATCAGTCGCTATTCTCAAGGTCTGCCGCTCACGGAGACTTCCAGTGTTCTAGAACTGGCAACCTTCAGTTCTTACCTTCGGGCAAATAGAGGCTTTAACCCTCTCGGCTAAACCTCCTGCCCTGCCCTGAAATGCATTCTTGTGTTCTTCCCCTCCTCGGGAGGGAGGGAGGAATCATTTTCTCTTATGGAAGGGAATGAATCCTATGCAGTCAAGAGAGAGAGAGAGCAATATAAAAAGGATGGTGAGCTGAGCGTTGCCAGGAGAATGTTTGTAAAGTTCCTGCTATTGATTCTTTAAACAAAGAAAAAGTGCCACAGTTCTTTGTTCACCATTAGTGTGATTGTTTGGAAGGTGAAGTGTCTGGGAACAGTCTGAGAGCAAAATCCTAACCAGGAGTAAAGATGGCACAGTTAGGCCAGGAATGTGGGGCCGGCACAAGGGCCACCGAAATGTGTGTTTGGACCACTCTAGGAGTTAGAGACGCCAGCACACAGATGTGCACCATCCTCCTTGACTCTGCGATTGGTCCAGTGGCCCTTGTGTTAGCCAAACCTTGCTGACCTAACTGCCAACCTAATTTCAGGTTAGGACTACTCCCTGAGATTTTTTTTTTTTGGGGGGTGGTGGTGGTGGAAGAGGATTCTTGCATTCCCTGGAAGAATGAACTTCAAGATCTGGGAGGAACTCTGACAAGGGTGCGGATGTCTAGTGGAATTAAAGAATACTGCATGTACGAATCTTAAGAAAATTAGCAAAATACAAACACCAGCAACACAATTTACCATGGAAGTTCTTCAAGAGATATTCAAAACGAGGATCGAGAACAAGTTGGAAGTAACACTTCAATAAGTAAAACAGGCCTTGGAAGACACAATAGCAGCACTGAAAAGGAATTTAGAGCGCAATCCTAAACTGGAGTTAGGCCGGCATAAACTAAGCCAGCAAAGTTTAACCAGCACAAGGGCCACCATAAAGCACATTTGGACTACTCTTGAAGTCAGGGAGGGTGGCTCATGTCTGTGTGCTGGCCTCTCTGATTTCAAGAGTGGTCCAACATATTTTACTGTGGCCCTTGTGCTGGCCAAACTTTGCTGGCTTAGTTTATACCAGCCTATCTCAGTTTAGGATTGTGCCCTAAGTCTTTTTGAAAGCAACAGAGGATGAAATACAAGGAACAGAGACCAAGATAGAAATACAAGATTCCCCGATGGACATTTACGAGACAGAGGGGGAGAAGAATCAAGTTAGGTTTACCCTGCTCGATTTAATGAAAAAAGAAATGGTAGGGAGATTGCGAGGAGTGTCAGAAAGCTTAATTGGGGCTGTTATGATGGAGGGGGGACTTCCCTCCCTTTGGGTACCTGCCACTGCCACCAGCCCAGGCTTAATATAATAAAAGTGAGTTCCTAGGAAATCTACCCTCAATGGGCTATTTCCTGCTATTTTTTAAGGATAAGGAAAAATGGGTTTCTATGGGTCTCAAAAGAAACCAACCAGAAGAAATGGAACCCCATTTTTATGAACATGCATACAAGACTACAAATAAAATGACAGAGCCTCTGTACTCTAAACCCCAAAAAGTAAAATGACAAGCTGGGAGGCTTCCACCTACAGGACTACTCCCTATAGTAAAACCCTCTGATGGTAAACTACCTGAGGGCACAAACCTAACCTGGAGTAAGGCCAGCAAAGTTTGGCTGGCACAAGGGACACCATAAAGTATGTTTGGACCGCTCTCGGAGTCAGAGAGGAGGCCAGCACACAGGCGTGCACCATCCAGGTGCTTTGTCCAGGTGCAAAACAGGTTGGGAACCCCTGCCCTAGGAGATCAGGGAGCCACCAGAGAGGCAAGTAAGGTTTTTCTCTCCCAACCTGGTTGGTCCCATACTAGCACACAGGGTACCAGTGGCTGCTACATCAGCAACAATGGTGGACTTGGGGGAAGCAAAGGGAGCAAATGCCCCAAGCACTGGTCTTAGGGTGTGCGGCGACTTGATGCACATGGCGCCCAGCTCCCCCCCCCAACTTCTTGTATTTGAGGGGTGGGGTGCCAGGAATCCCCTTGGCTTTGCCACACTTGCTCCTCCGTCTACCAGAAGAGGGGAGTGCAGACAAACGGCTTTCAGTGATCCACCTCTCCAATACACCAAATGATGCGATAGTGACAGATGCTAGAATACAACTTGGAAAACGAGTGAACACAGTCCAGAGACTCTTGCAAATAACTGTTTCTTCTTTTACAGCAAATTAAGAGCAATTTTGAAAGATTTTATTGATTGAAAAGAGATACTTCATCCACAACAAAAACTGCAGAAAGATTAGTAAAACCTTAGTTATCTGTTAAAACAAAGAGACAACTTTGGTTGCCTGACTGAGCACAAAACCTTCAAATTCCTAAGCTGTATGAGGAGCCTCTCCTGAGTGAGTTGTCTTATAGCTAATAAAACCACCACACTGACTGAAGGCCTTTCCAAACTCTTCACATTTATAGCGTTTCTCCCCTCTGTGGGTTCTCTGGTGACTAATAAGATTACCTTTCCGACTGAAGGTCATGCCACACCCTTGGCACTTATAGGGTTTCTCCCCTGTGTGGGTTCTTAGATGGCTTTTAAGACCACCACTCTGACTGAAGGTGATTTCACACTCTTGGCACTTATAGGGTTTTTCGCCTGTGTGCGTTCTACGATGTCTTCTAAGATTACCACTCCGACTGAAGGTCATGCCACACTCTTGACACTTATAGGGCTTCTCCCCTATTCAGACCTTTTGCTGTGGAGACTGGGGCCACTCCTTTTTTCTTCCAATCTGGTCCCAAACAGATGCTGTTGAAATACGAAAAGAAATGCAGCAAGCACAAAAGGAAGAAACTGCAGCTAGATGAAATGTCATTTCCATGACGACTGGCGACCCTGAAGCAGGGGGAGTGATGGAGGGCCTAACAGGGACCGGTGGCGCATGGCCGCACCTTCCCAAATTCCTCCTCATCACTGGAACAAGGATCCAGAAGAGGCAGCCTATGAAGGCAGAGCCCTCAATCTTGCCTCCTGCCACTACGACTGGCACTGACCGAGAGCACAATCTGAAACTGGAGTTAAGTCAGCAAAGTTTGGCCAGCACAAGGGCCACCATAAAGCATGTTTGGACTACTCTGGCACCGCCATCCTATGATGTGCATAGTGCTGAGGCAACATCATTGCATCAGTGCTATGTCATTCATGCCGATGTGGGGGCGCCAAGCAGCACCCCTGTGTCGGTGCTAAAGCGCTCAAGCCGACGTTTCTCACAGCATCAGCTTGGGAGCGCCAACGGGGAGCCTCCTTTGCGCTGACCGAAGCTGCTTGGCGTGAGGGAGGCTCTGCCCCACTCCGGGATGGGGACTGGTGGAGAGGAGGGAGGTTGTGGGCAAGACAAGGGCGGGCTTGGGAGGCAGCCGTACAGCTACAGCCGAAGCCCATTTGGGAAAGCCCATTTACGGAAAGAAGCTTCTTTGCTCTTTACAGCTTCTCTAACTTTGTTTGTCAGCCATGCAGGCACATGATCGCACACACACACACACACACACACACACACCTTTCCTCCATGTATTGGAGGGGTGGATTGCCAGGAAGCCACTTGGCTGCACAGCACTCTGCTTCTCTGATAGTCTGATGAAGAACGTGCCACCCTAACCCTGCAGTGGCGCATCATTCCTTCCTGTATTGAAGGGGCGGAGTTCCGGGGAGCCCCTTCACTTTGGTGCACTCCTTCCTCAGTCTAGCAGAAGAGAGGAGTGCTGCGAAGTCATGTGGCTTTCCGGGGATCTGCCCCTCTGCTACATGGAGGAAGGCTGTGATGGTGATGGATGCTAGAACACAACATGGAAAATGACTGAGCACAGTCCATAGACTCTAGCAAATAACAGTTTTTTTTATTTTATAGCAAATGTTAAGGGCAATTTTGATGGATTTTATTATTTGAAACAAGACACTTCACCTACAATAAAAACTGCAGAAACAGCAGTAAAACATCAATGATCTGATACAAAGGGACAACTTTTGTTGCCTGACTGAGCACAAAACCTTGACAATCCTAAACTGTATAAGGTTCCTCTCCTGAGTGAGTTCTCTGATGACTAATAAAACTACCATGCAGACTGAAGGTAGTTTTCTTCACATTGATATGGTTTCTCCTCTGTGTGGGTTCTCTGGTGGCTTATAAGATTACCTCTCCAACTAAAGGTCATTCCACACTCCTTGCACTTATAGGGTTTCTCCCCTGTGTGAGTTCTCTGATGACTTTTTAGATTAACACTCTGAATGAAAGACATTCCACACTGTTCACATTTATAGGGTTTCTCCCAGTGGTGTCATTCAAATGATTTAGAAACAGGTTCTCACTTTTGATTGGCACTTGTCAGGGTCCGCCCACCGGAAGTGACGTCATAAGCCAGAAGTGACATCATAAGCCGGAAGTGAAGCGATCTGGGAGTAGTCAATAAGTGGGTGGCTGTGCCAGCCAGGCTCCCGTCAAAGGGCTCAAGCAAAATGGGCGCTCAGCTGTGCCATAAGCATCCAGCAGCAGCAGCATGCTACCCATTCCAATCTGCAAGGCGGTGGATAGTCAATCCTCGATGGAGCGCCGCTGCGCCGGCAAGAAGTTTGCTGGCCACGTGGCCTGTTGAGGACTGGAGCAGACTAACCACTGTGGCCTTCTCTGTCAGGCATGTCACCTGCTGTAGCTGGCCTTCAAATGCAGAAGGAACTAGTGCCAATTTCAATTGCCCACCAGAGACATCAGGCAAAATCTGAGGAAGACTTCAACTTGTGTTGCAAAGTGGTATATAAGTACCTGTTGATTGATTGATGGATTGATTGATGGATGGATGGATGGATTGAGAGGAGCCCATTAAGTCTGCCCCCAGACTGTCATTTCCAGGTGGGGGGGGGAGATATTTGGTTTAAGGGACAGACAGCGGTTCAGTCCAACAATGATATGCGGGGTTCATTCTAAGTTTTGCAAGGCACAAAAGAGATTTAGCTTAGAGAAACCAGGGCTAAAACTGGTTCCGGGAGCGAAAGTTCCCACTCTCTTTTCAAAGAGGCACAACGAAGCTGGGAGCGGGGCTGGGAGCCAGGGCAACAGGGTGGAGATCTAGGCTCGCTTTGTGAGAGAAAAGACATAAAGGAGAAGCAGGGACGGAGCCCCAGACAGACCCCACCTCCTGCACGACAGCTTGTGGCTTTGCGAGGATCGGGGTGGGGAAGCAAAGAGGAGCGGGATTGGCTCAGGCCTCAGGGATCCAGGTCGGCTTGAGGGCGAACAGCGATCAAGGGAGGCAGCCGAGGGGCAGGAAAACGTGAGCCGCTCCTGTGAGAGGAAACGCGCCTTCCAACGTGAATGAGTGCGAGGCAGCAGCCAGTCCACACCCCGCCCTTCCCGCCGCAGGCCTTTCTCGCAGAGAACGAGCGGCTCGTCTCTTCCCCTCCTGCCGCCTTTCCCGAAGGACCACAGCCGGCGGGGCCGGGGTGGCTCCTCCTGGCAGAGGGCTGAGCTCGCCCGCCGAGACAATGAGCCCCAGAGAGGCGAGGCGAGAGGCGAGGCGAGGCGGGCAGCAGCGAGGAGGCGCTTCAGCCGCTCTCGACGGCGAAGGCAACTTGGGAGGAAGTTTTGCTGCAAGCGGCAAGTAAAAGCACAACAAGCAGGATGAGCCCAGGAAAAGCGAGTGGGGAGGGGGAGAGAGAGGAAGCGCTCACCCACGCCGTACTTCTCCTCCCGCTTGGTGGGCACCCAGCGCGTCATGGCGCGGGGGAGGTCGAGCCCTGCCGGGCGCCGGGGCAGGAGAGCAGGGATGCGCACAGCGGCGAGCCTAACGCGCCACCATTTTCCAGCCACACCGTCAGCTAGAAACCGGTTCGCGCGAACCGGTGAGAACCTGTAGGGCGACAACACTGGTTTCTCCCCTGCGTGGGTTCTCAAGTGCCTAGTAAGGCTACCTCTCAGACTAAAGGTCATTCCACATTCTTGGCACTCATAGGGTTTCTCCCCTGTGTGGATTCTCTGATGGTTTGTAAGATTACCACTCTGAATGAAGGTCATTCCACACTCATGGCACTTGTAGGGTTTCTCCCCTGTGTGGGTTCTCTGGTGGATCTTAACTGCACTACTATAACTGAAGGCCTTTCTGCACTCTTGGCACTTATAGGGCTTCTCCCCGATGTGGGACCTTTGCTGTGAAGACTGAGGCCATGCCTTCTTTCTTCCAATCTGATCCCAAATTGATGCTGTTGAAATAAGAAATGCAGTAAGAGACAAAGTGCAACAAGACACTTGTTCATTTCCATGACAATCGACACCCCTGAATTGGGGATGGTGGTGGAGTGTTCCTCCTCATCGCTGGGACAAAGATCCAGAGCAGGCAGCAGATACCTATGAAGACAGACCCCTCAATCTGGCCGCCTGCCACTATCACCCATTATGGGCTATGAGAGCCCCTGATACAGTCCTGGGATCCCCCGTACAGGCATGTCTTGGCCAAACCTCCTTCCAACACAGAACCCGTCTCCCAACGTCTCCGGTCCCAGTCACTCCGTCAACCAGGAATCCCGCTGTGGCGGAGACAAGAATAGTCCACCTGTGGTCCACCTACGGGCAGCAGTGCTTCCTGTAGAGTTAGTGACTGCAGTGGCCGTCAGGTATGTACTTGTCCAACTGGGCATCCACAGTGGTGAATCTCCTGCTCCACCGCCATAAATGCCACTGTGATATTATCACTGTCCACTGTGGAGCCGCAAGCACAAGTAGTCGGAGGCTCTGAATACATCATCAGCCGCCTGAGCAGTTTGCCATGGTGGAGTTGGCGGTTTGAGGGAGGATTGGGGTGGAGAGCAGGGATGGTCGGGGGCAGTTTGGACTCAGCAGAGCCCACTCTTCATGGCTGAAGTACAGAGCCACCTCCGGGAATGACACCAGACCCTGAAAGGGAAAGAAGGAAGGACCTGTTACTAACATGGGTGTTCAACATTTGAGAGCACATTCTCCAACTTCCTGCTGGCTGAAACTCTCCTGATTTGCTCAGCATGTCAGCAGAGCCTATCTGATGTACTTAATTAAGATACCCTGAATTAAGATATCCAGAGTTAACAGAAGATGGAGGGTTAAAAAGATGGGAGTATGAGATGTACAGGGAGAACTTATAAGTAAAGGAGCAGGTTAAAGAATGTATGAAAATAGGTGAAAAATTTGGTGTATGATCTCTAAACGGAATAAAGAAAATTTTTTAGTCTAAGGCGATATTACATGTAATTTTAAAGAAAATTGCTGTTAAAGGAAGTGTAGGTGATATATGGTAGTAAGTAAATTAGTAAAGGTGTATTAAAATATGTTGATAAGATTTTTCAAATATAAGAATAAAAAGGAAAATAGAAATTTTTTACTGGAGTTGAAAATGTTTCCTAGGTATGTGTGTGACAGTTAAAAAAAATGGGTTTAGAGAAAAGATTGATGTACTTTAGTTGATTTTAATAAAGGAAAAGAGAAATTTTTAATTGGAGTTGATAAACCATTGTTTGGAGAATAGATTGGAAAGTTTAATCCAGAGGTCCAAAGAGAGTACTATATGTATAATATTGAAAAAAATTTTTTAGAAAAATTGAAAGTGGAAGAATGCTAGACAAACAAATTACAGTCTTGGCTGAAAGGGATAAATTTACGAGTCTTAACAATTAATTAACAAACACGATTGGAAATATTTTTGCTGCACCGGAAGGAGAAATTACATAGTGATTGGTGGATGTAACAGAGAGAGAGAGAGAGAGAGAGATTTGTAATAGGTTTGATGTGGGAAGAGATTTAGGGAGCAATCCTAACCTGGTGTTAGGCCAGCACAGTTAGGCCAGCAATGCTTGGCAGGCAAAAGGGACACCAGGGTAAAGCATATTTGGAGCACTCTCAGGGTGCAATCCTAACCAACTTTCCAGCACGGGGGAAATGGCAATGCAGCACCGAGGTGAGGGGACAAACATTCCCCTTCCTTGAGGAGGTCTCTGGGACTGCCCCCCCCCAACTGCAGGATGCAGCACCTGGTCCATTGGCACAGCCAAGTCAGTGCTGGAACTCTGGTTAGGATGGCACCCTCAGAGTCAGAGGCCAGCCCACAGATGTGTGCCCTCCCGCTTGAGTCCTGCTCCCTGGAGAGTGGTCCAAACGTGGTATCCCTTTGCCAGCCAATCTTTGCTGGCCTAACCGTGCCAGCCTAACTCCAGATTAGGATTGTGCGCTCAAAGTAGAGGAGGTAAGAAACACCTTCAGAGAGCAAATTGGGAAGCTTGATTAGAAAAAATATTGGTAATTAGAATATACTGCTTAGTTTTGTTACAGTTTATTGGATAAACACTTTGTAATTTTATTGTTCTCTGTTTTTGTTGAATGTTGTGTTTTATATTCTGTACTGGCCTTTTGTTACCCGCCGTTGCCCGAGCCAAAATTATCCCAAGCTTCTAGGCGACCCCAGAAACTATGGATTCAAAACTAATGTCGGCCGTTTTCAAGTATTTTTACCAGGAGTGCTAGGGGGGCCTGAGCCCCTGCAGTGTTTGTTGCCAGGCCGCAAGGCATGCGCGTGCTGGGTTTGGTGCCATTCGCTCCAGGCGTTCCAGCAGGGCATGGCAGACATTTTGTTTCGCACCCCCACGCCGAGGGGGCCCAAATCCGGACCAACGGCATCGGGAGCATTGCCGCTCATCTCGGCGACCCCGGAAACTACGGATTCGACGCTGATGTCGGCTGTCTTCAACCATTTTCACGTGGGGCCCCCTGCGCACCCCCAACCCTGGGGGCACTAGGGGGGCCTGACCCCCACAGTGTTTGTCACCAGGCCGCAAGGCACGTCCATGCCGAGTTTGGTGCATGTCGCTCCAGGCGTTGCGGAGCCTATGCGGAACATACACATACACACGTTCTCCTTTATATATATATATAGATAATAATAAACTGTACAGAAGTTTTCTACCGCAGATGTGGGATGTCCCACCAATTTTTCTGAAACGTTTTTCTATGGGAAAAAGTGGAGAGATGAAAGGACATTAAAGGACATTTCTGTTGAAAGTGGAGAGATGAAAGGACTGTTTCCAGAGTCTTCGGGCGCAGTCCCAGGGGCCTTGTTGTGTCGATGCAACATCAGTCGGACCGGTGTGGGGGGTGAAAGGCACCCCCGCTTCAGTGCTGGAGCTCCTAGTCCGACGTTACTCACAGCCTTGGCCTGGGAGTGGGGCGCCAAGAGGCCTCAGAGCCAGCCGAACCCAGCTAGCGCCAGGGCAGTTCTGGGTGGGGGGTGGGCAGAACTGGGCAGGGGGTGGGAAGGCCGGCAAGCAGTCCAATCCGGGGAGGTGGGTGGGCCTTCCTGCTCCAGTGCAGCCTAGGACTGTTTCTGTCATCCCGCTGTCTTCCCGCAGGCAGTGGTGGGATTCAAATAAATTAACAACTGGTTCTATGATGTCATAGCCAGAGCCAAAAAAAAAAAAACATGAAGCCAGCCGAGGTAAGTGAGTGGGCGGGGCCTGGCCATTTAACAACCGGTTCTATAAATCCTGGGCGAATCCCCTGAATCCCACCACTGCCCGCAGGGGGAAAAGATCAACATTTCAGGGAAATTGAAGCCTTGGAGTTGCCTGCAGGGTATTCCCCCTCCCCCCCCCTTGGGCAAAAAGTGAATCTGTAGCAGCTCTTTTATGCTTAGGGACTAGACTCAGGAATCCACTCGGTTTTCAGCCCCTCAGTTACAGAGAAGTACCTGTACTCAGCTATGAAAGAAAGCGCATGTAACAGAGGCCTCTAACATAGGAACTGGATCTAACACGGCTCCAGGTCTTGTGTCCTTCAGGGGGGGGGGGTGTCCCACCAAAATGGCAGCGAGGCTTATCCTGGCTGCAGCTGCGATTTGGCAAGCGCTGGCCGCAGCTGCCGGCAAGAGAAGCCTAGTTTTGGCCATAACTAAATATACACCCGTGGTACCCCACCTTTACACGAAGGTTGGGAGCCTGTAAGTCCTTGCGGGGGAGGGCAGCCACGGCAGGGACAGCCTCACAGAGATCCCGCCACCATCGCCACAAAGGGCTCTGTTCAGGTACCTGGGCCTAGCGTGGCCATCTGGAGGGGGCAGGGGGCGGCGATCCCCTCTCCGGGCTGCCCCGCTGCCCCAAACAGCTCTCTGCAGCTATCAGACCCAGGCCCGGGTTTGCAATCACAGACCGAGAAATGGGTGTGATCGCTGCAGGCAGCTGTTTGGGACAGCAGTGTGGCCGCAGAGGGGATTGCCACTCTCACCCTCTCCAGATGGCCACGCTACCCCGTCTCCTTCCAGCACATGGTCCTTTCTCTGTTCCCCTCTCCTGCTCACGGTAGCACCTGGTCTCCTCCTGTGTAATCTTTGGAATCCAGCACTCTGCACATGCACAGGGTCACGGAGGCAACGTCCCCCACTCATTCCCTGTGGGCATTGTGCTCCCTTCCCTTAATTCTTCAGCAGAGCACTGGTTCTCTTGGTCCGTTTCAGGTATAGGAGCTGTGACTTGACATGGTTTCCCCCACTGTCGCTGGGTCCAGAAATATTCTCTTTGGTTTGTTCCTACTCTCCTAACGTTCCACTTGAGTGGATGTCCCCTGGCTCTAATACTGTGTGAGAGGGAAAAGAGATTCCCTCCATCTACTCTATCCAACCCCCTACGTAATTTTCTGCATCTCACTCATGTCCCCCCTCTGGCCCCTGCGTTCTAGACTGAGGAACCCCAACCCTTCCCTCGTCACCTTTCCAGCTAAGGGAGGTGCCCCAGTCCAGTCATCGTTTTGATTGCTCTCTTCTGTACTTTTTCTCATTTCAGGATGTCCTTCTTTGAGAAGTGGCCACCAGAACTGTACGCAATACTCCAGGTGTGGCCTGACCATCTCTTGGTACAATGGCAATGCAGTATTGGCTGTTTTACTCTCCACCCCCTTTTTCATGACCCCAAGCATGGAATTGGCCTCCTTCACCACTGCCGCACACTGGGTCACCCCTTGCATTGAGCTGTCCACCAACACCCCAAGATCTCTCTCCTGAGCCATCACAGGCAGCTCAGCACCTATTCGCCTGCATTCTCCATCCTGATGCTCAATGAGACAGACATACTCCAAAGAAGCAAACACAGTTCCTCAGAAACGTTGAAATGAAGGCATGTTTCTCTCGTCCCATGTTGCACTCTGTTGTCTTAAGCCTTCTTATCCCCCATGAGGAGAGTCCCTGAGCCCCCAAAGGCCCCTTCCTGGCAACCTGCTTGGGTATATAAATGCCTGCTTCCTGCTTAATGACATCAGCTCCAGTCCTAGGTCTAGGGGGGGGATGTCTTGATGGGTTGTGATACCTAAAAAGAGGGGTCCAGGTGTAAAACAGGGTGGGACCCACTGCCCTAGGACAGTGATGGCAAACCTATGTCAAAGGTGACACACCACAAGGTTTGAGGTGACACACCAGCATTCACCAATACCTGAAAAATTTGAGTTTTCTTTCTACTCATTTTTTGTAAATATTTGGTGTTTCTTTATATAATACATAGTACCACAAATGATTGGATTATTATAATCCTTTATCATAAATGGATATAAAGGATAGTTTCCCTTTTGTTCGGGGGGGGGGGGGTTGACACGCCAACAGAGTCAAGCTAAGCATTTTCCAACATTTTGACACACGAGGCCCAAAAGGTTCGCCATCGCTGCCCTAGAAGATCAGGGAGCCGCTAGACCGGTAAGTAAGGTTCTTCTCTCCCATC
>JAJKFI010000197.1:1033139-1048174 GCA_029204185.1 Lerista edwardsae | reverse complement strand
AGCTTCCCCTGGGCCGAAGAAGAACTTTGTCCTGGGCCGAACAGGTGAAGCTCCTGGGCCAATCAGGAGCTTCCCCTGGGCCAAAGAAGAACTTTGTCGTCGGCCGAACAGGTGGGCCAAACAGGAGCTTGCCCTGGGCCAAACAGGTGCAGCCCCTGGGCAAAAGAAGAACATCGTCCTGGGCCGAACAGGTGCAGCTCCTGGGCTAATCAGGAGCTTCCCCTGGGCCAAAAATGAACTTTGTCCTGGGCCGAACAGGTGAAGCTCCTGGTCCAAAGAAGAACTTCATCCTGGGCCGAACAGGTGCAGCTCCTGGGCCAATGAGGAGCTTCCCCTGGGCCAAAGAAGAAATTCGTCCTGGGCAGAACAGGTGCAGCTCCTGGGCCAAAAAGGAGCTTCCCCTGGGCCAAAGAAGAACGTCGTCCTGGGCCGAACAGGTGCAGCTCCTGGGCCAAACAGGAGCTTCCCCTGGGCCAAAGAAGAACTTTGTCCTGGGCCAAACATGTGCAGCCCCTAAGCCAAACAGGTCCAGGCCCAACAGGAGCTTCCCCCTTGCCCAAACAGGGCCATTCCCTGGCCCAAACAGGAGCTTCCCCTGGGCCAAACTGGATCTTCCCCCTGGGCTGAACAGGAGCTTCCCCTGGGCAGAACAGGAAGGGCACCCTGCGTCAAACAGGTGATGAACTTCCTCCTGGGCCAAGCAGGAGCTTCACCTGGACCAACAGGTGCAGCCCTTGGGCCAAATAGGAGCTTCCCCCTGGGCCAAACAGGAGCTTCCCCTGGGCCAAACAGGTGCAGCCCCTGGACAAAGAACTTCGTCCTGGGCCAAACAGGTGCAGCCCCTGGGCCGAAGAAGAACTACCTCCTGGGCCAAACAGGAGCTTCTCCTGGGCCAATCACGTGCAGCCCTTCGGCCAAACAGGTGCAGCCCCTTGGCCAAATATGTGGAGCCCCTGGGCCAAACAGGAGCTTCTCCCTGGGCCAAACAGGAGTTTCAATACTATACAATACAAAAGCCTTTATTGGCATATAAAGAAATAGCAAAATGATTAATAATGAAACTATCACAATCAGCTCTAAAAAATTCTTACTCTCAGGAACCTTTAAAATAAGAAAACAGGAGTTTCCACTTGGCCAAACCGGAGTTTCTCCTGGGCCAAACAGGAGCTTCCCCTGGGCCAAACAGGTGCAGCCCCTGGGCCAAATAGGAGCTTCCGCTGGGCCAAACAGGAGCTTCCCCTGGGCCAAACTGGAGCTTCCCACTGCGCCAAACCTGAGCTTCCTCCTGGGCCCAACGACTGCAGCCCCTAGGCCAAACAGGAGCTTCCCCTGGGCCAAGCAGGAGCTTCCCCTGGGCAAACCAGTTGCAGAACCTGGGCCAAACAGGAGCTTCCCCCTTTGCCAAACAGGAGCTTTCCCCTGCACCGAACTGGTGCCGCCCTTGGGCCAAACAAGTGTAGCCCATGGGCCAAACAGGAGCTTCCCATGTACCAAACAGGAGCTTCCCCTAGGCCAAACAGGTGCGTCCCCTGGGCCAAACAGAAGCTTCCCCTGTGCCACAGAGGAGGTTCCCCCAGGCCAAACAGGCGCTTCTCCTGGGCCAAACAGGAGCTTTCCCTGGGCCGAACTGGAGCTTTCCCCCTGGGTGAAACATATACCCCGGAGCCCATGTCTACTGGCCATACTTATAATGGGTATAACTTATACCATGGGTGTAACTTATAGCATTATAAGTATAGCTGGCAGACCTGGGCTCTCGAGCAGCCTCGGTCAGGAGAGCAGACATCGTGCGCACATGCCAGGAGTCAAAATGGCATCGCGCACTTCACTAGTCTATCTCCCAAAGACCATGCAGGTTAGCTGTTGGTGCTTTGGAGCGGATTGGGAGTGGGTGCTGGATGCCGAGGGGGCTGGCGTTAACGTGGGGGCTGAAAAAACCAGAGACTCCCTAGATGGCGCCTATGCATGGAATCTATAAATGCATATTTTGCTCTCTGGGTTTCTGAGGCTTTGTTGGCTTTGCTCCATCTTCCCTCTTTTATGCAAAAGAAGCAAAATCTTGGGATGTTGCCCCTGGGACTTCTCACTGTCTAGGGAAGTGTGGAGCACGTAAAATTGTAAAGATTTTACTGCTAAGGTAGATGACTCCATCATAAGGTCCAGATACACTTGGTAGTGGGCAGGAGAAGAAGAGAAATAGATGGATAGCTTCAGGGGTGCCAACTTGCTTTTAAGATTGTGGGTGCCCATGGCCACACCCCTGACATCGGTGTGGCCATGCCCCCTGATGTGGCCACGCCCCCTGTCGTTGCTGCCCAGCCTCGGAAGCGGTGGCTGCTTGCAGCTGCCACTTCCAAGCTGGGGGCGGCTGGCCTCAGGAAGGGGTGCAGCGGGCTGACAGCAGCCTCTCCCGAGGGTGATCTGCTGGGGGGGCGCTGGGGGGTGGCCAGATATTGGGTGGGCTCTGCCACCCTGAAAAAATATTTGGGTGGCAGACAGCCAACGTGCCACATCCAAGTCGGCACTACTGGATAGCTTCTTCACTAAGGTGAATAATATATGGAGGCTTCAATGTCCTGGATTTCCTACCAAAGAGAAGCTGCTCTGTGCTCAAAGAAGGGAAATCAAATTAACTACACATTACAAGGGACCTGCCAGTCCCTTGCCCCATCTCCTTCCCATGTCTCTTTCCAGCAATATTTGGTAAAAGGAAAACAATGTTTCATCATGTTTAGTGTTTCCACCTTCTGCTCCAGTTCATTTGTTGTGCTTGCAGGGGCCATGGAAATGCTGCGGGTAATGACATCATATCATGTATTTCTGATTAGCACAGAGATACATATCCATGCACATGCGTGTGTGTGTGTGGGAGGTCAGACATGAATTGACAACAGCCGCACTCTAGGTGCTAGTTCCCTGCCAATCAGATCTGAATGCTTCCTAATGACTATTCAAAATAGAACTTGTGTTCAAGTGAAGCACATGGGATCTACAGCCTCTGGCCAACTTCTGGCCAGCCTCTGTGGCCCCTGGATTAAGTTGCTTGTCTATCTCTGCTCACCCAGGGAGGGAGCCTGAGACCCAAAGGAACGATCATGTTCAACTTACAGCCTGAACCTACACATGGTTAGCAGAATTTGGTTAATTCTATTCAGCTCTCTGGAGTTCATTTCGACTTACAATCACTCTGCATGTTAATTTAGTGGATGATTGACCCTTCTGTCGATGCCTCCTGTGCCACTCTAGCAATGTTATGAGCTTCGTTTTAACCATTAGACTGAAATCCCGAAAGGCTTGTGCTTGCATAGCGGAGGGAGTTCCTTCTCCCAAATGCTCTTTGTAACCTTCAAGTGGGCTTCTGTTTAGTCTGTTTGATATTCCTCAATGGACCCAAGTGAGATCTCAGATGGTATGTGGCAGAGCCTTGTCTGAGGTGGCACCACCTCCCCAGAATGCCCTTCCTATGAAGCTTCACCAACTTGTCTTTTCATTTGGCATCTTTGGTCAGATTTGCTGCTGATTTGATATTACTGTTCTGATGTTTTATAAGTGTTGCTTGCATTTTAAAAAAGAATTGTATTAGTTTTTCAACTTTTTTGTATATGGTGTTTAGCATGCGTTGTTGAGTCCTTGTACCCAGTGGTGTCATCTACAAACAAGGAACAGGAACACTGGGCGGGACTTCCGCAGGACTTCCACGTGATTGGCTGCCCGCCTGTCCCATTCCACGGCTGTCCTGGCCTCGGGGGTGTGTGCCTGCTCGCCAGGGGAGACGGGTGGGGGGCGCACCGGAGCCTTGGCAAGCAGCGGTGGGGCGCACAAACCGGGGGCAGCCCCCCCCCCGAGGCCAGGGCAGCTGCAGAACGAAACGGGTGGGCTGCCAATCACACGGAAGTCCCGCCCAAGCCCCGCCCAGCATTCCCATTCCTTGTTTGTAGATGACACCACTGCTTGTACCCCATGTCTCTGAGTGGTGAGACGTTCCAGGAACAGCAGCCCATCCCAGATTCAGGCTTCCTTGTGAGGAATCAGTGGAGGATGACCCTGCCTTTGTAACATTGGCTCCATTTGCAGATATATCCATTCTTATTCAAAACTGTTGTCTGGAAATCACCCTGCACAAAGAGATTTCCCTGATGCTTCTGTCCCTTTAAGGAAAGAAACAGAAGACTTCCAGATTGAGTGAGGTTCCGTTTCCCCGATGTGCGTTTTTCTCCTGTGAAAGTGTATTGGAAAAGGCATTCCCCCGAGGAGATGGGGAATGGTATCAGCAATGGCCCCTTGTCCAAATAAGCCAGGGATTACAGGGTTAACCCCCAAGGTCTTTGCAAGCCTGGGGAGCACAGCTGCAGGCTGATAAGGGCTCTGGCTCTGAAGGGAGGTTAGCACAGGTGCAGATGGGTGTGGCTGATGAATTAAAGCCTGCCCACTGATTGGCTGGCCTCAGTATAAAGCTGGAGTCAGGAGCTGGAGAAAGGGACCCAGGAAGGTGCTGGAAGGGAGTACCTGGGAAGGTGCTAGAGGAGAGCACCAGGCAGGTGTTGGGCTGGCTGGCTGGCTGGCTGGCTGTAAGGTTATTGTGGGGAATAACGCTGGCTGGCTGGCTGGCTGGCTGGCTGGCTGAAGGTAAGGTTATTGTGGGGAATAACCATTGAGAATTGTTCTATGTCTGCCATGCCCCTGGAGCCACCAAGTGGAAGAGGCAGTTGTGGCTTGGCCTTGTTTGGTTGTGGGGTTTGTTGGTGCTAGACTTAGAGTAGTTTGGATCTAAGCCAGTGATGAGGGCAGTCTGGAGGAGGTTGGCCAGCCGATGATCCCAAGCAAAGCTGCTGGAAAGCCCAGTGAGTGACTGAACCCCCTCCCTCTTGCCTATCTCTGAGGCTGCTCTGTGGGGAAACTAGTTAGCCTAGTGTGGGCATTAGGGCCCTTGGGGTGGCCTGGCAGGGAATTTGGCAGAACAGAAAGTTAAAGCCAGATCTTCCCTAAACCAAACCTTCCCAAAGCAAACCTTCTCCTTGGAGGCATATGGCATTTGTGTCCATTTTACCAATGTCCTACACATGAGTAAAATGAAAAGAATGCCAGCTGGACTTTGAAGGTGCAGAAAAAGAAATACATTTTACTCATGTGTAGGATGTCAGTAAAATGGACAGAAATGCAATTCACCTCCAAGGGGACCACAGAACCTGTGTAATTTGTACATCTAGGTTTGGTCAGTTATACAGTTGAACATGCAAATGTGGAATTGGCAACAACAAATAACATTGGCAATTTGCTGTTGGCAATTTTGGTTATGTGAGACATCTGATTGGTGGTCCTTCTTTGCTGCTGCTCCCCCTCCAGTGTGATCTCAAGCAAGGGTCAGGGAAGGTGAAGGAGAAGTGATTACAAAGGGTGGTTAAATACATTTAGCAGCAACAATGGCACCAATATTAAAAGACAAGATTACAATAGGGTTGGCACATTTAGCCACAAGTGCTTGACACATTTGATTGCTTGATACAACAGTCATCAATGTGGTAAGTACATACATAGGAAGATGCAAACTTTAAGAGTTAGACTTCTCCTGACCCAATCATCTTGATAAAAGGCTACTGTGGAGTGGCCGGAAGGGAGTTTGCATTTGAATAGTACAGTAGTGGTGATAAGAATGACAATGGATAAAGGCCGGTATAGTCTTTTTCAACACTTCCCCCCCTTCCTCCTTCTGCTGGGAAAGCTCTATTTCTTTCTATTCAGCCAAAACCTTGTTCTTTTTAAAACTGCTTCTTGCTTTTCCTAAACACAACATTTTGTTTCGTTTACTCTAATGCTCTTATATTACATTAGA
Source organism: Lerista edwardsae (assembly GCA_029204185.1). NCBI lineage: Eukaryota > Metazoa > Chordata > Lepidosauria > Squamata > Scincidae > Lerista > Lerista edwardsae. The sequence goes on along the minus strand of JAJKFI010000197.1, from coordinate 1,042,344 downwards.
GTAATTACAAAATTACTCTAATGCTCCAGCCTTTTCTGTTGCTGCTTTAAACTTTGGTGGGGAAACCTTTTGGCTTAGTCCAAAAAAAGACTTTCCAGGTTACTTTAGCTCCTGAGCAGATTAGAATAGAGTTAGGCAGAAGTTGTCCTCACTATGTTCTTTTGTCAGATATCAGATTTGCATTACAAGACCCTGAGGGAAGGGAGACATTTGAATGTCCCTTGGCACCAACTCTTAATGGTCTGCATTGTCTTCTGCTATCTCTGAGGATCACCTCTGTGACCTCCTTGCAGAATAGCAGCTCAGAATTCTCAGGATGAAATTCAAAATGGAGTGAGACCTGTACACATTTAAGGGAAGGAGAGGGTGTTCTCAGCACTGCCCTCCCCTCCCCTCGGTGGGGTCTATACCTGTTCCAATCACATCCTGGTCTTACCCCTTCACCTTTACGGGTCCTGTATTATGTGCATCCGGTTACAGCTCCATCTGACCATCATGAGCACAGCAATCACAAGTATTACCTATAGGCCAAAATAACCACAATGGGGTACGGAGCCACGTTAAGGAGGCTCTCAACAGTTTGACTTCAGCCAAAAAGTGTTTTCCCACTAAGAGTTCTACTACTGTTAGAAGAGAAAGTAGTAGTAGAGTTCTTCTACTACTAGAAGAGTTCTTCTAGTAGTAGAAGAGTTCTTCTACTGTTGCCAGAACCTCTATTATTTGCTAGTTACTGTGCTACACTACAAGGGTGGTGTTCTTGCTTAAAGCTTTTAGCTTCAGAAGCTCATACAGTCCATCAAACAAGACAGGTTCCAAAAATAGACACTTGACTTGTCCCATAACAAAGCCAAAGTAGTGTCTGCAGAGTGAAGAGATATTTTGATCCACTGCAGGCCAAAGGTACAAATGTAACTATTAAAAGTTTAAAAGAGAATTAAACAAAATGGGGGAGAGGGAAAGAAAGGTGGATAGTAAAAATACAAGCAGGCTGATGGAAATGCCTGAGTTTGAAGGGAAAGCACAAAGAAAGGTTTTCAACAAATGGATGTAGTAGCCAGTAATACCCAGCAGATGCAGCTGTGGTGCTATTCAAATCTCTCAGCCCACAACCTGCCCTGCTCCTGCCATGTATCCCCCTCCCCAAGCACGTAGTTTGCATTCTGGCTGGATCACTTAGATAAGGAAACAAAAAGTCCCTGATTGCAATCAATCTACCTTAGCTATTTACATTGCTCAAGGAATCATTGCACTCACAGGTGAGCAAGTGGGGGCTCCTCTCTGAGCTCCCAATAAATGGGTCACTCAGCCTGCTGGCAGAAAACAACCAACATGTCCTACAGGCTGGGAAATAGATAACTTTTCTTTGATTGTGTCAGCAAGTTTCCTGATTGGCGGAATGGAACCCACCTGGCCATTCCATCCCACCCCCTTGACCTAGATGGACGGGCTTGGCTGCCCAATCCTAAGGGCATGGCAGTCCTGGGGTAGGGATAGCCATTCCAGACAGGAAGATACACCAAGTCTACGTCTAACACATGTTTGGAGAATAATAATGGAGTTCCCAAACAAACATGTAAACATATCTCAAACGTGTCTAAAAACTGCAGAAAAATAGGCAAAAAATACAAGAAAAATAAGGCAAATTCTGTCGTTTCCAGATACTCCTGTACAGCATGGGATAAAGAAGGCTTAGCCAGTCACTGTTGCCTACATGAAGCCTCTGGCCAATTGCCTCAGCAGCCACAGACCACAGAATGACGGAGTGACTTTTGCAACCATCATTCCAGGATGTCCAATCCAGAATATGATTGGGCTGCTTGGGAGAGACAAGGGGAGAAATCACCTTATGCCTTAGCCCCTTCCCCTCAGATGCATATACTTGAGGGTCTTGAGAGCCCTAGATGGAAACACTCGAAAGTGTTTCTTGGGCTGTAACATTTGTTAACCCTCTTTTGTCCACTCCAGGCAATGGGCAAGATTGCCTCAAAGTTTGCCATGCTCATTCAAGGCATTGCTATGCTCATTCACAACATCAAATCAAATCTCAAGACAATATAAGTATGAATGAATCTACAGCTGGGAGACATCTCAAGTCAGCGCTAAAGTGCTAATGAAAGATATGTGAACATCCAAATGTATCTGATGCAATAATTTGCAGGTTCTTGTCCATTCTGCTGTGATCTCAACCCGGAGGCCTTTGGAGACTCATAGAGACGAGACAGTAGTCTAGCACTCTTACTTCTTAAAATACTTTCCTTCCTGCCATTGTGTCACAGCCTCTTGTTTTCTTCTGTACTAGAGAGGCAAAGGCAGGAGGTATGCAATGCAAGAGCAAAGCAGAGAGAAAAGGGTGACCCTCTCTCCCACTCACACACCTCCGGACAAGAGAAGATGGAACTTTGATTGGGGAGAAATTCAATTACTGCTGTATTGATCTGTGAGACAAGGGACAAAAATGCTGCAGCTGGCAAGGAATGGCAGATGCCCACTGAGGCCCTGAAGACATTGAGTCCATCTCTATCTGGTCTTGGAAATGAATTGTAGGAGTTCTGGGGATCAGGGAAGCCTGGGATCTCCATGAGACCTTCATGAGTATGGCTTTGATCTGTAGGTAGGGAAGAAAGTACTGTTTCCGTACAGATGCTAGAAGAGCAACTGCATTTGTCAGGAGTAACGGGATCAGAAAATCCAGCTTCTTAGCTGGTTCACATGTACTTATATATTCATCACTGACAGCTGCATCATCCAACAGTGATTGACAGTTTTGAGTTTCAGATAGAGTACAATAGGGAGAACTTTCATATCTTCACATGAACATGTGCAACTGCTCTAAGCTGAGTCAGACCTTGGGTCTATTGAGATTAGTATTGTCTGCTCTCCAGGGTTTCAGACAGGAGACTTCCTCAGCTCTTTCTGGAGATGCCAAGTAATGGGCTGAGTACATTCATGCTTTCTCCCACTGAGGCATGGCCCTGATTCCCCAACTGTATCAAGCACTTTTCTGTGGAGTCAGTTCATGTATTTAGCTACAGGACAGATGATGTGGATACTTTCTATATCAGTGATCTTCAAACTTTCCCAGAGTTTGAAGACCACAGATGTTTGCAGGAGCAGGCACAGGGAGAGGGGGATTTGCCCTGACAGCACCACAATGATCATGAAGCTGTAGGGACCCAGGGGCATGGAAAGGGACATCAGTGGGCAGGGAAGCCTTTTGGAGGGTGCTGAAGGCTTCTAGCCCCCTCCACAATCTTCTGAGCTCACAAACAGGAAGTGAGTTCTGATTGCGAATCAGACCTCATTTCTGCAGCACGGAGGGGGCTCACGGAGCGGGCTCCAAGCCTCCAGCACCCTCCGAAAGGCTTCCCTACCCTTTGATGTCCCTTTCCATGCCCCTGGGTCCCCACAGCACTGTGACAGCTGCAGCACTGTTGCGGCACCCATTCCTGGGCCACGCCCCTTAATGAGGAAAGGCCTTTTTTAATGTTCAGTGGTGGTCACAACCCACCACTTTGAAAAGCGCTGTTCTATATGATGCTGAGTATGCCTGTGAGCATCACTACCAGAGCCTTGCCTTGTAAGGAGTATTGGTTTAACCAATGGATTTCCACAGAATAATCCTAACCTTGTGCCAGTATAGACAGGCCAGAAGGCCTGCACTGTATCCAATGCAGGGTTTGAGCAGGCTGGCGGTTATCTCCAGGTAAGGGGGTATTTATCCCCTTACCCCATGTTGAATGCTTTGGATCTGTGCCAATTTAGCTGGCACACATCTGAGAAGCCTGTGTCTTGGTCTGGGAGCAGGGGTTAGGATATGGTGTGGACTGCTGCAGTCTATCCCACCCACCCACCCCGGGCCCAATCTTCCCCCCCATTCCGACCTCCCTTGCCCAGAAACGCCTTCTCCCTGCCTCCACACTGCCTTCCCCTCCCCATTCTGCCTGGCATACACTTCCTTGTGTGGCTGGTGCAGGGACTAGATCCAGGGCTGGCAGGCTGACACATGTTCCTGTTCCAGTGCTCCTCAGAAGGAACTCTCACTGAGTTCAGTAGGACTCCCAGGTACATGTTTATAGGATTGAATCCTATACACCAGAGGTGTATAGGGGTATATGGGGTGTTGTGATGCCCCAGCCTGAAAGCCTCTGCCCCTTTATCTTTAAGGGACAGGGTGAAGGCAGGACAGTGTCACTACTTGAAGTGACGGGGACTGCGAGTGCCTTACCTGTTGCTGTGCCAGCTCCAAGGGGTGCGGGGAACCCTGTGGGGGTCTCTGCAGGGCTCCCCAAACATCTGCAGCAGTGAAAAAAAGCTATTGTGACCCACTTCCGGTTTTGCTATCACAACCTGGAAGTGGGGCGTGATCACTTTTTTCACTGCTGCAGACGTCTGGGGAGCCCTGCGGAGACCCCCGCTGGGCTCCCCGCACCCCTCGAAGCTGGCACAGTGACAGATAAGGCACTCGCAGCCCCTGTAGCTCCAGGCAGGGACACAATCACAGGGACTGCATCGCTGCCTTTGGCCCTCCCCACAAATAGAGTGGGGGGAAACTCTCCAGGAGAGTTTGAAAAATGCTGCTATATATTTTCACCTGGAAGTAAGCTCTATTGGAGACCATGGGACTTTCTTCTGAGTAAGCACAAATAGCTTCTGCTGCACCATTTTAGTTTATTAAGCAGTGGAGGCCAAATGTCATTAGTGGGGCTGAGACGTTAAGGATCCCATTTCTTTCTAAGGCTATTTGGCTAGTCCTACATTGCTGTAACATAAAATGAATAGGAAACCATTGATGCTGGCCTTTTCTTTTCACAATGAATCCAAGTGCTCCTTGGTTAAACTATAAGTTAATGAACTTACTTCAATATTTCAAAAATGTGACTAAATGGAGGCTTTGGTCATATGTACATTTTAAACCCATTTTCTACCGCAGATGTGTTAGGGCAACGGTTTTTTAAAGAGGGGTTTTAAAAAATTACCCCCACCCAAGGGTCTGAAACTTGCACTGTGAACAGTATAAAGGTTGCTTTTCAGAGCAACAGGTTTTATGACTGTCCAACAATGGTTTCATGGAAGAGACAGTGGCAGAAGTTTGTATTTTGGGGTTTTTTTCCCCACTCTAGGTTTATCTATTCATAGCCCCCACCCCCAACTGAAATGAAAGTTCCAGTTTTGGCTTCTTTTGTTAGACCAGAGACTAACCTTTGTCAGTGAGTCAAAACTAAAGCTTTCAGGTACAAATAAGCACCTGCAATTATTTTTTGAAAAACTGTTGTTCAAATGCATCTAATTTTGTTTCCCGGTCTATTTGCATCCAGACTCTTGTCCTTTTTATTTTCTAGGCTAACATAATGACTACACCACTTCTTATCTTTACCCTGGGCTCTTTCTTATATTCTGATGTCTTGCCTTTTGTTTTTGTTGGATTTGAATGGATTGATCATTCACAGTTTCACAGCCATGAAACTTCCTGGATGAACTGAGCCACCCAGGGCCTGTTTCAACACTCTCACAGGTTGCATCAGCTAGTTGAGACTCACATAAACAGAAAGAGAATATATTGTATTCTCTGATTAGTGACAATTTACAAGTTGCTAAGCCTGGAGGCTTCCCAAGTGCCAGGATTATCTTGGGCCTCTAACACAGATCACCATCATGACCACTGGCCATTATCACAGCTCAATATCAGGACATTCAAACCTCTATAAAACCAGGCCTTCCCTCTGAAAGAGTGAGAGCGAGAGCGAGCTGTGGATTATGTACCTCCCCTCCAAGTCTCTACACCTGTTTTTCTTTACTACATGTGTGCAGCTTCATTGCATTTTGAATTACGTTTCATTTTTATTGAATTTACTGTTTGTTTTCTCTTAGACCTGTGTTGCAATAATGTTACATGTCACCTTCTCAGTAATTGTTTCATTGGTAGTATTGGAAAGAGTAGTATTGGAAACATATTGGAAACATACAACTATCCAAATGCTGACATGGAACATTGGATTGCTTGGGGGGTGCATGCATCACCTAAAGATGACTTGCTTACCTGCTTCTTCCAAACTTCTGAGCATAAGCAGATTTGGGTCTGTATGTATAACTGCATTCATCCAGAGCAATTATTTTGATCTCTCTCTGGTGAGAGTCAAGGGGAAAAAAATCAATTGAGCTCATTCACACTTTGAGGGTAATCCCATTTCAAACCACATAGCAGTAAACTTTACTGGGTTAGGGGCAATGCCAGCACTGTAGTAATGCAAACTGTGGACCCCTCTTCACTGAAAGAACTGTTTGACATTTATTTTGTGAGGAGGGGGAGGACCACAAACTGTAATCCACTTTGATGGCAACCTGTCATAAACTTTAAAAAAAACCACATTCACTGTGGCACACCACATGATGTTTCTGTACACCTGCAACATAGGTACAGTTGCAGGCATTGCCATAAGTAGTTAGGTGCTTCACAACACTATGAAGTTGCCCCAGGCAGCATTCCCTCAAATAAAAGTTGAAGTAAGTCACACAAATTCAGTGACACAAGAAGTAGTAAAAAATAACTGTATGTTATTAGTGGTACAAGAGCACAAAGTGAGGTAGAATTTGTTTTGTCATGGTACAGAGAATGAGACTCCAGTACCATTTCAGGACCATGGACACAGCTCTATAGTTACTGAACACTTATAGCTCCATCCGCGGGGGCGGGGAGGACGGCGAAATGGACCGGAATGCAACGGGCAGGCTGCCACTCACCCGTTCCTCCCGCCCAGCATTCCGGCTGCATGATGCCGCTGGTTCCATCTCTTCACAAACTGGGGAGTGGGTGTTCTGCTCTGTTTCAAATAAGTAGTTTCTTCCAGCTACTAAAAGGTTATCAAAGGAGATTTACTGAACATTTATTCCTCCAGCTCTGCACAGAGTTCTCAAAGTGAGGAGTGGAGGCTCTGCTCTGTCGTTTCACAGAGGTTTCTTCCAGCAACTAAAAGGTTATCATAGGAGCTGCTTGTGTGTGTCTCTGTGTCTCTCTGTGTGTGTATCTCCCCTCTCTGGGGGCCAGGGGGGAACCTTCCTGGAGTCTTGTGCTGTGAGAAATTCAGACACTCAAGAGGGTAAGCAAAGGTCCTTAGCTTCTTAGCTGGCTCTGCAACAGGTTCCTGGATGAGCTGGTCTAGAAGACAATTCAATGTAAGAAATAGGGTTTCTTCTAACATACCAAAAGAGCAAAGGAATGTCAGGAAGAATTCTGTCTCCAGCTTTACAGGGCATGAATGCTAAGGAGAAGCCTATATCACAAGCCAGCAAAACACCTAATTAGCTGTTGCTGCAGTAAAAGCAATGCTAAAAATTGGTTTCTCAAACAAAGGACTTCAAACTCCAGAAATCCCAAGCTGGGGTGTTCCTCTGTAAGATCCCAGAGTTGCAACCCTTTGTGCTTAGTAAAACCATGTTTTTTAAAAAACTTTTCTGGGGTGAGGTCAGCTTTTTTCCCCCAGGAACTCCATAGGAAGTAATAGTCAGCACCTAGGATAATGGCCTAGCTTAGTCATAAAAAATGACTATGTTTCTGACCATAGATGCTCAAAGGCATCAATTTCAATTCAGGTATATGGGGAAACTGTGACATTGTTCCAAAGTCAGGTTTCCTGAAGACAGGCTCCTTGAACAGGTTGTGAAAGTGAAAATTCAGAAAAGTTGCTCTAACGCACCATTGGTAGATATGCAATTGATCAACCTATTAAGCCATGGAGCAAATGATTTATCAAGTAGAAATGCTTTCCTGAGTGATCACACAGGCTGCTGCTGAACAGAGCAGCACCATACAGAGAGCCAGGATGGTTTAGTGGTTCAAGAGTTGGACTTCTACCTGGATGATCCAGGTTCAAATCCAGCCCTGTCCAGCCATGAAGTTTCCTGGGTAACCTTGGGCCAGTCCCTTTCTCTCCATCTCTGCCTCACCACCTCACAGAGTTCTGATTCTGAACCTTTTATTGACATATTAAAATTAACTTGCAGTAATACAACAGAGTTATTGTAAGGGTAAAAGGAGGGGAGGAACTATGTACACCTCCCTGACTTCCTTGGTCTAAAAATGTGGAAAAAACAGAAATACAGATGCTGTGTCCAGTATAGGACCCTCTGTGTGGAGCAGCAGTGTTATGCTGCCGGAATGCTGGGCGGGACATCCAGGTGATCGACAGCCCGCCCGTCGCGTTCCGGAGCATTACGCCGTTTGCGTAACCAATTACGCTGCTTGCATGTGTTACGCAAACGGCGTAACGCTGCGGAACACGACGGGCGGGCTGTCGATCACCCAGATGTCCCACCCAGTGTTCCGGCAGCATAACACCACTGGTGTGGAGGCCATAATGTGTAGGTATCCCTTGGCTTCCTCTTGGGAGAAGTGACCTGTGCGCGTACATGGGGCAGCAGCAGTGAGAGATAATGTTCTAATTTCACGACTGTTCCAAAATCCTGAATTGATTCTGGCTGAAATATAGTTCCATTGATCCAGGTAGTAAAATCTCTCATGGAAATTGGTCTGTGGCCTCACTCTCCCCTTTACAAGGTCAACGTTCTGGTGCAGTAAGATTGGCGGGATGCCTTTAATTGCCATTGCAAATCTATTCTGCTTAGGGACCTGCTGTACATCTTTTGTTGCAGTTTCACATCTCACAGTCCAGAACTGGCTGAAACTGGCATTCCGTCTCTCCGTCTGAGGATCAGATAGAACACCTGTGTGTCCTTCAGCAGGCAGCTTCCCAGCTTGTTAGGGATAGTAGTTGTACTCCCTTTCTGATAGTGTAAAATAAGCAGGCAGTTTCACACGGGAAGCCCTGGCTGGAAACACTGCACATTCCCATGAGCTCATAGTGTTCTAAGAGTCACCCCATTGGGTAAGATGGGGCACAAGGGGTCTTCAGGTATCCACCTACCAGATACACTCTGGCTGCATCCCTTTGTTCTGATGTTAGAAGGAGTTTTTCACTGTGTGTGCTTAAGATGTAAAGCTGCACTGAAACGCCGCCTGCGAGCGGCCCAGACTTCACCGGCTTTCCCAGCCGGCAGATTGAACCTTTGTACCTTTCTTACTTTCGCTACAATAAAGAGACTTTGTTATGGAAATGTGGCGATTGCTTCCATCCTTCGCTTCGGAGCGCTAAGGCAAGCGCTGAAATGGGTCTCCAAGCCCCCAACTCTGCTACTATTTACACAAATACAC
>JAJKFI010000197.1:1018277-1033129 GCA_029204185.1 Lerista edwardsae | reverse complement strand
GGTCTCCAAGCCCCCAACTCTGCTACTATTTACACAAATACACAACATCTTTGAACAAGCTTCTTTCAAAAGATGGAAAGAGGCCCCTCATCCAAATCTCAATGGCAAGTACAGTTGTGGTCTGATAACCATCTCATGAACATTTTATGGGTCCTTTTCTAATGTGAGTTGTACACACGGGCACTAGGATTGTTAGACCAATAGTTACCTCCCTCTGTAGGATCTGAAGTTAAATATCTGTTAAATATCTGCAGTCCATAGACACGTTGTTACTGCTGTGATCTGCTCTACATGGTCATGTGTGGCTTCAAAAGACAGGGGCTGTAATGGCCACTCCATCACATCTAACTGGGGCTTCCCATTCAGAGACATGGCTGGTAACTCACTGCACTGTTCCAAATAAATATAGGGAACCACAGCTGTTTTGTTTTGTTGCTGCATTGCTTTGCTTGCTTGTTTTGCCGTCAAATTTAAAGCTGCCCTTTGAGCAAAACACATGCTTCTCAACAATGTAAAGCCACCATTTGCTCATGTCACCCATGTTCGTCTGCATGGGAAAATTGGTCCATTTTGCATGCACCGATGGGAATTACATGAAGCATTGATTTTATGCATAGAAAATTAGGTTTCACGTTGCAAGGTGACCTGAAAACAGCAAAAGTGAGGAACTGCACTTAGCCCATGTATAAAATACTGGACAAACCTGAGGAAGTGTCCCTTTCCATGGAAGATTGCAAGGAAAAGGTAAGCAACCTTTTAGTTAGCTCCTCCTCTTCTGGCCAAACACCTGAAAGAGCCTTGCATGCTCACAGTGCCACCTTCAGGCACAGCTGACCTCTGCAGTCCAGCTAGTTGTGTGTTGGGCTTTTTGTTTTTAAGATGGCCCCTTCACTCTGTATTGGCGAACAGAAGATAGTCCCCCCCTCTCCCCCATCACTGTGGTAGCCATGGTGACCAGGCTATCCAAATCTTGCACCAAGGTAGATTGTAAATCTTTCTGAATATTTGAATAGCAGCTATTCTTTCTATTTTTTTTTATTTTGAAAAATTTATACCCCGCCTTTCCCATGCTGAAGCAAATGCCCAAGGCGGCTTACATGGGCAGGCTAGACTAAACCACCATTTTTCAATGGGTTTTTTTAGAAAATATACAGTATTCTGTGATTCTCCGAATCCTCAGTCCCAGATGTAGCCTTCACAGTGTGGTTCTCTCCCTTGGCTGTGTGACAGCGAGCTTCAGCAGGTCATTGTAAGTCCAGCCTGGACAGGCCCTCAAGGTTGGGTTCTGTTCTTTTGACGGCTGGCCTTCTCACAACATTCCTGCACTGGTTAATCAGCTCCACAGTGACCCCGTTCTGCCACAACAGGTACTGCAGCTTGTCACAGCCTGGTGTTCCATCCAAAAATAGACCACAGATTCTCCTACTTAGCTTCAGGCAGTACCATCAGTCCACACCTCCTGCCAACTGTGACTGAAACTACAGTATTCCTTGAGATTTTTTGCACTCTAAGGTTCAGAACAAACATGTAAAAAACCCACATGGAAATCAGCATTTCCCATAGATGTAGTGAATGTTTGGATGGAAAACCCAGATGAGTTTCCTTATCCTTATTACTATTCTTATCTGTGTTTTTCTACTGAATAAGCCAAGTACCTTTTTCATTTCCAAATCCATGAGTTCAGACTCTTCCATGTGGGATTTGAGTATATGGTTGAAACACTTCCTTGGCTGTCTGATATATCCATGAGTTCTGAGACCTTGGAGGAGGGCTGATGGCACCCATTGGAGCTTTCCTTTTCCAGAAACCATCTTCACCTTGTTTTTAGCTTTAAAGGGCAGCTGTCTCCTCCCCCTTCTCTTGATCAGTGGCATAGCTAGGGCATTTTGCACCCGGGACTACTTAATTTTTTTACACCCCCCATGGCAAATTTGTTTTGTTTTGTTGGCCATAACTTTTGCTAGTATTAAGGTATTACACTCGGGAAGTTTCATTGAATTCCTGGTGGAATTCCACATCCAACAGTATACAGCATGATGGTATTATTCCTTAAAACCACAATTTTAAAAACTGCAATTTTTGCAAAACAAGTTTTTATTTTCTGTTTTTACATTTTTGGCCATACGTTTTGATAGAATAGAGATATTACACTCTGTTTTTTTAAACTGAATTCCAGGTGGAATTCTGCATACAACGGTATACCGCATGACCATATTATGCCATAAACCCATGATTTTCAGAATTTGAGGTTCAGTGGTGAAATACCCTCTGAAGATGGCACTTGGGGCGCTGTGCCCCCCCACCCCATTAGTAGCTACACCACTGCTCTTTGATTTGCTTTTAGCAAGTAGGAAAGAAAAAACGGAAAGCAACTTGATCATTTGTTCAATGAATCTTTGGGGAAAGAGAAGAGAGGGGGAGAAGAGAGGGAAGAATCATCCTATTGTCATCTGTAAAATATTCCCAAAAGGCAGAACCTGCATCCACCAGTACTTGCCCCACCACACCTCTTGCTCTTGGAGATCAAGTTTTCTGACTGGGGATACAGCAGCAGAAAGATAAGCTGTGGATACAGTATATTGTGTGTAAAAATTACAAATCTTTATTTGTAATTACTGTATGTATCTAATTTGCATAACTGATGTTTTGTGCAAAATGCACCATGCTTTATTGATACACAACTATGTTGTTTTTCTGCAGTTTAAAAACTCAGGTTGAACCACTTAGGTGCTTGGATTCTGAAAATTCGCTGGGAGAAGAAACATACATTATGCATATTACACCACTTATGTAAATGATATTGGATTATTTGCACTCAGAATTGAATCACCTTTGATTTATTAGACACAAACTACTTTGCAGCATCAGCAGAAGTGATAGCCCATTTGAGCTCTTCACTGTTAGTTGCTCTAGCCACACAGCGGTAGTAGAGAAGAAGGGTGAATAGAGCTTTCAGAAGATTAGTGAGCCATCTATGGAGGCAGAAGGGATGGGGCTGAGGTTCATGGAGAGGAGCTAGAGGTTGTGAAAATGAGGGGCGCAGAAGTCCTTTTTGTGTTTCTCTGTTATTGCATTGACACCATATACACTAATTAACTATGGAGAATTCAGGTGCCATTCATCCCATCTGCTTGTTGTTGCCCAGCTTTTCAAGAGCTGATGTATTGTGATTGCAATATTTTCTGCCAGAATTGCAGAACTGCAGTACTGCCCTTTCAGCTGTGAACTGACAATAGAGCTATCCTGTCACTTGGGATGGAGAAGTGGTCTGTGACATTGTTGGTGTGAGTTCGCAGTCTGACCTTTCCAGACCACCAGCCCTTGCTCCTGCCCTGCTGCCATCATTCTTAATTTTTTTAAAAAGCATATGTGAAACTGACAAGGTTTTTCCCAATGTCAGCAATGAGTCTGGAGTACCCAGTGCAACTGATAAGCTGTGTCATTCACCAGGCTTTTCCGACTCCCTGCAGAGGAGGAGGAGGAGTTGTCAAGTTTCACAGTGTGTGCGCATCAACCCTGGAGTGCCACTTGGTCTTGAAAGAGCTGTCTCCACCTTTGTGGGAAGGTGAGATAACGCACTATTGTCACTACTGAACAGGGCTAGCTCTCAAATAGAACCAGTTTTTTAAAAGTGCTGGTTGTGCTTGGCTAGAAGAATGACTGTCAGCATGGCTGCTGTGAACCCTTCCTAGATCACTTTTGACTTGAGCGCAATCCTAACCTCATCCTGACCTTAAGCCTGCACAGTTTAGGCCAGCAAAGTTTGTCCGACACAAGGGCCACCCTAAAGCATGTTGGACCACTCTTGGGTCAGGGAGGATGGTGCACATCTGTGAGCTGGCCTCCCTGACTCCAAGAGTGGTCCAAACATATTTTACTGTGACCCTTGTGCCAGCCGAACTTTGCTGGCCTAACTGTGTCAGCCTAACTCCAGGTTAGGATTGTGCCCTCAGATTGTAGAGTTTTTGTCTTCTAAAACAGACAGCAGAAAGGTTTCTAGAGGTCAGCTCCAGAGATAGCAGGAGGACAGCAGAAGCCTATGGCTAGGCACAGAAGCACAGCTGTGGTATGCTTGCTAAGATGAAAAGGAAGGACAGGGGAAAGATGGAAAGTTAGAAGAAAGAGTGTATAGATAAAGGGCTGCTAGTGGATAAAAGGAACAGTTACCTGTCTTTAATCTGCAGAATTGACTCCATGGATGCTGGAGTGTACAGGAGATCTCAAGGTAGGGTGTGTGTGGGGGGGGCAAAGGAGGGGTGCCAGAAATTTCCTGGAATTTCAGAAAATGCTTGCATATATTGTGTGAAAACTAAGAACACACATTTTGTGTAAGCCCACGAAGTTTCATACATCATAATCCATAGTACATAAAATAATTACAATTAAAGCCATTAGATCTGTTGAACTTATTAACAGAGTACAGACTTGATGACTTGTTCCCAAATGCTTGTGTTAGCTTAACGAGATTAAACATTTTTAGCAAAAGTAGCTTTTAGAAAGATCATTTAGAGATCTTTTAGCAAACTTAACAGCACAATTCTATCTCCATTCTGAGTTGCATGGCTATCTCCACCTGGCTCAAATTCTGAGTTTATTTGCGTTTCCTTGCAACCATGATGCATTGCGCTAAAAACATGATTTCTTCATAATTTCTCCCTTTTTTGAAATTGCCCCTTCTAAAATCTCTCAGAGTGCAAAAACATGTAATAGACTATTGGGAAAACTAGACCTGTACTGGTAGGTCATGCGAGTCACTGTAAGTAGGAAAGCAGACACTGATGGTCTGCCCAACTGCCTGAGCAGCAGCAGGGGAACAAGCATGCTTTTCCTGCTCTGGGAGCTGGCAAAGTGTGCGGCCACACACCCCAATGTCATGATGTCACAACATTGGGTGTGTCAAGGGGCGTGGCTGCATCAGGGGGCGTGGCTACAGCCCCCCCCCCAATGTTGCACACAAGTCAGGCTTCAGCCTCCCCTATGAGCTCCTTGGATCTGCTCCTGCTAAATAGTGGGCGCAGATCCAAAGAGACCGCATGGCCCAAATTGGGGCCGTGTGGCCTCCCAAACAGGTCTAGGATTCGGCCTTATGGCCAAATCCTAGACCAACCCATGTCCCACCCACGTCCTGCTCATGTCCCGCCTTCCTCCTGCCCTCTTCCCGCCAATCTCCGAGCCGCCCCAACATGGCGCCTCCCTTGCGCCCCCGCGTCAGCACTAAGCGCGCAGCATCGGTGCAACCCTGCATCAATGCTGCACAGTCCATAGGATTGCACTGCCTGTTTGTAAGCTTAGCCAACAAACTGCAGATCCCTGCCCCCCTTTTCTGGGAAGAGCTGGCCCACAGCATCTTCCACGGGAAAAAAGAAATAGCAAAAGGCAAAATGGCTACGCTGTCTCTCCTTTATCTAACTCTCCAATTGTTATGAAAAATGGGTCATATAATCCCTATTTTCATGCAATTTAGCACCTAGGCCATCGAGGTGTCCAGTTCAAAAAAAAATCCCGCACCTTATAATCTGTTATAAAAATTGGAGGTTTCCTGGTCTTTTAGGGGAAAAAAAAAAGACATTTGCACCTTCACTCCTCATGACTACACAGCTGCATCAGATCCTCATCTCTCAGGCAGCACAATCCAAAATAAGGCTGACATAGTAAGCCCAACATAGCAGGGCCATATCCTAAATCCAGCAGGAGGCAGCAGCAGCTCAGCGCAGGGCAAGGAGAGGTTTCCCCTTGCATCTGGGTAAGCCCCAGCCAGTCCTATAGGGCTGCTCAGATCTGTGCCTGCTATTTTGCAGGGACAGGTGAATGTGGCCCGAATTGGGGACATCCTGTCCGGGGACAGGGTTTAGGATATGGCACTACGCCCTTCATGTGTCACCGCCCCATCACTGCCCACTGCGCAACCCCGTTATGCCCTCGGCACACCTCTGGCACCCCCTTGGCGAGGCCTTGCACTGACTGAGCGCTGCTGACACTCGACTGGTGCAAGGCTGGCACTGCTGACCGGTGCAGTGGTGTCCGTGCGCCAACACTGCTGCTTGCGCCGATCCAGCACCCAACTAGCTGGCACAGATGCACTTGACGGCTGCACTGCTGCAGGTGCTGGACTGCTGCAGGAGCGCCAGCATAACGCGGGTAGAGGATTGCGCTCTGAGGTTCCTCCTTGGTGCCAAGAGAGACTCTTCAAGACACAAGGCAGGTCTGACTTTCCAGACTTACTGCTTTCCAGTTTTGATGTTTCTTTAGGCCTCTAGTTTTAACATGAACCATAAATTTATCCTCTCGCTCATCTGGATTCAGAATTCCACTGGAGCATCCTGCCCGCGCCACCCCCCATTGGAATTCCTGCCAGGAGGCCAGGCATCTCTATAACACAATTAAATGTCTTTCAGATGTTAATGTCAAACCTCTTAAGCTGTTGCTTTAACTCCCTTTCCCAAGCTTCCATTCTCTTCAAGGGCTCTCTTTATTAGCAGCCCAATCCTATGCATACCCCCCCTCACGGCATTGCAGCTACACCAATAGAGTGCATGTTATATCTCACAGGGGACTTTAAGGCCTTGGAGGCCTCCTCAGTGAAAAGGGGCATTTGCTACCTTGCCCCAGGATAAGCCCACACTGACCCACTGGGTTTACGTGCACTAGTGAGTTCACTGGCTCAAGTCCACATGGACCTGAGTTGGGATCAAGGCTGAGAAGGGGGATTGGCTCTCGGTGCTGCTGCAGATACCACCCCTTTCTGACCTCAATCTGCCCTCCTTCCTGTTCTGTCCCCTCCCTCCCACCCCTTGCACTGATTTATGGCACTGGTGAGAATCCTCCAGTAGCTGATGTATGGACCTGGCCACTTGCGGACCAGGCCATGCTGAATGGCTTGTTGCATTTTGCAACAGCCATAAGGGGCCATACGTCACCAGAATGACTTGGCCTCAAAAATGGGAGTGGGTGGATCTGGACAACACTTTTCAGAAGGGAGATATTGAAGTGGTTTTCAGGTCTTCCCCCACATTTGGTATTTGTTCTTGCAGCATTTGAATAGAATAGTTGAATTTTAGAAAAGCGGGACGTAAATCCAATCAATCAATCCAATCAATCATTTCATTTTTCCAGGGTTCATATTGAAAAAATAATCTGAGATCTTCTGAATGTTTGGGAAGATGCCAGATCATTTCTGAGTTAATTCAAGGTGACTTTGAGGAGGTTGCCCATCAATCTTAGAGATACCTGTGGCCCAAATTTCCTCCACCAAGTGGGTCTGGTTTAGCTGACTGTCCTCCAGCACCAAGGTAACCACATGTCTGGGGGCATTCTCCAGCAATGGCCTTGAGGTGATCTCAGTTCTAGCCTCAGACTGCAGAGCCAATGAATTGGCTCGGAAAGCACTCTGGTAAGCTGGCCTGAGTGCTTTCCGAATGGCATTGTGCAAAACAGTGACCTGATTTGCGGCCAATCCGAAAGCGATGGATGGCTATACAACCCGGAGAGAGAGAGAGGCACTTTGAACATGCTGTGCTCCCAGCATCAAATTTTAAACGCTTGCTGACCCTTGTCACAGAAAAGCTTTTTGACACATGGAGGTGGCGTCAAGGGCTGCAGTGAGCATTACCTTGGGCTGGCTCTGCATTTGGTTGGATTAGCCATTCTGAGCGATTCTACAGAGCACAGCAGTGCAATGCCATTAAGGAGCAGGAGCACTTCACCTAAGTGCTGCTCCCAGATTAGTAGATTCTAGGTCAGAGAGACCAATTGAGGTCATCTAGGCTGGCAGGTATGCTGCTTCATAGTTGAAACACATGTTGGTGAGGGACTGCTTCATTTTGATAATAGTTCACGTTACATTTCGAATGGAGTCTTACTCTGCAGCAACCATCCTTTTGGGGGTATGCAGAGTGACCTTTTCTTGATACGTTTGACTAGTATTTTGTAAACCACTTTTGTATAATAGTTTGCCAGGTAAAGTTGCTTCCTCAATAGCCTTTCGTATCTGGTGCCTACTAGATACCGGTGTGCCTACCCTGGTTCCTTATGAAATAACATAAGAACTTAAGTACATAAAAAGAGCCTCACTGAATCAGGCCAAGGGCCCATCTAGTCCAGTTTCCTGTATCTCACAGTGGCCCACCAGGTGCCTAAGGGAGTTCAGTAGACAAGATGCTTGCATCCTGTGGCCACTCTGTTGCACCTGGCATTCTGAAGTAGCCTACTACTAATGTAAGGAGGTTGCCCAACCCATCATGGCCTGTAGCCCACGATGGACTTTTCCTCCAGAAATCTGTCCAATCCCCTTTTAAAGGCATCTAGGCCAGATGCCATCACCACCTCCTGTGGCAAGGAGTTCCATAGCTTAATTACCTGCTGGGTAAAAAAAGTACTTCCTTTTATCTGTTTTAACTCTCCCAACCCGCAGTTTTAGTGGATGCCCCCTGGTTCTGGTGTTTTGAGAGAGGGAAAAGAATATCCCTCTATCAACTCTATCCCTTCCGTGCATAATTTTGTATGTCTCAATCATGTCCCCCCTCAGGCACCTTTTTTCCAGGCTGAAGAGCCCCAAACGCTGCAGTCTTTCTTCATAAGGGAGGTGCCCCAGCCCCATAATCATTTTTGTCGCTCTCTTCTGCACCTTTTCCAGCTCCACTATGTCCTTTTTGAGGTGTGGCGACCAGAACTGTACACAATATTCCAGGTGTGGCCTTACCATCGATTTGTACAATGGCATGATAATATTGGCTATTTTATTCTCAACCCCTTTTTTAATTACCCCAAGCATGGAATTGGCCTTCTTAATTGCTGCCGCACACTGGGTCGATACCTTCACTGAATTGTCCACCAGCACCCCTAGATCTCTCTCTTGAGCTGTCACAGACAGCTCAGAACCCATTAGCCCAATATGCATCACTTTACACTTGTCTACATTGAAACGCATCTGCCATTTTGCTGCCCATTCCCCCAACTTGGAGAGATCCTTCTGGCTTCTTCACAATCCTTTCTGGTTTTCACCACCCAGAAAAGTTTTGTGTCATCCGCAAACTTGGCCACCTCGCTGTTTGTCCCTGTCTCCAGGTCATTTATGAACAAATAGTTTGAATGGAACCAGTACAGAAGATTGTAACTGTAACAGACTCTAACTGGCTGGCAACAAAGAACCTTGCAGAAGGGAGTGCTCTAAGGCAAGCTGTTTTGCATTGGGGGATCTGATGCTGCTTCACAAACTAGCATTGTAGGATTGGGTGCTTTCCTGCCTGGAATTGCAAAAACACTACCAGCACAATCCTATGCATATAGACGTAAACCCCATTACATTCCATGGGACTTAATCCCAGGTAAGTGTGCATAGGATTGCAGCCTAATACTGTGTAATACTAATACTCTGTCTCCTTACAGGGAAATGGATCCTGTAAGAAACCCTGCCCTTGGAATTTTCTGTCACTCAGGAAGACAAGGAGGAAAGCATCACTGATATCATAGTCTTCCTTCCAGCGAGCCCTATGTGCTTTTTTCATGCCTTCCCCTCATCTAGGCATAGTGGTGTCCCTAGCGAGGGGGGGGATCTCTAAGTTTTGCAAGGAGCCTTACCTTGCCATGGAAATCGCTCCTTTCCTGCACCACTTTAGCCAAGCCTGGGGGGGGGAGCAATGTTTTGGCGTAGCTTACTGGCTGCAATGGCAAGGGAGAGGAACGATTTCCACGGGAGAGTAAGGCTCCTTGCAAAACTTAGAGTTCTGCCCCCCCCATAGGGTTGCCACTGCCTAGGCGTGAATCAGATCAATACTGTTACATTTTCAAAATTCTCCAGCATCCAGGCCATGCATTGGGTCTTTGATGCATGGAATGTGCAAGTCTTTCCAGGATTCATTATGGGGTCTTGGGGCCACCTTGAGTTTTCAGCTTCTTTACTGTGTAACATCTGAACAATACTGACATCTTTCTCGCCTCCACAAGGTTATTTGGGGGACACAGACACACACCAAAATAGAGATTGAAAAGCACTTTGTGGATTAAAGGTGCTATCTATATTATGCAGCTGAGAAAATTGTTCATTGTGTTTTTTAATTACTTTTTTTTTTACTTTGAAGCAAGCCACATAAGAAACCCAGTGGGGTTTAACTGATAGAAAGCTGGACTTCAGTTCAATTCTCATGGAAGCTGTGGACTCAGGGGATGGCCATGTTGCACAAGCTACTCTCTCCCAGTCAAATGTCACGCTCTGTAAAAGAAACCGTTGATGTCTTCAGATAGTCAGATATCTTCAGATATGATCAGCAGATAATAGGGTGAATCTATTCCTGGTTTGTACCACTTCAGACTGCAGGTGAAGAAATGATTATTGAATGGATTATTGAATCCACTGACCCAGCCACTGGTACCAGGATATGAAGCGAGTGGAAGAAGAGTTCCTTGTATTGCTATGTCAGAGCACAATCCTAACCACAAGTTAGGCTAGCCCAGTTAGGCCAACAAAGTTTGGCCAGCACAAGGGCCACTGTAAAGCTTGTTTGGACCACTCTTGGAGTCAGGGGGGATGGCACATGTCTGTGTGCTGGCCTCTCTGACTCCAAGAGTGGTTCAAACACACTTTACAGTGTCCCTTGTGCTGGCCAAACTTTGCTGGCCTAACTGGGCTGGCCTACCTCCAGATTACGATTGCGCTCCTACTTTCCTAAAATGGTTATTTTGGGCATCCAAGGAAGCATTTTTTTTAACATGCAGAAGTATTCACATATGTATTTCTTTTCTTTTCCCGTTGGCTAAGATTTATTTATTTCAAGTTCCAGGACCCATGTACGTACAATAAAGGTGGACATTTATATGCAATGTTATTTCTTTCACAGCAGTTAGTGAAACTTGAGATGCTTTTGTAATCACAGTGATGCCTTCCATTTTGGTGCATCCCCCAGCCAGGGTGTCCTGTCAATTCCTCAAGAATGACTCAGGAGTGTCCAGAGAGGATTTGTCGGCAGATGGCAGCTGCCTTGAGTCTGGCCTGTCTCTTTCTTGAGCAGAGCTTCTTGCAGAGTCTGAATGCTTCATCTGGAACAAAAAATGTTTTGATTTCCGATGAGTTGGGGCGACTCTGCTACTCATGTGCAATTAAAAGAAATGGCTTGAACTCTCGCCAAGATCCTGATGGCACAGATGGCAGCTCATTGCAACCCTGACAAACCACAGAGAATGCCTGAAGTGTACAGCAGAACCCTCCTGGCTTTGCTCATGGGAGTGGGTGAGCAGCTGACCCACTCATGTCAGAGGCTGGCATTTCCCAAGGTGGCCTTAGAGCAGTCACAGCCAGTTTCCAGGCTAGCTCAAGATTTTGCCACCTTTTTAGATCTGACCCCCCTCTCAGCCCCCAAAGTGTAACATGAAATCCCATTTCTATTTATTTGCAAGCATACATGTCCATCTTTCTCCATCTCTCTCATTTCTCCCCCATTTTCTTCCCTGACTTTTTTCCTTTTGCACATCAGTTTCTTTCTCATCACTCCTATGAACCAGGGAGGTGGCCTACTCTGCCTCCGCATACCCAAGGCTTTGGCTTTGCCTTTTTCTGGCTACTCTCTCTGGCTGATTCTGCCCTCTTTCTGCAAGGGGCAGGGGCATTCGAAACATTTGATGATATTAATATCGAGGCACAACAGCAAATATCTGCTTTAACACAAAAAGTATGTGCTGTATCTCTGCAGGGATCCTTGTTCTTTCCGTTTGGCTCTGGCCAATCAGAATGCATATTCAGAACAATGACTCATGCAGAAATACCAGGGGAGAGTCTCTTCTGAGGGCAGATAATTCTTTTTCTGACATGCTCTTAAACTTTTTTTCTGGGTGTAAACATGAAATGTGAATCCCATATTGATTCAGAAAAGCCCCAGCTTTCAGAACTTTCAGAGAAGACAAGATGCCTCTCTCACCCCCCCCCACCCCAGTTTTGGCAATGGGGGCATGTTTGCCTTGCCCTGCTTCTTGTGAGGGGTGAGGCTTAGTGGCTGTTAATGCTCTCTTTTTCAATGTGGCTGGAGTCCTTGCCAAGAGCCTATTCACAGTGTGTGTGTGTGTGTGTGTGTGTGTGTGTGTGTGCATGCTCGTGCGCGCACAAACACACACACACACCACACCACACCATACCACATGACACCCATGAGTTTTGGATAATTCTTTACAGGCCCCTATGCTTCCCACTACCTTATATTCAGTGACTTCACTGTGCCTGTTTTGTTTTGTGGGGGGTTCAGTACTCCTGACATGTGCTTTTGTCCAATCATTTTACCCCCTTTCCTGTTTTCTCCTGCATTCACCTGCCCCACCCTCATATTGGTCAGCATGTACCGACCATAGTTTATCCTCCCTGTGTTTGTAAGGATTCCTCCCACCCTTTTCTTTGTGTAAGGTACAGATAATCAAAAGAAGCAAAATGAATGAGTGTATTGAACATTTTTTTTAAAGTATAGTAGAGTTGTTGGGGTGGGGAAAGGGTTCCTGGATGTGGGTTTCATTTATCGCTTTGCTGGAATAATAATTTCAATCTCTCGCTATATATACATGATTAGGAGGAATAAAGGTACATAAAATTACTGTTTGATACTGGTGATATTAATATTGAGATTGTGTATGTGCAGATCTACTGTTATAGAATACAGGTTCAGAAGGTTAGGGTCCTCTTCCCACCACACTGTTCCAGCCAGTGAATATTCACTAATTTGAAGGCAGCCCAGAGTTTTCAGGCTCTGCACTGTTCCTTGTCCTTCTCTACAACTCAGCAAAAACAAAATGTATTATGCAAGATAGCAAAAATGCCAAATAAATGATGCAAACAAGTGGGGAGAAGTGACAGATATTGGCAAATGTTACACCAGTTGCAGAATTCAGTTTCGGTGGGACAGAATTTGGATGAGCTCAGTAGAGAATCTCAGCTTTGGGCAGGTGGGAAGGTTACATTTGACCTTCTGCCTTGCATATAGCTCACTCATACCTGCCTGCATAGAATGCGGTTATGGCTTACTGTGATCATTCTATTAAACCATTAAAAAAAAAATCCAGGAACTGGCTTCTTCCTGAAGGACGACAGAAAAGAGATGTCCTGAAGTTGTCTAGAGCAGGAGTCTGCTAACTTGGTACCTGCTAAAGTGTTCCTGTTTTATCTTTCTCCTTTTGCTGTTTCTATGGCAACGTCACTACAATACCTCCTTACAGAATGTTGTCTCACTGATCTCATTAGAGACCAAAAACTTTCAAGCCAATATTTGCCAACAAGTGTGGGAAGAAGAGAGAGAGAAACTGGGGGCGGGAGACGGGAAGAGATTTTGCACATATTATATGCACCGCCTGACATTTACCTCCAGTAGTGAAATTCTAAAAAGAGAGGTGCAAGGCATCTAAGCGTGGCGGGGAGCAACAACTTCTAGCCCTGATGGTGTGCAGAAGCCCAATTGGAAATTCAGAAACAAGGAACTATGGTCCAGGAAATTGGCTACAGCTCAATGTTGGCAGAGCCAGACCCACCGTTACACCAGGTGTGGCAGCCGAACTCGGTCAGAAGATTTGGGAACATCATTAAATGGCAAACAATTATTTAGCTTCTTGTTCTAGCATGCTTATTATCAGGGGCCATGTGAGAAAAGCCATTTACCTCTTGGGCACTGAAATGTGTTGGGCTATCTCAGATGTGGGGGCTATCTCATAGCGCAGTTCTGGCACATCACCCCACCCCATACAACTTCTATAGTGCATGCGCACGCGCACACACACGCACATATACACACACACACAAATTTTGGAAAAGTGGTGCTAGAAGTAGATGAGACAGTGGGTGCTGACTGGTGTGGGGATGGATGGGCGTGGATGCTGGCCAAGTACATCCCTTAGTGTACTTTATCTCTCCTTTCCCCCTGATTCTGAGGAGGCGGTTGAGGTCCTGGATCGCTGTCTAGAGGCGGTTGGGGGCTGGATGTGGGCGAACAAGCTGAAATTAAATCCGGATAAGACAGAGGTGCTTTTGGTTCGGAAATCCACAGCTCGGGTATTGGACTATCGTCCTGCTCTGAATGGGGTTGCACTTCCTCTGAAGGAGCAGGTCCGCAGCTTGGGGGTTCTCCTGGATCCACAGCTACACCTGGAGTCCCAGGTGTCGGCGGTGGCCAGGGGAGCCTTTGCTCAGCTTCGGCTGATTCGCCAGCTGCGGCCGTACCTGAGCTGTGCAGACCTGGCCACAGTGACCCACGCCCTAGTGACATCTAGATTAGATTATTGCAATGCGCTCTACGTGGGGCTGCCTTTGAAGACGGTCCGGAAATTACAACTAGTACAGAACGCAGCGGCTCGGGTGGTTGCTGGGGCACGTCGGTTGTTTGAGGGGTATTTGAGGGACCGCCTCCTTCCATATAATCCTACCCGTACTCTTAGATCATCTGGAGGGGCCCTTTTGACTGTGCCACCACCAGGAGAAATGAGAGGGGCGGCGGCCAGGAAGAGGGCCTTCTCGGTGGTGGCCCCCCAACTTTGGAATACCCTCCCCTTCGAATTGAGAACTGCTCCCTCTTTGTTAACATTTCGGCGGGGGCTGAAGACCTTTCTATTTCAAAAAGCTTTTAATTGTTGACAGGCCGGCTGGCTGGTTTGTTATATTTTATACCAAATGATCCACAGGGCTTGTTGTTTTTAAATTCTATTGCTTTGTTTTAATTTTGTTTTACTGTATTGTTTTAGTATTGTTTTTAAATTGTTTTTTAATGTTAAATTATATATTTTTATGTTGTAATGCCGCCTTGGGTGCCTTCAGGCAAAAAGGCGGGATAGAAATTCAATTAATAATAATAATAATAATAATAATAATAATAATAATAATAATAATAATAATAATA
>JAJKFI010000197.1:977449-998547 GCA_029204185.1 Lerista edwardsae | reverse complement strand
CTCTCTCTCTCTCTCTCTCTCTCTCTCTCTCTCTCTCTCTCTCTCTCAGACTCACAGACACACAGAGGTGAAATTGACAAGGTTTCCCCCTTTGTCAGTTTTACTAGTTATCAGAGAGGAAGAATGGTAAAGAAAATGGTCATTGGGCAAATGAGCAGGCTGCTAATGCAAAAAGGGTGTGAGTATGTTACATGCTGCCAGACAACCAGAAACCACATAAACATTGTACCTGAGTTTAGTCACAGGGCATTAACGTCCACCAGCCGGATTAGGTGGTGGAAAGCATTAAGGGGGGAAAGCATTTCATGGCCCAGTGCTATTGGGCCTTTGCACCATCGGAATACATGCTTCACTGATGCGGTGTGCTTTGCAGTGGTCAC
Source organism: Lerista edwardsae (assembly GCA_029204185.1). Classification (NCBI taxonomy): domain Eukaryota; kingdom Metazoa; phylum Chordata; class Lepidosauria; order Squamata; family Scincidae; genus Lerista; species Lerista edwardsae. The sequence goes on along the minus strand of JAJKFI010000197.1, from coordinate 998,167 downwards.
AAAGTGCAATCTTCAACTCTGGGCAGCAGGGCTACCACTGGAAGTGGCAAGTGGCTGTAGCTGTGCACCAGTGGCCTCCAGAGAAGCCCCAGTGCCAGTATATCAGTGCAGGGGATGAGAGTGGGAGGAAAGGGAGAGGGAGATACAGAGTAGAGTCGAGGACAGGGAGGGAGGGATGTGTGTTGAGGCTGGCAAAGGGCTGGTATAGCTGGTGGTGGTAACATTGCCGATATTCCATCCCCCTTTCTTGGCCTTGATCCAACTACCAGCAAAGTAGCTGGTGCAGATCCAAGTAGATTCATCACGGCAGCAGAGGCAAGTCCTGCAGCAAGGGAATAAATGTTTCCTTATCTGGAGGAAAGCCCCAGGATCCAAAACTCCCCTGAGGGATGCAGCTGCACCCAGCTGATGTATGGATTGGGCTATTGTTAATTATGGTAATCCATATGAAGCAGGAGAAGATTTTTGCGGGATCCGTAAAAGTGCTTGAAAATGCAGATGTTTTATTTCAGTCCAAACCTAGTCTGATATGCCGGCTTTCTTCATACAGGGAATTCCCCCGTGGGAATGTATTTAATTGGAACCTGATGACCCAAATGCAGAAGAAGTCACGTAAGCTCACATGCATGAATACCCCTGCATCTTGCAATGCCCTTTAGCTGATCAAAATAACATACAGGTTGCTTTGCTGGCCTTCCCTTTCACCAATTGCTGCCTTGTCAGTTATGCCTTGTTGATTCCATGTCCAAACAAGGACATCAATTTGCTCTCTGTGATCTCTCCTGCTTTATGGCTGGGGGTGAGTCATAAGTGGGGACAGGAGCAGGCGGGGTCTGTTTTACCAGAGGTGTGACTTTTGGCAGGTTGATGTCTCAGAGCTCAGACGTATTTCATTAAGGAACGGTGTAATATAGCTGTCTCTCCCCCATATTAAATCATTCAGCACCTTTTCCTAATGTGTCCTCAGCTATGGATGTCTATGCATTAAACATGTTCACAAGCAAAAGCTAGATCCGGCAATATGCACCTCCTCCCACAACCGCTTTGTCACGGCCTCAGCTGGCGAAAGCATCCCTCGCTTAATACATCCTGGAATAAGTTATTAAAGAAATGGAGCATTGTCCTGTCACCATTCATACATATGAATGGAAAAAGACATTTTGTAAGCAGAGGGGTAATTGAACTTGTACACCTGGCACAAGCAGGCAATGGAGAATGCAATCACCTCACCCAGGGGATGCTTACTGGGCTTGTTCCAGCAACTCAGTGGGAAAGTCTGGGATACTAAAGAGACTTGGGGAGGAGACATGAACCAATAATGGGATACCAGGAATAAAAAAGAATAAAGGAAATAATAAAGGAAAGGCTATTTTGAGAAATAAAAGAAAATACTGTGTAGTCACAAGAGGCAATAAATGTTTCATTCTATTGGGCATCTGTCAAGCTCAGAACATTACAAAAATGCAGTTGTGGTGAAACTTCAGAGAATCGAAGGAAAGTGATAGGGCCCAAGCAATGAAAAAACGTGGAGGAAATAAGTTATATTAATGGTTGCTTGTGTGCATTTTGGCAATGGGCAGTGAATTCAGCATCTTGAGAAACTCCTATCCACACTTACATGGGAGGAAGGGCTCAATCCTGAGCTGTCCAGCACAGCCCATACAAGTGCACCACCTGTGCTGCTGTTGCAAACATGCCATAAGGCACATGCAGAGTGGGTAGTAAGGGCTTACTGCCTGCGCTGATCCAGGGCCAGAGCTCAATGCCTGGAGGTGGCAACACTGGACCGGTGGGTGGTGAATTCGCCAGTCCCCACCACTGCACTCTTTGCGGGCAGCTGGAGAGGGCGGGACTGGGGGAAAGGAGGGGTGGAAGAGGGACTCCGACCCAGAGACCTTCAACTTTGCACTGTCTAAATAGCTGGCACACACTTGAGGAGACCCAATGGCGGGTCTCCAGGCTTACCTGGGGGAAGGGGATGAGCATCCCTTTCTCCTGAGGTGCCTCTAGTGGCTCCATGGCTGCCACGGGATGCAACAACCATTTGGCTACCTTTGCACCCACTGTGGCTAGGCAACTCAGGATTAGGCTGCCCGTCTCTTTGAGTTGACTAGGACTTACTTTTGAGTAGGGATGCACAGGTTTGTGATGCCACTCTACGATCCTAAACACACTTTCCTGGGAATAAGCCACAATGAACACAATGGGATATTTCTGAGTAGTATAGATACACATAGGATTGTGCTGTTAGTCTTTTTGTAAAGAAAAGTCAGGTTGCTAATCCTTATGACTGTGATGATAGGTTGAAAGTGTAGGGTGATCTCTGATGAAAACCTAAGAACTGGCAGTTTGATGGACAGCTAACTTGAATTTTCATCATTTAGGGGGTCTCGTTTCAGTGATCTGCATAGCTCTTTTAGAGCGCAATCCTAACCTGAAGTTAGGCTGGCACAGTTAGGCTAACAAAGTTTGGCCAGCACAAGGGACACCGTAAAGTATGTTTGGACCACTCTCGGAGTCGGAGAGGCCAGCACACAGACGTGCACCATCCTCCCTGACTCAAAGAGTGGTCCAAATGCGCCTTACGGTGGCCCTTGTACCGACCACACTTTGCTGCCTAACTGTGCTGACCTAACTCCAGGTTAGGATTGTGCTCTGTGTTCCTCCCAATGATTACTAACAAAGCAAAAACAAAACAAAACTGTATATAAATATGCATAATTTACATGTCACAGAATGCAATATTTATAGTGCAAAATCTAGGTTCCCAAGTGCAGATTGTTCAGCCTCATCTTAATTTAGAGACCTTTTATTTTTCCCCCTCTTTCTTAAGCACAGAATACACAAAGTCCTACTGAGCAGCAAGGAGAGAAGACTGAGTAGGGTGGGGAGGATGTGATGATCTGTTTAGGATATAGGGAGCTTCAGCATATCCAGTGACTGCAATGGTGCATTTATTCCAGAACCTGCTAATGTGGCTAGCAGTGCCCTTATTGCATAAGAATCCTTCACTGGAGATGCTATGAATTTCATTGATGCATCCCTGAGATTTTATAGATGCAAAGCATGTGTTCCACCACTGAACTCTAGCCTCTCTCCTTTCATCATGCAACAAGCTGCCAAGAAAGGAAAGACACCTGAGATGATATACGAATGATATCACCAAGACCTGACACTACAGTAACAAACCTTCAGCATGACCCCATGACAGTTTCCCCTCAACTCAACTTGCCCCTGTGTAAATAAACTCTTTATTACTAGAGAGGCACCAAATTTTGGCAGACAAATGTTTGGGTGGGAGAATAAAGGGACTTTCAGGGAGCCTGAAATAAAGACCATTGAAATCTGATCGTTTCGTATCAGGTCACTCCTGTCTACTGTCCCTGCGAACAGTTATTTCAGCATCGTTTTTCCTACAGCCCAATCCTGAACTGCCCAACCACCCGGGAGTGCAGCATCCGGAGGCAGCCAGGCAACTGCGGGAGTCTCAGCAGGGAAAAGGGATGTCCGCCCCCTTTCCTTGTGGTAAAGGCGCGGGGCAGGTGATGAGTTTACTTGCTTCTGCGCCTGCTATTTAGCTGGCGCAAGGTTTCTGAGTAAGGCCTCACAGCCTTACTCGGAGATCAGGAGCTGGCAGTGAGCATCATCACCAGTCCTGTCTCCACGCTAGCCCTTCCCCACCCAGGAACGCTCTCCTGCCCCACCCTGAAAGCCCACATCACTGGCAAGCAGCAAACTTCTGGGGCATGTGTGGGTGGCATTGCCATGGTGCTGCCCCAGCGCTGGCAGTAAGGGTTTACTGCCCATGTTGGAGGCACTTTATGGTGCCACTTTATGGCGCCATGTGTGACAGTTGTCTGGGTGGTACAAGCATGCAGCCCATGGTAACAGGCTCTGGATTGGGCCCTTAAAGGGTTATTCTTTCTGGCCACATGAGCCAACCAATCAGGGAGTACATAACTACATCTGATGATATCATGGCACCATGAAACGTTTCATTTCCTGATCCCTGAAGCTATCATCAGTTTGAAAGGGACACATTTCAAGGGTGGTCAGAGGCGGATCTACAGGGAGGGCAAAGCTCTAAGTGTTGCAAGAAGCCTTACCCTGTCATTTAAATCCCTCCTCTCCCTTGCTGCTGTAGCCAGTAAGCAAGGCCAAGATGTTGCTTTTCCCTGTGAGGATTGGCTAAAACGGTGCAGGAGAGGAGTGATTGCCACTGCAAGGTAAGGCTTCTTGCAAAACTTAGAGCTTTGCCCTCCCTTAGATCTGCCTCTGAGGGTGGTGGTAGTTTTGAACCATGTTTGTTAAATTTCTTTCCCCAGTTTGGTTCAACCCCATATATTGCCTGCCATTGGAAATCCCCAATGCTCTCTCCTCGTAAAAGTATAAACCTCCAAAAATCTGCCTCTGGAATGTTCCGCTATTCAGAAAAATGCAAACCAGTTTGTTTTTTTTAGAATGGGCCCAGCTTATAATACATTAACAAGGAAAGGAAGACGGTACTTCACCACAGAGCTCATCCCTACATGCCTGAGATCCTCAGGATAGATCTCCAAGTCAAGATCTTGATCCAATCAATCAGCCATCATGCTAAACAGCTGTTTGACAGTGGGAACCCCAAAACCTGGACAGCTGATCTCTGCTACTAGTTTTCTAACAGAGCTACACATGAACACCAACAGCTGGATCAGGAAAGAAATTGCATGTGCAGCACAAGTTCGAATGTATTGTTTTTCATCCAGAATCCATGATGTTCCCAAGCTGGATGGGGCAAATAAGGGGCAAGTCCCAGGAAGATTTGAGGCACCAGTGACTACTTGGAAATGAGTCTATGATTGCAAATCGTAGGCAGCACGGTACGACGGACTTGGTCTATTTCCCTAATGTGGGCTATTGCTGCCCAGTTCCTGAGAGTGATTGCCTAGGAAGTGGCTGTCATTCAAAGGAAGCTAAGCGTTAAAAGGTCTAGGCCAGAAGGAGGAGGAGGGGAGCGCTCAGGGTCACTGCGCTTAATCAGCCTCAATTGAGCCTAGTCTCCCAGGCTGTAATTCTACCAGTGGCAAGGTCTGGCCAAGGATGAGGAGGATGGTCTGTTGTGCACCACAGAGCACAAATTGCTGTCTCAAGGCCTGTAATCACGGAGACCAGATAATAAAAGCTCCAGGAATCAGACTGCAGCCTGACAGAGGCTGATGGGGACTTGAGGGATCAAGATGTATGTGCAGGAGTCCCTGACTCAGAGGTCCTTCTGCCAAAACCCAGGCTTTCAAAACAAAACGAAATACGTGGATCCAGACTGCCTGGTAACCAGTCTGTCCCTTGCCAAACGGAGCTGTTCGGTTTCAAGCCAGCCTGGAAACTACAGTGTCTGCCCCCAAAGTCCCGCTTCCTCCCCATCCTCATCTTAGATGTGTGGGAAATTGGCTGCAGTGGTTCTGTGGGGAGGGAATGACATGCGCATTGGAACATGCTCACTGTGACTTCCGGTATTCCAAATGGGCTCATGGGGCTACGTTTTGTCTCAAAGAACCCCAACACCTTCCCTCAACCACATTTAGTTCATAGTGTGCTGAGGTTGGCCTCATGTGTGGAATCATCAGCTTCCCATATACCTGTTCCTCCCACATCCATGTCATGTGATGCTGATTCCTTCTCATTGGACAGCCAGGGTGGTACAGTGCTCAGCCTGTTGCTCTGGGGGTGACGAAACTCAGGTTCAGGTCTTCAGTCATCCCTGAAGCTCATTGATGGGTCTTGGCCCAGTCATTCTCAGACTATCCTCCCTGACAGGTTCACTACGGCCGTGCTTATGGCGATGAGGGAAAGATCATGCATACTACCCTGACTACCTTGGAGGAAGGGCAAGATTAACACCCCAAACCTAGGGGCTGTGTGCACAGCACCCTTACCCCCAGTGCTGGAAAGTGGGTCAGAATTGCGTCTTGGGAAAATCTCCCTGTTGGAGAGCTGCTACCAGCCACTGCAGGCAATAATGGGCTGGATGGCCTAAAGCAGCTTCACTTTGGAACAGAGATTGGAAATATGAGCAGTCAGCCACAAAACCTTTGCTTTACTCTAAGAGAACAAGGAACTTTGGTCATTTATTCAGGCCTGCAAAGGCCTGGTACTTGCTTGGACAAATCAGGTGTTCAGGATTCCACTCTTGACGTTGCTTTTGAGTTTGTGCATCATGGAGAATTGCACAGGAGTGTGCCCTCACACTTGGGAGGTAATTTTTTTAAAATATCTCTAGCTTTTCTGGGATTCTTCCTGCTTAAAAGCACTCTGAGAGCCTTACTTTTGCCTTTTTATGTTTAGTCTGTTTCTACTCCTACAAAAGACAGCTAAGCCAAGATCCCTTAAGGCGCTCTCTCTCTCTCTCTCTCTCTCATCTTAGTTACCAACAAACATTTTCCTGCTTTGTTGAGGGAGGCTCTCAACAATGGCATTTTCACAGGAGGCTCTCACTGAAAGCTCAGTCTCTGACTGACAGATGATGTCCTATTTATTATAATTCCTTGTGGAATACGACCCCCTTGTCTCGCTAGACAAGCCCTAATCGACAGGCCTCCTTTTTTTTTTTTTAAACCTATGCTTTGAATTCTCCCAACTTTAGATCTCAGGCTTCAATCCTATGTACACCTACCAGGGAGTAAGCCCCATTGACTATACTGGAAAATATTTCTGCATAGACAGGCATAGCATTGTACTCTCAGTCCATTGATAAATCAGGAATTAGGCAGCCCTTTCCTCCAAAGAGGTCCCCAAGTATAGTACAAGCTTCTGCTGGAGTGAGATTCTCTCTCTGACCCCTTAGGGAATGCAAAAGTGTCAGATGCCCTCCCTTGTGGTATAGAACCAATGTGTGCTTTTGCAAGAAGCCAGAGAAACTAATTCAGCCCTTAGTTCCTTTTGAGGAGGAAGGATGCCTGCTTTTGATCTCACCCCTGAATCAGTTCAATGGCATTCCCAGAGACATGTGATAAGATCTCCGCAGCCTAAACAAATGTCCACCCAGCTATGCTGAGAGTCTTATCTGCAAGGGATGGAAGCAACGAGTGAGCATGTGGGTGAAACCTGCTGTAGATCTCCAAGAATCATTGTGAGCTGACACCGGGCAGGAGATTCATTGTGCAATGTAGGCACATTATCTCTCTTGATTGCTCGGTCTCTGCACTAAAGTTGGTATTTCTTCCAGTAACTCAAAAAGAAAAGGCCCATTTTTTTGTGTGGTGCAATAAAATAGATCTATGTGGATGTCAGAAGCCCTGAAATCTGGATTTTGAGGAATGAAACAGGGAAGGCCGTTTTCCTATCTCCAGTGGTGGGATTCAGGGGGTTCGCCCAGGTTCTATAGAACCCGTTGTTAAATGGCCGGGCCCTGCCCACTCGCTTACCTCGGCTGGCTTTGGGCTTTTTTTTGGCTCTGGCTATGACGTCATAGAACCGGTGATTTTGAATTTGAATTGCACCACTGCCTATACCCCAGGATTGTCTCACCCAACCCGTATCAGCAATATACTTTTGTACGTGTCTCCTATAAACCGGGGGCGACCAAACCAGGGCTCGCTTTTTGACATATAATGTCAAATACGTAAATGGAGAGTCCGTTTGGAAATAGGTAAATGGAGAGTCCACTGGATTAAAATTTAATATATTAACTTCTAAATGGTAAATAAATGTAAGAATTTAAATGCCTCTCAAACACATCAAGTCTCAAACATTGGGAGTTTATCACACGTGGCTCTTAAGCAACTTTGGTCACCCCTGCTATAAACAGTTCCGGAGCTGGTAAACCTGGACCTGAATGATAATACGTTTAAGAGATTACATGTCATCTATTGATTACGTGTCTTCCATAAGGGAGTTCAAGGACAGGGCTCAAGACAAAGTAAACAGGGCTCCCCGGCACTCTCTCATCTAGGCACTGACCAGAGCTGGTTAAGTTCAGCAAGGTGACTTTGGGCGCAATCCTCATCTGGAGTGAGGCTGGCACAGTTAGGCCAGCAAAGTTTGGCCGGCACAAGGGACACCCTAAAGCATGTTAGGACCATTCTTGGAATCAGGGAGGGTGAAGCACCTCTGCGTGCTGGCCTCTCTGACTCTGAGAGTGGGCCAAACTTATTTTATGGTGTACCTTGTGCCGGCCAAACTTTGCTGGCCTAACTATGCCAGCCTGACTCCAGGTTAGGATTGCACTCTTCATCTACAGCCCTGGAATTGGAACACTGACAAAAATAAATCTCATGATGGTGACAGACATATCTAACCTTCAAAGAGGAGTTACGACGACCAGAGCCATGCAGTGTGGAGACAAGCGGGTGAGACAGAACCACGCTGTTGTTGTCCATCAAACAGTGCTGCAGCCGCCCACTTACACTTGAAGAGGCACACCTGAGAAAGAAGGCTTAAGGAGAGCCTCCTCAGGTGTAAGCGGGTGTGTGTGTGACTGTGGTCTTTTCCATGGACTATGACAGGGCTGTTCTGCCGCACCTGCTATCCCCACACTATACATTCCTAGTCAGAATGCGATGTCAGCGATGGGATGAGCTCTGCTGCCTGCTACCCCATTGCTTTCTAATGCAAGTACAGCCCAAGGGTTGATAGCATGCCCCCTGCTTCAGGCAGGCCTTCCAATTTATTCATTTCGGCTAGTATTCAGTACTCACTTTTTAAAAGTTTTTTTTTAACTTTCCTTTGCCCCCTCTTGGTTATTTAAACAGTAAAATGGGTTCTTCTGGGATGTTGAAGAGGCTTCATGGCTGACCAGAGTCGCCCAATCAATGCGATGCACAGCCCAGCTCTAAAAGGGAATTACGTCACAAATTCCTCATGGGCTGACCAATCAGCACTATGCAAATCTGGTTTCTGCTCTAAGTAAGGACCGGTCACCCATGATGCTGAATGGCAGAAGTCGGCTGTATGTGGGTCTGCTAAGCATGTTGAATGATGCCTGCCTGCCTGCCTACATTCTTAGGTGTGCTCCTACAGAACATTTACCCAGAGAGCTTCCAAGCTTGAATGCTCAAGGCAGATGTTCTGCCATCATTCTATTTCAGTATAAAACAGCTTGTTTGCATGTTATGTTGCAGTGTGATTAGTTCACATGAGGTATCTAATTCTTTTCCTGCGTTGATCACCCAGACGCTCAAAAACTCCAACCAACCAGATAGTGCTGGAGTTCTCAGATCAGTTCTCTTGCAGTTCTCTTGCAAATCAGTTCTCAGTTTCCAAACACAGAGAAAGGGGGACTCCACCACCCTATCTAGTAGCTGTTTGACTTATGGGTTTCCCAGCCACCTGATTCTGGAATGCCAGGGCAATCCACATGTTTTCCTGCAGCCATGTGTAACAAAAGCCCTCAGGGCCCCTTCTCCCTTGAAAAAGCACCCCCAAGATGAAGGTTTTGTGTTAGTGAAAGAAGGAGTAGCTTTCCTTGCCTGCCCTGTTTTTGCCCTTTCAATGTTCTAGAACTGTGAGGATAAAAGCAGCTTAGGGAGGGGAAAGGTTTAGGTGGAAATAATTGGCAAGGAAAGAGTTAAGCACAACTATCCCTCCAGTGCCTTCTGCTGAGAGTGAATCAACTCCTTTGCCCTGAAAGTGGGAAGAGGTTGTTAGACCTTTCGTAGATACAGTTGCAGGCAGTGTAACAAGGCCTTTGAGCCTTGGCAAAATACTGACTTCATCCAATGGACTAGTTCCTGCTTAAAGAACAGGAAATAGAGAGTGAGAGGAAACAGGCGGTTTTCACAATGGTGGGAAATGAGGTGGGGTATACCAAGACAAGTGCTCTGAAACGTGTTCATCTGGAGTCAGGGATGGGAAGTGAGGTGGCTAAGTTGGTAACCAATGAAACAAAATTATTCAGGGGGATGAGCATTAAATGAATTGTGAGGACCTCCACAATTTTTTTCTGAACTGGGAGCAAGGGCAACAAAATGACAGAAGATGCTCAGTGTAAATACATGAAAAGCAGGGGCGCCTAACATCAAACCGGTGCCTGAAGTTCTGCCATCTCCTCCCACCAAATTCTGTCCCCCTCCATGTATGAGCAGCAGTATCCCTGCGCCAGGCAGCAGCTCCCTCACCCTTCTGGTGAGAATGGTGAGAATGTCAGTGAGTATCCAGGCAAGTGCTGGCTGTGTGTGGTTGCCAGTTTATAGCCTTCCCCAGTCTGCCTCTTGAAGCACACACTTTGGTCAGCCTCATGACAGTGCTTTCTCTGATGGGATCTGAGGCAGAGGAGACTAACCAGGAAAGAGGCCTTGGGAGCTTTATGGGTCGCTCACTGAAAACACCATCTTAATTTGCAGCAACTGGTGGTGAAGGAAAAACATTCTGCACATGTTCAGGAGCACCGCGTTCCATGACTCACCCTGATTCTTCAGAGGGATTCCTGGGCTGAGTCCAGATGCCTATGGCTAAAGTTCTGATCTCCAATTTACAGCTCCTGACAGGCAGCAAGATTATGCTGCAACCCCTACACTTAGAAATATCTTTTGCGGGTTGAGAGGAGCAAGGAAGTTATAGGAACTGAGGAAGGATCGTCCAGAGTCAGCTCAGTGGGAACAGTTAAGAAAATACTCTGTATTAGGCTGTGAAATGGAGGGCAACATTCCAAAACCAACATGCAAGGTTAGAGGACAAGAAGTTGCCTGCCTGGGGGTCTTCACAATTCCGTGTTTTGTGAGCCATGCTCTCTTTTGGTCAGAGCTCATAGTGACAGAGATAGCTACCATAAAGTTGGAAAGGTGCCCCTCTCCTGTCTGCTAAATGGACATGCCTGACATGGATACACTGTCAGCTTATTTCATGAGTGAAGGGGCCTCAGTTCATCCAGGGCACTGGACTATACCATATGTTCTCATGGTGACACCAGCCCCTTTGAGAGTTACAAATATTACTGCCCAATCTGGTCTCCCAGCATGTTATAGCATGCAGGCACGCCAACAGAGGCTGAGTCGCATGCTACGGCGGCGTTGGTGGCGACTATCAGGCAGCCTGAAGGTGGTAGGTTTTTATTTACGCCCTGGTAGGCTGCCCATGGGTCTCCTCGGATTTAGGTCAGCTGTACCGCTGGTACAAGTTGGAAGATAATCAGGGGGCAGGGCAGGCAGAAAAATAGAGGATAAGATCTGGCAGGAATGACTGCTGCTGGATCCACTCCCCGCCCCCCGCCCCCCCCCCCCAGTTCATTCCTCAACGTTCACTGCCGGCACATGTGAGGCCTCCTAGAGCCCCCACCACCTGCACTGCACCTCTTGCTTTTGTGACAGTGGCCCAGCTTTCATGCTACGGTAAAGGACCTCTGATGCTATTTTGGCCCCAGGAACTTTAGATTCTGAGCTGATATTCTGTTGCAATCGTTTCCTGCCTGGGAGGCCCGAGAGTAGCCTGGGAGGCCCCAAGGGTGCTGCCTTTTCCATGCCCAGATCAGTGTGGTGGTGGTCAGTGTGTCTTCTTCCTGCATGGCCTCCTGTGTTCTCCCAAACCCCAAGAAACAGATACTTAAACAAGCTCAGCACACCACGTTGCTTCAGCCTGTGAAACTCCGTCAGCAGGGGGGACAGACGGTTTTGCCCAGGGCAAGATATGACGGTTCTTGCTGCGCGGGTATTCTGATCACTTTCAAAAGAAGCTCACAGTGTAAGTCACCATTCGTGCTCGGGGCTCAGCCCGAGCCAAGAAGAACTAGCAACCTTGGGATGCCATCCTTTTTAGTGGGGAGAGGCCATCCCGTGAGAAGCAGTGCTTCTCAAACCTTTTAGCGCAGGGGTTCACTTTTAAAAATAATCTGTCGTGACCCGCTTGATCCAAAACAAAAAAGAGATCTAGAAAGAAATAATTATTCCTAATGAATAATCAGGGACCTGTGTTTCTGATGGAGCTGGAGACCTTGCCTATAGTACGTGTGGGCATTTGCTAGGCTGTCCCTTGAAATGGAGGTCAAGGACTGTTCCGCCAAACCTTTACAGTCATTCCAGGGTACTCAGAAGGCTGAACTGGAGAGCAAGATACGCAGTGAGGGGCTTCCAGGCCGACCAAAAGGTGAAACATGATCTATGGCTTGCCAATTATTGGAGAAAGTCAGAAAATGTGACATTTCATTTTGGGGTATGAACCTCATACCATAGGTTAGCATTCCAGCTAATGATGTTCTTCTGCAAATCAGGCAAGGGTGCTTGTGAAGGTTTTTAAAAATATATTTAAAACCTTTCGTGACCCACCAAGAATTTGCTTGCGACCGACTGGTGGGTCCCAACCCAGTTTGGGAAACACTGTGTTAGAGCAATTGTTTTGTACCCAGAAGGTCCCAGCTTCACCCTCAGGTAGGATCTCCAAGTAGGGCTGGGAAAGACGTGTCTGAATCCTTGGAGAGCCACAGCCAATCTATACAGACAATCCTGGGCTGGAGCATCCAGTGGTCTGACTCTGTATGAGGTAGCTTCATATGTTCACATAAACATATGGTGCTGCCTTATATAACATGCATGCGTTTTGTTAAGATATTGCATGCGCGGATTTTGCTAAGAATTGCTAAGATATCGTGCTATAGTAATGTTCTGTAAGCCCAAAACACCCATCTGTAGAGGAGTCTCTCTATTATGTCTCTGCATGATTTACTGTTCTGCTTAGGTCTCCCACCAAGTTGCTAAAGACATATAATTCTCTGCATCAATTGAATCATTAACAACTCCTACTGCTGAGCAAAATTACCCCTTGTTGGAGGAAGCTGCCTGATGCATCTCTTTGTAAGTCATGGTTCTGAGCTTGCGTCCTTGCAGAAACAGCTCCTGCAAGGCAAGTAATTCTTACCTATAAAGCACAGCAGACAGCAATCACAGTTTCTTGATTTTCCTTTCTTGATACTTTAGTGTTTTCAAAGGGACAGACAGAGACAATCTTTGGATTGACCGTCGGCAACCATATCCCCAGTTCTAAAGCTGAATATCAATTGAACCAAGAAGGGTCCAAACTCTGTCCAACCTCAGCGAGATCATCTTTATTTTGCCACCAGTAAATAAGTAAAATAAAATCAATACAAAAATAAAAAATAGCCCACCCCCAAAGAAGCCCCAAACCAGATCCATGCGTCATCAACCACGAGAAAGAGAGAAAGAGAAAGAAGAAATCTCTTTGTTTTATTATGTAGAAATAACGGCATCACGGAGTTTTCCCCGGCCACCGAGTTTGCAGGCCACAGCACCCACCCGCAGGATAAGACAGAAAATGAACAAAATGACCACGGAGAGTTCAGGCCTCTTCGACAATGGGATTATAACTCCCCCGAAGTCTTTATGACGTGGAAGAGAGTCACATTGTAGATGACCTGGTGACCATTATTCCAGGTGTAGAGGACCCTCTCCCGGGGGTTGTAGTCCAACATGGATATGTGGGAATACTGATTGTGGAAGGGAATATCCGTGTACTCATAGCTAGAAGTGTTTGTGTAGTAGGCAAAATAGATCTTAGCCCCTGCCAGGTGTGAATTTGTCACGTAGAGGGTCCCGCAGATGATGAAGGATTCGCCAGCGCTCCGCTTGGGGTAGCCGGTGTCCCAGCTGCGGAGGATCTCCAGGGTGATGGGATCCATTCTGCTCACCACAATGTTGCCGGCATTCTGGTTGGTGGTGTAGACAGCCCAGAGCCCATTCTCGTCCACCATGAAGTCGATGTCTGAGTAGCCGCCCCAGGAGTACGGGAAGGTGTTGTTGTAGCCGGCGGTGTTGAGGCTGCGCTGCACGACGACACTCCGGGAGCGGAAATGGTACTTCACCACAATGTTGCTCTGATACTTGTTGTAGTAGAGGGACCCGTTGAAGACCACGTGGCCAGTGCCAGCCCAGGGGTGAGGCAGCAGGTGCTGGACAAAGTTTTGGCCTGTAATGAAGTCATTCAGGGTACGGTACTCCAGGACACGGCGGCCCTTGTAGTAGCCATCCATGTACCACACCTGAGGAAGAACACCAGGAAAGTTAGAACAGACTCTCAAGAGTCTGTCTCCAGACCAGATCAGTACACCTGCTTGCTGGTGTAGCTACCACAGCACAAATGTCCATCCATCCATCCATCCATCCATCCATCCATCCATCCATCCATCCATCCATCCAATGTACTTCCAAATGTCAACTCCCCACACACTGAAAAGACATAATAAATAGACATGTTTGAAAATGGTGTTATTCATTTTACTCAGAAGTAAGCCCTTTGTGTTCATTAAGACTTAGGCTGCGATCCTGTCTTACTCACCAGACACAAACACCTCTGAATTAAGCAACCGACAAACCTGCTGCCCTGTAAAGGCATCCAAAAAAACTTGCTACCAAAGGCAATTGTTTCACTCTGTGTTGTGGTAGACAATGGTCTACTCTGTACTCCTCCTTCCTGACTTCCCTGCCCTTCTTTTTCTCTAGCAGATCTATAATTGTTTAGACTGTAAACTGGCAAGTAAAGCCTTGTTAACTATTGTTGATGATGATTATGGTGGTGGAGACCCAGGAAAAATCTCCTTCCCAAGGTTGCTTTCAATCTATAAATCTGCTATTTTCATTTTCATTTATTAAAAGCATTTATATCCCTTCTGCCTCAATATGAAACCTTCAGCTGAGACTATTGCTCTCAGTCATTCATTTATTCCTATAAAAATCTAACCATCCGTCTTTGTCTTATATGCGTCTAGCCATTCTACCCTTTCTATACATGCAGTCACAGGGTCAAGTTACAGGAGCATGACATCTGGGGGTGGAGAGTGGGTGGAATGGAACGGTGCAGTGATGGGGTGGGGAGGAGAGCAGACTGGGTCCGGGTGGGTTCAGCAGCAGTGGCACCTGCCAAACCCAAACCTTTTCCCAGACCAAATCCCCTGATCCATGCAATTTTGCCGGCGCAAGTCTGAGTAGACTCCTCCGGGCCTTAGAGGCTTAACCCCGGTAAGGGAACAACTGTTCCCTTGCCCAGAGGAAACCCCTGGGATTGCCCCCACCAAAAGGATGCAGTGTGCACTCTGATGGCGTGGCTGCATTGGTGAGGAGGGGGAAGGGAGAGGATTGACCATCAGTAAATAAGCATCCCCCATATGTTTCTTCCCTAATTCCTCACACACAACCACACTCTAGGAGTGGGAGTGAACAGAATTGGGAAAAGGTGAGTACTTTCCGGGGAAATTTCTGTGCAACTGAAATGGCTAGCTTTCTGCAGGAATTAAAACTGGGGAAAATTTGGGACAGATTTGTGTAACAATTCCCCCAGACACCCACCCACATGCACACAAGCCTGATGTATGAATCTGCAGAGCACCTGGGACTATGCTACACTTTCCCCCCAGAAGCAAATATCTGGTGCAAAGAAAGACAGATTGGCCTGTGTCTCTCTAGAAGCACCTTATACAGGCTGTAAATGAAACATACGGCCGGCAGCAAAAGCGCAAAATTGCATCCTCTTCAGCCAGCCAAAAACAGAGATGCTTCTAGCACAGCCATAATGAGAAAAAAATGAAGAACGGGGTTTCCACACATCCCGAGCTTGCCCTACCTATAAGGTTTGAGATTGGCAAAAAGAAGAGTTGGGAGCTATTTGCGCTTTTGATGGGGGGGGGGGTCAGTAGCGGCTGGAGCTGCCATGTATTGATCAAAAGGGCATTTTCTCATTTATGGGGTGGGGTACAGTGGGCAGGCAGAAATTGAAGGATGGTTGGGAATATTTCATGATGGCCATCCAGAGAATTTGTGGGACCTGAGACAAGTGTGATGCTGGGGGCCTTGCCACTATACCCTACACTATACTAGCTTGATTGGGGGAAGGGCACTTGCATACTTATGCACATGCGCACACCAGGGGAGGTGGAGCATGCCTGGGGGAGGCAGTACAGCATTTTGCCCTGGGAATTTATGTTTTCTGGTGCTCACACAACACAGCACACAGGTGGGGAGGTTATTTTGCAGGAGCCTAGGGCAAATTCCCCAGTAGCCTCTCCCCTGGGCAGCTCTGGGTTACCCATCAATCAAATAATGGGGTGATTTCAAACATTCCAAGAAGAGGACGTGATGGTTCAGAAATCAAGTGGCCTGTAATTTATTATGGCAATCAAGGTTTTTAAAGCAGGACCAACCTAGCCTTCCAGCACCCCCCAGAATTGGGCCGGAGATGAAAGCAAGTTCTTTGTACGGGATGCAGCACACAAGTTGGCTAGATGCCAAGGAGCAGAGAGGTTCTGTACTGGTTTGTGGCTATGCAGAGCAAGGAATGTGGTCAGGTGCAACTGGTTGTGAATGAGCAAAGCTGGACCAGGCAGTTGCAGTGAAATTGCTACACTTGAGTCAGGAAAAACACAATGCTTGGAACAGAAGTTGCTTGGCAACAACAGCAAAGGAGAAACAAAGCCACCGACCTCAAAGGAAGAGTTCAAACCTCAGCTCCGACCCTGGGTGACTGCCAAAGCCTATGACTTTTGCTCTGTCATCATTTTCAATGGTCTGAAGGTCTCCTGCTCTCTTGTCCCTTCCCCCTTTCTGCCCCTTCTGTTTGAAACCTGCAGGATGCCTCCATTCTTGATTTGTCCACAGCCCTCCCGAAAACTCACTTATTCTGTGAAGCTTCTTGCACAACTCCTTAGACTAGTTACTGTAATGTGAAGGGACTAACTGCCCAATTCTACTTGCTGGCTATGCCATAAAGCACAGTTGCAGCATTGCACAAGTGAGAAGTGCCGGAGGGAAGCCTTGTCCCGCCAGCACTGAATCCCAATGAACAGTCACTGGTGCAGGTAAATTCTGCACCAAGCAGTACATGAAGGGGTGGAACGGGTGGGGGAGGGTGGAATGGAGGATGAATCAAGACCAAGAAGGTGGGACTGGTGGAGGAGGCCTCCACCATATTTTAAGCCTCTTCTTGGGCCTGGAAGCCCTACATGATTGACAGCTGTGCAGGCTGGGTCTCTACCCAGAGCAAGGGAACACTGATAAGGGAACAAATGTCTTCTTACCCCAAGGAAACCTGCGCTGGATACGGTAGGGGCCGTGCAGCTTTCCTGCACCAGTGCTGGATAGGATTGGACTGTAAGTCTACATCAATGAAATAATCACACATTCTTCCCTATTTATCCCTGTCATCACTTCCCTCCCTTCTTCAGTCACCTCCCCTGTGTTCATAGCACGATTATAAGCAGGCACCTTCCTCTCATTCTTTGTCAAGCACCATGTAGGTTGATCGTGTGACATAAGGAGTAAAAAATGATGCTTCTACTCTGGAGAACAAAGTGAGAAGCTGTAGAAAATCAGTGCCTGGTTGCTGCCCAGAGGCACCAAGAGGCAAATTCACAAAGAAAGATAGTCACTGAAAAGAGCCAATTTCCATGTTGTTATTGAACAGGATTGCACAACTTCTGATCCATATAGGCAAACATCAATTGTTTGAAAATCTCCCTGTTTTTGTACGCCCAAGGAGGCAGCAAAACCAGGCGGTCCTCTGAGTCCTTGGTGGGTTACAGTCCCTGGCTGATGGGCTAGGTTTGACTTGGTAATGGATCACAAATTCTGCAGGGCTGTTAGGGATGCACAAATTAAAATATGTACTGCCTGTCCATTTCTTGTCAATAGCTATTATGCAGCTGTGTACACTATTTTTTTTCCATCATGTATATGAAGAATGACCTATCAGGGAGCCAAGATGTAATTCGTGCTGCTATCAGGGCTCAAAGAATGCCCACCTCACAAATCAGGTGTTTGTTTCTGGTAAGATAGGATTACAGCCTTACCGAACACAATACGCTTACTTTTGGGTAAAATAATGCCATTTCAAACTCCTCCAGCTATAGGAAGAATGAAATGGTATGTCTTTCAAGAGCTGGGCTGGAAACATGTTGCTTGAGCTATTTTTTTTTAACATCATCATAATTAGTAAATAGTTCCCAGTTCCCAAAGTTTTCACAATGTAAAAAAAAAAACACAAAAGAGACATTAGCATTACTGTACAAAGCAGACATGTCAGGTAGCGGGTATGCAGGGGTACGCGAGTATCCGTTCCTAGGATTAGGGCTGCCCCCGCCCATTCGCCTGCCTACTCGTCAACTCCGTTGGTGCTCCGCTCTGCCCCCTGCAACGTTTGAATTGCCTGCACGTTTGAGTTGCCTGCACGTTCTCAGAGCCAGGCAGGCAGGCAGGCAGGTAGGCAGGCAGCGGAGCGAGGGAGACCGACGGCAGCAGCAGGTAGGCTGCCTGGGGCTCCCTCCTGAGGAGGCGCGGTGGTTCCTGGGGGGGGAATCGGTAGCGCACATGGTGGCCCCGGGGAAGGCCCGGGACTCCCGGGCCTTCTCCTGGGCCGCCACGCAGCCTACCGAGGAGGCGTGGCGGTTCCTGGGGGCGGTTCCTGGGTTCCAGCTATGACCTCACTTCCGGTGGGCGGGCCCCAACACAAGTGCCAATCAAAAGTGAGTACCTGTTGCTAAATCATTTAGATGCCATTACTGGTACAAAGCCTCCTGAGACTCAGGTGGAGTATTTGCTTTATTCCACCTTTCCCAACTGTGAGTAGTCACTGCCCTTTCCTGACCCATTATCATATTGCACTATTTCCCTTTCCTCTGATCCAATGGTTCTCAAACTTTCTGCACCAGGACCCACTTTTTAGAATGGCACTCATGTTGGGACCCACCAGAAAGGATGTCATGGCCGGAAGTGCTGTAATTGTGACATAATCAAATGACATTCCTGGAATGCAAACTGGCAATTTTGGACTGCAGCAATTGCACAGATATGAAACTTCTTTAACAAAAAGGAAGATTAGGACAAAGTGTTATGCAAAAGCACTGAACTCAAAACAAAATTTTTTAAAAAATACTTGAAAATTCAAACTGTTAACCCTCACAAAAGGAATAGAGCAAGAGTAAGGTCTGCAGCTTCCAGGATGGCTGCTCCCAGTTTTCTGACCCAGGTCATGACATCAGGTCGCGACCCCCCCTGTCCCGACCCACAGTTTGAGAAACACTGCTCCTTCAGTGTCTGGCTTGATCCACACATGCAGTAGAATGAGATGGAAGAACAAACTTTGTCACTTCAAGCTACAGGGGAGATGTAGATCTTAATGCTTCCTTATGTAAAAAGCAAAAAAAAAACCTCTCTGCAACTAGAAAGAGAACCAAGAAAAGTTCTAACCTAGTCTGTTTGATGTGCTGGTTTTCTGTTTGCTGGGAGATTTTTAAAGGTAGGTGAGCACTCAAAAAATGAGATATGCCTGCCAGCAGTCAGTCTTAAGTGGTGCAATTCATTCTATCACCTTGGTCTGTAGAAGGCTTGGAACATACTTTGGTCTGCTTGTTCTCTTTCCTCCCAGTTTCCTCCCACTAGCATCTTTCTGTGCCTCTAATTAGATTGCCGTTCTGGAATTGACTTCACTTGCCCCTTGGAGCTAATATTTAGCCCTGTCCTTTGGTCACTTGATAAGGCCCAACCCCATCTGGTGAGGATGCTGTGGTCCATCGTGCAGGGATGGGAGAGAAGCAAGTCACACAACCTGTGCATCTGACCATCCCATGCCCCTCTGAGTAACTCCCAACACGGCACCTCACACAGTCAGCCTAGAAGGGCCTGTCTGGAAAAAGCATATTCCTGTATCTTTCCTCTGGTCTGGGGTGAGTCCAGTTATAGGAGTTCTCACAGCATGGAGGCCAGTTGTGAAAAGAGCCACCAATGAGCCAACTAACCTGGTTAATCCCAACTCCTCTGCACTTGCATATACCACCTGTAGTGTAAGCCACAAAACTTCTGTGTGAGAGAGGGGTCCTGGCCAGTGATGTCATCTGGTAATGAAGAACGGGAACGCTGGGCGGGACTTATGTGTGATTGGCTGCCCGTCCGTTCCATTCCGCGGCTGCCCTGGCCTCGGGGGGGGGGGGGGGGGGGCGGGGGGGGGGGGTGGTGGGGCACGCCAACCGGGGGCAGCCCCCCAAGGCCAGGGCAGCCGCGGAACAGAACGGACGAACTGCCAATCATGCGTAAGTCCCGCCCAGCATTCCCGTTCTTCATTACCAGATGACATCATTGGTCCTGGCTCTCTGCCCTGCTCTACATGCAACAGCCCAGTCAGTTAAGAACATAAGAACATAAGAACAGCCCTGCTGGATCAGGCCAAAGGCCCATCTAGTCCAGCTTCCTGTATCTCACAGCGGCCCACCGGGTGCCCCAGGGAGCGCATGAGACAACAAGATGCCTGCATCCTGTTGCCACTCCCTTGCACCCGGCAATCTGAAGTAGCCTACTACTAATATAAGGAGGTTGCACAATCCATCATTGCTTATAGCCCACAATGGACTTGTCCTCCAGAAATCTGTCCAATCCTCTTTTAAAGGCTTTAAAATCCTCTTTTAAAAATGGTCTAGATAGACCAGATGCCATCACCACCTCCTGTGGGAAAGAGTTCCACAGATTAATTACCTGCTGGGTAAAAAAGTATTTCCTTTTATCTGTTTTAACTCTCCCAACACTTTAGCAAGTTCTCAAAAACAGGAACAGCTTATTAAGAAATGCCCGCGGAATTCGAACCCCCTTCCCGGGCCTGATATGCCTTCACTGGTGAATGCGGACTTGAACCAGTGTGCAGGTGCAAGTTGATTATGGCAGCAGTAGAACAAATGTTCCTTTCCCCCAAGGAGGCCCCAACATGCTAATAATAATAATAATAATAATAATAATAATAATAATAATAATAATAATAATAATAATA
>JAJKFI010000197.1:932095-957078 GCA_029204185.1 Lerista edwardsae | reverse complement strand
GAGAGAGAGAGAGAGAGAGAGAGAGAGAGAGAGAGAGAGAGAGATGCATTCAGAGACTAGTTACAACCAGAGATTGAAAGAGGTGACAGAACTGGAACATTAACTATGCCCCAGGCACAGTGATGTGTAATGACCTTGGGAAACATCATGCAACAGTATTCAACATTCTTCAAATAAGGGAGACAAATACTGTCTGTTTTCAAAGAGCCTGACTCCATTCATGACTGGCCCATCCCTTGGCTAATGGGACTTTTTTTTTTCCTGATCTGGAAAAATGCAAAGGAAGCTGATGAGAGCACACAGTATCTTTAACAGCGTAAGAACTGCCTTGCTATGAAAGATCCAGGAGTCCAGCAGCATGTTTCTAACAGTGACCAAACTGGGATTCACAACCAAGGCATGATAGTCTTCTCTGCTGTTTGTCCTCAACATCTGATTTCTAAAGGCATACTGTCCCCGAACATAAAAGTTCCAAGAAGTTATCATAGTTGATAGCCATTGATAGACCTGCAATGTTCTCTAATGGTGTTTAAATCTAAAGGCCATCATCATTACTCGGGGTCTGGATGCCATCAGCCATGAATCTGGAAAGTGGCTCCAAAGCTGAGGGTAGAAACGGGTCAGCATGATTCATCTTAGCATCAATTTCGAAGGTGTACAATTGTGATCTGGTCAGCTTGAAAAGAGGATGCAGTCTTGTTACACGAGGCAAAGAACCCCAGCAAGGGGTGGATGGAAATTGAAAACAGGAGAGATGATAATGGTATTTAGTTAGGAAGGATGAAGCAGAAGTACACACACAGGTCACACTGACCATCAGCCAGTGATGGGACTGGGACTGGCTGGCTGGGACAGTTGAATCATGTTACTGATAATATGAGTAATTGAAAGGGCAGAAAGTGAGCTAACTGGATATAATACTGAAAATCAAGTCAAGGAAGAGTGCAAAGTCTAGGAAGCTACCAGGTCTCCCTAGATTGCTGGTTAGAATGAGACCTCTGCAACAACCAGTTACTCAAAAGGCCTGAGTTCAAGTTCTACAATAAGCACCCCAAGATCTCTCTCCTGAGCTGTCACAGACAGCTTGTGACCCTATATTACCCTATATGTGACGTTTTGATTTTTTGGCCCAATGTGCATCACTTTACACTTGTCTATATTGAAACACATTTGCCATTTTGCTGCCCATTCCTCCAACTTGGAGAGATCCTTCTGGAGCTCTTTACAATCCTTTCTGGTTTTTACCACCCGGAAGAGTTTTGTGTCATCCACACACCTGGCCACCTCACTGCTTATGCCTGTCTCCAGGGCCAAGTGGCTCAGTTGTTGAGGGATGCTCTTCAGTTCTTCATATCCTGGCATGCAACTGCACCTAAAGTATTTCAGCATACAGCACCAGAGGATTATTTGTTCAATTAATACCCTGCTTTTCAACTACAACGGATCTCACAAGGGGCCACCTCCCATCCCAGCTGTCTCACAGATGCTGTGACTACTGCCTGACTTTATTTCTCCCCTTTTGTCCATGCACAAACCACAGGTCCATTATTCTCAGCAAATGTCTGTAATCACCGTGGCTGGGCTTGAAAAATTACTGAGAAAGGTAATTGAATGGCAAAAGGCCCAGACTATGGACAGTCTCTGCTCATTTATCAGCAGCACCAATTTCTCTTTGCAGGTGCCTTGAGGGGGAAGAGGGGCTTGTTGATTTGCTTGGTTTTTAATTGCAAATATGATGCTCTTCTGGCTGATTCATGAGGGACGTCTGCAGACAGAGACTATTGAGAGTGAGCTGCTCCAAGGCAAAGCAATCAGTTAGTTCCCTGGCTCACCTTGGACAGCATATGCCCTCATTCTGGGGAAAGGCCAGCGAGAACCTGCTATCGCCAATCAAAATGCTAGTGGTTGCTAAATATTATGAAGGCAGATGGTAACTGTCTCTATGGGTACTCAAGGGCCAGCACACTTTTCAGGTGTACACACATTCACATGTGTGAATATGGCAAACACATGCTTGCAAACAAGTGTGCCACGCAGATAGACTCATCAAAGAAGCCATGATTGACTGAGCCTCCCTTCAGCAGGGAGGCACAACCAATCACAGCTTCTTGTTGGTCTCTGGATATGGCCTGAAGCATTAGCAACAGGCTAATGTCTGTAATTTTTCTTCAGGGTAGCCCAACTTGCATGCCATGGGACATCAAAGCTGTTGGAGTGCATTCAGCAGAAATGCATCAGCCACAAAGTGAGCCATTTCTGCTTCCATCTTTATCACAGACAGGAAGTAGATTTTTAAGAGGGAAAAAAGAGTTAATCATTGACAGCTCAAAGAAGACATGAATCAACACTCCTGAAATGTGACATCTGCCTTGCAGGCGTATCTGTGATTCTTCTTCTTCTTCTTCTTCTTCAACAACAACAACAACAACAACTCTTCTTCTAGATACTGTCTCTAATAAAAGTAGAAACTCAAACACTAGCCTGAGAGGAGGTAAAGCAGGACTCATCTGGTAATGTCTGCATGAGAAAACTGTGGCTTGCGCATTACCTCTCTGGTTTATGATCATTTGTTTTCCTGATTGACTGATGTAATTGATTGCATTATACAGGCCCGGTGGTGCCTGCGCAAGGTGAGTTTGGGTGTTTTGTATTCTGCCTAATGGTGTAGCCAGAGGGGGGGGCGGTGCGGTAAGTACTGCAGGTACCACAACACATCGTGTAAGTGGCCCCTCCCACTTGTCAGAGCCATTGGGCAGCAACAGCAACGTGCAGAGGACGATGTTCAGTTCCACCAGCGGTGTTTGTGTTGCTGTCACTGCCTGGAACGGCTCTGACGGTGAGTGGGAGAGGCCACTTGCACAGAATGTTGCTGCACCTGCAGTACTTACAGTAACACACCACTCTGGCTTCACTACTGATTCTGCCACGAGAATACCTAAATGTTCATCATAAAACCAAGATAATCTATCCTATTCATAGGAGATCGATAAAGAGAATTCACCTTGTGAGGGGCATAATCTGACATTTCAGAAAAACCTGATGAAGAACAGCTGAGAGCGCGATCCTAAACTGGAGTTAGGCCGGCATAAACTAAGCCAGCAAAGTTTGGCCAGCACAAGGGTCACCCTAAAGCATGTTTGGACTACTCTCGAATCAGGGAGGATGGCTCATGTCTATGTTGTGGCCTCTCTGACTCCAAGCGTGGTCCAAACATACTTTACGGTGTCCCTTGTGCCGGCCAAACTTTGCTGGCTTAGCTTATGCCGGCCTAACACAGTTTAGGATTGCGCCCTGAGTTATCGCAATTTTTAAACTGTGCTTTGAACCAGATACATTCAACCCCGCCCTTGTTCCCCCCGGAACATATTTTAAATGCCTTCATTTGGCAGATGGGATTATATTTAAAAAAAAATCAATGATATTGTAAAGGACTAAAGGATCATTCACTGGACTAAAAAAAAAGTCTATTGTGCATTTTTTGTGTTATGAGGCTTGAAAATTACCATTGGAACTCATTTTTTAACTAAAGGCTCAATTCCTATCCAATTTTCCAGCACCAATGCAGCCCTGAGGTAAGGGAACAAGCGTTCCCTTACCATAAGTAGGCCCTTGTGACTGTCCGTCAAGTACAGGATACAGGACACACCTCTTTGGCTTGGCTGCATCAGTGCTGGAAAGTTGGATAGGATTGGGCCCTATGGTTACCAGTTTGAATCGGTATCGGCTTGGACAGTCAAAGCTGCCCTGGTGGAAGAAGAGTTTCAAAACAAAAGTGTCTCCCAAAACGGAGTCAGCTGCAGCAGCTTGTATTGGGCAAAAGGGGAAGGGGAACTGCTGTATCTGTTTCAGCATAACAGCCCCCCACCCCCTACTGTCCTGTAGGGGTGGGACAATCGAGGATGTCTCCTGAAAGTATGGGAATATTTGCGGTATGCAGTGTGTTTTGCCATATGAAAGGCATGTGCCATGTTACAGCATCCATTTTCACGTGTATGGAACACAACAGATTGCAGCATGTGTCTAGCATATTTTTCTACAGGTGTGTCATGTTGTGGCACCTGTTTGCATGTGGCATGTTAGATGTCATGTTGCAGTTCCTGCTTGTGAATGTCATGTTGTGGAACATGTATGGTATTCAGTGTGTTGCAGCATGCATGTGGCATTGTCGGCTATGCATGTAGAACACTGTGATGCCCGTTGTGTGCTGCATGTTCAGCATGTGTCTTGTGAGAAGCAGGGTGCAATCCTGAAGGTGCCCTTGGGCTGATGCTAGCTGCTTGCGTAGGGCCAACAGTACCAGCACTGACTGCATCTGAGCCTCTGCCCCGTTTAAATAAATAGCATGTGCAGATCTGAGGAGCACATGGGGAGGCTGGAGCCTACCCTGGGGCAAGGGAGAGAACATCTTGCTGTTCCAGTGCAAGTTAGGATTGCACTCTCAGTATGTTTATGCAATATGTGCAGCATGTAGTGTGTCACAGTATGTGAGTGGCATGTTTTGCAACATGCATGTCACACCACTAAGAATCCAGCATTTTCCAGGGCCTGTAGTGCACTCACTGGCCCCCACCTTGTGCGTGGCATGTTGCAGCCTCTGTTGGTGACACACACTGCAGCATGTGTTGTAGCACACATATGGCATGTTGTATGTTGTAGCATGTGTGTGGTGCATATTGCTGTATGCAGTGACACCAATTTGCACATGACAGCACCTGAATGTAGTGTGTTGTTGACATGCATGTGGCAGGCTGCAATGTATATATTGTGGCATGCATATTGTAGCACGTGTGGCGAGCAGCACATTGTGGCACGTGTGGCATGTTTTGTCATGCATACGGCGCAGAGGCACCTTTGCATTCAGCTTGTGTGTATGGATGTGGTGGTCCTGCCTGCACCTGACTGAGATGCAGTCTTCATGTTATACAGAGGACAAAACCTGAAGTTTTTTGCTCTCGTCAAGAACTACTTCCTCATGCATATTAAGGAACAAAAATATCTTAAGTTGTGCTATAAATGCTAACGTCTCTGTTATTAGCAGTCAAGCAGATGACTGTCAGAATTCGTAGTTTCTCCTCCTACAGTGGAGAATTGGCTTTCTAGACCTCAGGATAATGGAAGAACTTCTTCATTTAGTATAAGCTGTAAGAGGTCAGGGCAAACCAGAAGACTTCCGCTCTATATGGTTCCCTTTTATCTCTTATGTGCAGAGCAAGCCAGAAAGGAGTCAGACTTTTCAATGTCAGAAAAGTGTTATTTATTCACTGCACATCTGTTTTGTGTTTGGAATTTTCGTGTGTGTGCGTGTGTATGTGTGTGTGTGTCTTGTCGTTGTTCATCATGAAGCAGTCATGAACCCTTACTGCTATGCAACTTTTTCCTGCAGTGTAATGGCTTCCTGCAAAGGTTGTAAACCAGCTGTTCTCAAACTTACCTGAGCTGTGACCCATCTCAGCCTCCGGCGCTGGTGTCACAATCCAAAAAGGGGCTCATAAATGCCTCTGGATGCAACCGAAAGTTGCATTCGCAAAACTGGAAGTGGCTCAGAAGTCACTTCCAGAGGCATTCCAAGGCCCGTGGAGACCCAAGTCTGTCCCTGGTAAGCAGAGGCCCATAGTGTCTAGAAGTGGAGCCGTAAGCATACTTGAGGCACAACCACAGTTTGAAACACTGCTGGAGACTGCCCGAACCGCTGTCCCTTAATGGTCATTGCCATGAAAAAAGAGAAACGTAGAGGGCGACATGAACACAGCACCTAGTGGTTGGGAACGCCCCTTGATCTCCTTGCCCTACTTGTCAAGATGGATTTGATAGGGAATTGGTAGTATTGCAAGATCCCATCCAAGCTGAGGAAGTCCAGGCAGGAAGAGGCCACCTCAGAAAAGCCCCTCTCCCCTTGAAACCGAAAAGTAGTGGAGGCACAATCCTAACTTGGAGTGAGGCCGGCACAGTTAGGCCAGCAAAGTTTGGCCAGCAGAAGGGCCACCATAAAGTATGTTTGGACCACTCTTTGAGTCAGAGAGGCCAGCACACAGACGTGCACCATCCTCCCTGACTCTGAGAGTAGTCCAAGCTATGATGGCTCTGGTGCCAGCCAAACTTTGCTGACCTACCTTCAGGTTAGGACTGTGCCCTGAAATTGGGGCAATCTGGGAAACAATATGTTTCTTTCCCAGTTAACTGAGATCAGGCAGATTATCACTTTAAAAAAGCAACCCAGAAGTTTATTGAAAGGCCTGAAGGAAGGAACATAGCAATGATAAGGGAAAAAGCCATGCGGGGGGGGGGAAGGGATGGATCACACAGCAACCAGGAGATGCAGAACAAGGAAGGGGGTTATTGGCCTGGGGTACTAGGGAAGTTGCACCCTGGACAATTGTGTCCTAGTCAAAGGTGTCCAGGTCATTTGCAGTCCTGGACATTCACATCTGGGTTGGATTTTTTTTTTTTGCATCCCATTCATTTGCATCCCTCTATAACTGGGCACTCCTGCCAACCTAGCAGTTCAAAAGCACCTAAACGCAAGTAGATAAATAGGGACCACTTAGGTGGGAAGGTAACGGCATCCCGTGCACTATGGCGTAGACTCATGCCGGCCACATGACCACGGAAGCTTGTCCTCGGACAAAAACGCCGGCTCTACAGGCTTTGAAACGGAGATGAGCACCGCCCCCTACAGTCGGTCACGACTAGACGATAACTGGGCAACACACTACAACTTGGCAACAAATCCCAATTTATGTATTTGAAGAATTTATACCCCACCTTTCTACCCAACTAAGGGCACTCAAGGCGGCTTACAAATAAAACAATGCTAAAATAATGTAATACAATATAATTAATGTAACACAATAAAAGCAATTAAACAAAACACAACAAACTCAGATAGACCACAATTAAAATTCCGTTTCATAAAAAGCACCAGCCTCCTGGTATCAGGATAGGAAAGCTTCCCTAAGTAACACGTCTCTTAGCCCAGCCTTAATCCTAACCCTACCATTGCATTCCAGAAATAAAAAAATACATCTAATATACATATATTGGGATACAAATGCCAAATGCAAATGTGACCGGGACACAGTTGTCCAAGATACAACAGTCCAGATACTTTGGCCAAGATGGACACAAAGGTTAAAAGGCGAGCAAAACATACATAGAACCCTGACATGAGAAGCTAAATACTGCTGCCCTACGCTTTTTCGTTAATGCTGTTCCAGGAGTCCAGACCCTGCACTGATATGCTGCGTGGGCATGCCTTCTGCTGAAACAGCAGCTGTTTCCAGATCCCTGTGTGTGACCTTGTAAGGCTTTGGGGTGGTGATGTCCTGGTTCATTTCAAGTGAATGGTTTGCCACCACCTGGGCATCTTTACCTGTTCCTTGAGCGGTCCGGTCAGCTTAGGTGCCTAACTGGCTGGCACATGCTCTTCCCAGGATGGATTGTTCTTGGGGAAGCCAGGCAAAAAGGCAGCAAGCCCACACTCTGAACTGGTGGCCCTGAAATGCAGTGATGTCATTCAGGGGGAACGGACCAGAACGGGCGTTCCCGATCCTAACGGGCTCCGTGGCTGGTTCCGGGTTCCCGACAAGTTCCAATCAAAAGTGAGTTCCTGTTCCTAAATCATTTGAATGACACCACTGCTGAAATGTGACTCTTCGTATAATGGCACAGAATTCAAAGAAACAGCCTGGCACAGTAGGCTGAAATCGCAGAAGCCCTTGGGTGGTGGGAAGGGTCCCCCATAATAGAGGGGGAATCCAGGATTTTTACCATAGCTGACCATATAAAGATGGAAGGAAAGCCTCTCTGCTTCTAATTCCCAAACAAGAGGACAACTGGACCATTCAATGCTCTTGTTTCCTCTTTCCCATCTCCCTAATTAATTCTCTCCTCTTCCTTCTCCTTAATAAATTCCTTCATTAGTGCTTGGTGCAGTGCCTGGCCATTTCCCCAAACTGCCCCTGCACCCAAGTGCAGCTGTTAATTAGGAACGGTGCCCAGTTCACCACTCCCATTCTAGTCCTCTTTCTCCTGACCGCCACCTGATTTCCCAAGAAGGAGGCCTTTGGGCCGTATCCCTGCTTTGCTGACGGCATTACCCAGCAGTCCCCAGGGCCCGCCACCTGCATGCTGTGATTAAAACCAGCCAAGCTGTTTGCCACCGCTCTGACGTTTAGTCGATGCCTTGTCTTTTGCAGCTGTCAGGTTTGAGGCCATGCGGCTCATGCCGACATCTCTCTTTTGGCTGCACGTCACCGCATGGAGAGGTGACAACTCCCACAGCAGCCACAAGCATTCTCACTCTGCTGGGATAATTCCTAAGGGTTTAAAACTCTTCAGGGTCCTTGTGCGCCCACATTCCAAAGGAGGCATAGCTGGGAAGGAAGCCCTCTTTGTTACTGGTCACTGCCATTTCCTTTTTCTTTCACGTCTTCCAGTTTATTGGCACTGATCCAGAGTGAGGCTAAAGCAGTACAAGAAAATGCATCGGTATGAAGAAAAG
Organism: Lerista edwardsae; assembly: GCA_029204185.1. NCBI lineage: Eukaryota > Metazoa > Chordata > Lepidosauria > Squamata > Scincidae > Lerista > Lerista edwardsae. The sequence continues at coordinate 948,578 of JAJKFI010000197.1, read as the reverse complement.
GGATCTTGCCTGGAATGCCTGGTCAAGTAGCTTGTGTGTCTTCTCCCCTCCCCCCCCCCAATTAACAGTTTGACTCACATGTGGGTCAGACCCTAACATATGAAGCTGCTTTCTGCTGAGTTAGACCATTGGTTCACCTAGATTAATCTCCCAAATATTTCAGACAGGAGCCGAGATGCCAGGGCTTGAAATGGGGAATCTTCTTCTTGCAAGGAGATGCTCTACCACAGAGCTGCAATCTCCTCTCTGTTGCCCCCCCCCGCCCCGCTACTTCACCGCTGCATCCTGGCTTTGGATTCCTGACAAATTACTCTCAAAATGAGTGCCTTGCGGGCACCAAGATGCATAGCTTCATTACACTTCCCGGTGGCCCATCACATCTGTGAACATTTGCAAGGAAAAACTGGCCGGTGGGGCAAAACGTACTGCAATGGGCAAGAGGCTGCAGCTATTCCATGGTGGTGGGCAGACTGGTTGGTACAAGGAGCAGAATGTAGAGGAGGGATGCTGTACAGAGGGAAAGATCTGTGTGTGTGTGTGTGGGGGACAACCAGGGGGGGTCTTATACCTGTAAGTCCCCAAGAGTAGCCCCCAAGTGTAGCCCCCAAGAGTAGCCACAAAAAGAAAAATGCAATATAAAGTGTTGAAGTTTGCAGTACCCAGATTCCAGACTGTGTGAATCACTGCAGCTTGTTCGTTCATTTTACTTAGAGTGTAATCCTATACTTGCACTGCGCCGGCGCTGCACTCTTGCGCTGGCCCAGCGTTGTTGCAAACATGCCATCAGGCGCGTCTGCACCGGCGAGTTGGGTGCTGGACTGGTGCAAGCAGCAGCGACGACATACAGGCACCACTACACCCATCGGCTGCGCCAATCGTGCACCGGTCGAGCGCCAGCAGTGCTTGGTTGAAGCAGGACATCACAGAGGGCATTCCAGAGGTGTGCCGGGGGCGTAAAGGGGAGGTGCTGTGGGTGGTGATAGTTGATGGCCGTTGCGCCTAATCCTAAGCCCCGTCCCCGGCCAGGGAGGCCCCGATTCGGGCCACGGCAGGCGCAGATCCGAGCAGCCCCATAGAGCTGGCTGAGGCTTACCACCCCTCACCCTGCGCTGAGCTGCCGCTGCCTCCTAATGCCCTTAGGATGCGGCCCTGCTGCACTGGTCTTGCTATGCCGGCGCTGCTTAGGATTGGGCTGCCCAAGCATTTGCACTCTGCTTTTTGGCCAGTAGGTCCCAGCAGCCTTCACATGCAATCATTCAATAGCAAATCATTGCAAAAGGAAAAGTGGGCAATGATTTGCCCACAAGTCTTCGACTTCTTTTTCTCTTCCTCCTCATGGGTGCTATGACGGCTGTGAGTAGGGAGGAACACATTCTGCATTATTTGAGGCTGCCACATTGACTGCTGGATCAGACCAGAGGTCCGCGTAGTCTAGCACCCTGCTTACCACAGTGGCCAACCATTAATCCATTTGTATTGGACTTGACCCTTCAAATTGACCTTGACCAAGAACATATACAGAGAGAGCTGGTGTATCAAAGGGTCTACAAGAGGGAACTACCAAATCAGGAAGCCCTTGCCTCTGCCATGAACTCAGTGGGTGGCCTAGGGCAAATCATCCTTTCTGCTTCAGCCTTTCATCAGCAATACAGGGATAACAGACCAATTTGCCTTATAGGGCTGTTTATTACAACACAACGATAGATGTCAAGTGCTTGCAAAATGCTAAAGCTCCATCTATATGTGAAGCTTTATTTATTTGGTTTGCAGTAGAACTCAGGATTTGCAGTCAGTTGTTTCAGTGCTGGACTTTAGATACAGTCCTTGGGTCTGAATCGGTCAATAGGCATGGCCCCTTCCAGGCACAAGAGCAGCATCCTTGGTACTGTAATTGATCTGGGACAATCCTCTCTGGATACAACCACATTCACGTATACTTGCTTCTTTTGCACAAATATATTCAGTTTAGTGCATTCTTGAACACACACACACACACACACACACACACACACACACACACACGTAGTGACAAGAATAGAAGCTTGGCTCACTTGCCACCATTCGCATCCCTGTTGCACAAGGCGCTGAAAAGCGCCTCCAGCGCTGGTGGGAAGCCGGAAAGAGCACCATAAGTCAGCAAGCGGTGAGTCCACCTGTCACCAATGTTGCAGCCTTTCTGGGCAGGGTGGGAGGGTGTTCTGGGGCAGGGTGAGGGGTGGAGTAAGGGCAGGAAGGACGGCAACTCTGACCACCGGATCCCAACCTCCTTCTAGGGCCCAGCATCCTTACATGGAGGGCCTTGCCTCTGCGCCAGCTATTTAGCAGACCACTTGCAAGGAGATCGCTTGCTCGCTCTGTGCCTTTACTGTGGGGAAAGGGGACAAGCATTCCCTTCTCCTGCAGAGCCTTCTTTGGCTGCCTGGCTGCTGTGGGATGCAGTGGTAGCCACCTGGCTACCACTGTGCTCCTGGGTGCTTGGGAAGCTGAGGATTGGGCTGCCAGTGGCTTGGCGACAATGCTTATTTACCAGGGACAACCAAGTGAATGACTGTTTCCAAGCCTGATGTTATTTATTTATGTATAAAGCACACAGTTCTTCCTGTGCAGGCAGGGTGCCCACACTTGAAGGAATCCCCACTGGGCTTGCTCCACCTCCTCTCCCTCTTCTCAGTGTGCACGCAGGCAGAGCAGTCTGGGAAACAGGAGGCCTGTGTGCACCTCTCCTACCCCTGTCCATCTGTTCTATCAAAGAACGAGAGCTTTGGGAGCGTCATGCAAATATATTTTACAAACTGTCAGAGCCAATCCCAAATTTTAGGTTTCATGGTGCACAGAAATGAAAGTGTTGGAAGGGATCCAACAAACCATCCAGTTCTGAGAAGGCCACCCTATACTTCCAAGAAGATGTGCCTGCAATGTTTTCTTGAAAGCATCCTGGGAAGGGGAGGTGAATCAAGACTCACAAGAGGCTAGGAATCAGGCAGGGTCAATGCCGTGGTGACTTGTCAAGGGCAAGCAAGGGCTTGTGTTTCATTGGTGGCTGCTGGAGTCCAGCAAAGTGTCTGGGTTCATGGTTACCCAGTGTCTCCTATAGGAAACCCTGCATGAGCCTAGAAGATGAAATCAGGGAGGAATTCCCACATTCTACCTGCAATAGCAAGCAGGGCTAGATGTAGGTGGAACAGGAGCCTTGGGAACTCAGCCTCCTTCCCCATGAATTGCTCTCTCAGGGGAAGGAGGTCACTGACAGCCCAATCCTAGCCTCATAGCGCTCATGGCTCCAGCAGCACAAAATGGTGACTGCGGGATCCTATGGGCGCCAAGGCTACTGCTGGGACCTCTTCGGGCTAAGGAAGCATTTTCTTCCTTACCCCAAGTAATGCTGCAGTGGCACCAATGGGTCTCCTTGGCTCTGTGCCTGTGTTGGAGCAGGTGCAGAGCCGAGGAGACTCGGGTTGTACCACCCAGCTCAAGAGAGGGGTCAAGATATGGCAGCAGAAGCTGCCACTGTTCCCATCCCCTCATGGGTCCAACCCTCCTCTGCCCAGTTCCGCCCCACCCTGTCTATTCCCCCACCCCAAAAACCCTTAGTGCTGGCCAGTGCTGCTGGAATGCTGGCTGGTCATCCATGCTGAGGCACAGTGCCAAGAGGCACTGGCCCAGTGCAGGCTGTGCTTACTCTCCAGGTGTCATAAACGTGCTTCATGACACGTTTACAGAGCCAGTGATATGAACGTACCGCAGGCGGTAAGGCCCATAGGATTGGGCCCTAAGAGATTCAATATCTCCATGAAAGCAGGATTTGCATCCTTGCACCCAACATGTAACACACGCAATCAACACGCACCCAACATGTGCTACTACATATATCTTCACATTAGACCAACTGATTGACCAGGATCAGGACTTTTTGCGTGTAACCCAACTGATTGATAAATTTGGACATAAATATGGCAGTGGCTATTTGGCAATATATCCAAATAAAGCATTAATTGATGTCTGGCCCAGGGACAATGTCAGCACCTCAAGTACGCCCAATCTTAGAGATGTTAGTTAATTCTAGTAAGGGAATGAAACCAGTAACAATATTCTATAAATATTTAAGCTCTCTAAATGAATATAATCTTTATGATTTGAGAGAAAAGTGGACTCAGGAATTTGAAAACCCTATATTTGATAACCAATGGAACGCAATTGGGTAGCGCAATTACAATTTCTAGAGATCTCAATTTACATTTGATACATCAAAAAAAAATACTCTTTCGATTGTACTGGATGTACGGTAGATAAAGGCCTTAGTAAAGACTTGATTATTTTGGTGGTATTGTGGGATGGAAGCCACATATATCTATATGTTGGCCATGTGCCATAATCCAACTTTTTTGGTTGCAGGTCATAAATAGTTTTAAGAGGGTAACAAATCAAACTTTTGAATTCTTTGATATAAACATATTGTTGAATTACCTACCTTCTGTATGGACACTGTCAAATGGTCAACTAAGATCCTACGCACCTTAACAGTTGCAAAACATCATATTCTTAAAACTTGGAAGGACAAGTCCCTTCCAACAGACTTACATTGGATAGAAGAGCTACAGAGCACAATCCTAACCTGGAGTTAGGCCAGCATAAACTAAACCAGCAAAGTTTGGCCAGCACAAGGGCCACCATAAAGCGTGTTTAGACTATTCTCAGAGTCAGGGAGGATGGTGCACGTCTGTGTGCTGAACTCTTCGACTCTGAGAGTGATCCGAACATACTTTATTGTGGCCCTTGTGCTGGTCAAACCTTGCTGGCTTAGTTTATGCTGGTCTAACTCATTTTAGGATTGCGTCCACAGACTCTTTCTGCATTTGAATGTATCTTTCAGAAGTCAACTCTCTTTAGATAAATTTGCAGAAATCTGAAAACCTTTTTTGGATATATTTGCATAACTTTTACAGTCTTGACAGTTGATATCATATTATCCAGTATATGTCAATGTGTGTATTGAGAAGAATTTTTTTTTTAAAAAAACTACTATATATATTTGTACTTATATTTGTACCTAGAAACACCATTTAAGAGAATCTACAAGAAACATTTTCAATAGATACAAAAATGCAACAATTTAAAATTAGAGGCAAGCCCAACGTTTTCAGGTAAGAACTGTCGGTTGAATTTCAGGATAGGGCTGAAACTGTTCCCTAACCTCTAGTGCCAATGTTGCACTGTGTTGCAGCTGTGCTGGTTTATTTCCCAGTGGCTGCCATTCCCCCCCTCCCAAAGCCCCTGACATCAGAGGCATAGGGAGGGTGCTGCGGGGGGAGGCGGGTGCTGGCTGTGGTTGGGCATGGTGGCACGGAAAATCCTGAGCACTTTTCGGCCCCCTGCTCTCCCTTGCACTCTGATCACTTCAACATGGAGCTATTCTGGGTGCAGGGAGGGGTGGCTGGGCGACGTATGGTGGCGGGGCGGCCATGCTGAGGGCGCAGTGATATTGCCCCACTTCAGGTGCGCTGTGAGCAAGTATGGCTGTTCCTGACAACAACATTGTGATAGCATAAAATTGCCCCATGGAGCCTTCTGGAAAACAGCTGGTAGCTAGCAAGAGGACCATTACTACTGGTATCTTTGCAGCGTCGTCATCCGCAAATGAACTCCCGGAATGCTGGGAGGGACGTGGGCGGGACTTTCGCATGATTGGCAGCCTGCCCGTTTCATTCCGCGGCTGCCCTGGCCTCGAGGGGGGGCTGCCCCCAGTTGGCACGGCCCCCTGCTGCTTGCCCATGCACCTGGTGTGCCCCCCCACCTGTCTCCCCCAGCGAGCAGACACCCCTCGAGGCCAGGGCAGCCGCGGAATGAAACAGGCGGGCAGCCAATCACGGTGAAGCCCCGCATAAGTCCCTCCCAGCGTTCCGGGAGTTCATTTGCGGATGACGACGCTGTATCTTTGGCTCCTGTATCTGATGTCCCAGCCTGAAAATGGGCAGGGAAATATTTATTATTACATTTACATCCTGCCTTTTTCCCACCATGGGATACTAGACAGTGTTCCCAAGTAGTCAGTCATCCAACCAAACCAAGAATTGTGTAGCCTGAGGATGCTGGTTCTATCAGTTGTCCTCATCCATCAGCCATACTTCAGCTATACTTCAGTCAATAACCAGCAGAGAGGATCATCCCCCACCGTCCTTCATTAGTCTTCTATCCAAATTATTATAAGCAAAACTGACTCTCCTCATTTTAATTATCAGCAGACTTTGAATAACCCTATTTATGTTTTAGTCAACCGTTTTTAAGGGTTGAATTAGCGCTGCATGTCTACTGCCACTAATTAAGTGACAAATGGGTAAAATACTTTTGATCAACTCAAATGGTATAATTCATCTAGCAGCACATTTTAAAAAAAATACTTATTTTTTGTGGATGTGCTGATAAAACCTGCAGATGGGAGATGAAAAAGGCTCTTCACTCCTACAAAGGGGGATGCCTCTGCTGTCTGCAGTGACACAGGTCTGTATTATCTGAAAGCAGAGTATTGTTTTTCATTCAAAAAGTGGTTTATATGCAAATGTATGCAGATTTAATCTATCCAGTAAAGCTAGTAAATTAATGAGCGAGAGTGACAGCTCTAACTAGTATTGATTGCATAGTTTGATTAGCAATTAATTTCATTTTCTAATCTTCACTGTGCTCAAAATGATTTGGTGTTTTTTTTTTAAAACAAAACACACCAATCAGTTGAGCACCAAGATGAATATGACCAATGGAGTCCATATCAAAACACAGAGCAGGACCCTCCTCCCAGCTTCCCCCTACGGATCCTTGTAGATTAGATCTGACTACAAGAAAGTGGTCCTTTTTTAAATGTCTCCGGCCAGGGTGGCCCTGATTCAGGCTGATACTGTGCACGTTGACCTGCGCCTGCAAAACAGCAGGCGCAGATCTGAGCAGCCCCATAGGGCTGGCTGAGCCTTACCCAGGTGCAAGGGGAAAACTTGCCCGGTGCTGCTGCCTCCTGCTGCGCTTAGGATATGGCCCTGCTATGTCGGCCTTACTATGTTGGCCTTACTTAGGATTGCACTGTGAGAATTTCCCAAATATGCTTTTTCGGTAGCCCTTGTGCCAGCCAAACTTTGCTGGCCTAAGTGTGCCGGCCTAACTCCAGGATAGGACTGCACTCTAATTTGCGGATCACACATGGCATTTGCAACCCTCCTTTTAGTGCCTTGGGGGTCACATGTTTTCTGCCTCACCCCTCCAAAATGGCTGCTCTCCCATCCCAAATGTCCGTCACATTAAATAATGTGCCATTCCAGAGACAGTGACACTGCCAAGGAGGATAGACCTGGGCGAGCACAGTTACCTGGAAACTCTTGGCGTTTAGGTTTTTCTCGGAGGCTACTTTCAGCTTGGAGTCCAGCCCCTTCATCAGTGACTCCGTGTTACGGACATACTGTAAGTCCCGATAGGTTCGAAGGTCCAGCACCTCCATGGACTGGGAGATGTTTTGCACCTGCTCAATGGAAAAAAAGACCACAGAAATTAGACACACCACCTGAGGAACAGTAGGAATCTATTGTGATTGTGGTGGGGTGGATTTCAAACAGGCTTTCAAAACTGGTATGATTCTGTGAGGTGGCCGCTTCCCCATCAGTCAGCCTCTGGGTCCATCTCAACCCCTGGCCCTCCCCATTGAGTTCAATATGGATGGATTGACTCCAGGAGGCGGGCTTAGCGGCCATGTTGTTAAGTGCAAAACATTGCTCATTCCAAGCAGTTCAAATGGGTTTTCGCGTGATGTTTAGGCATGAATCGTTTACTCCTGAAGTAAAAACTTACCAAAATAACAACGTGTGATCGTGGAGAAATGTCATTGGTAACGTTATTATGAGTTAATATGCAATTCCAAGGTTTAATTCCGCGTAATTATATTACATTAAAATCTCTTCATAACACAAGTAGTTGTCAATATGAGAGGGATTCTTTTTTACTTCTAGGCTATTAAGAGTATTTTTTTAAACTTCTACACTCACCCCCCCCTAAAATTAACTTTCACACGCGCGCCGTGCGAGCCCCTCCGGCGGCAAACCTCGTCGTTCGCGGTTCGTGGACAAGGTCAGCCATATTATCCGGTCCAGGTCCAGGGCTTCAAGAATGTGACATCATGGCCACTCCAGCTATTTAAACTCCTTGGTCCATCTATAGCACCTTCTGTTCTCTCCTTCTGGGAGGGAGGAGCCTAGAACCCTGGACTATGACATCACCAACTGCCAAGGACCAGAGAAGGCCTGCTTCTGTTGGCTAGCAGCTCCAATGTAAGCCAGCACCCTAGTCCATCTACCCCTAGACTCCCATAAAAACCTAACGCTGTACCTTTTAAACTACTATTTAAATTGGAAGCTGCTCTGAGAATCACTCCAAGCTGAAAAGCAGAGTATAAATGCAATAGGCTGAGTGATGAGCTGCATTTGGTTGATTAGGCAACAGATCAGTTCAGTTAAAAAAAACCCTTGAATAAAAAGTAGCTCCGATTAATGGGAACTAACTGTTGGGAAAAAAAATGCTAAGTTATTATTATTTTTTAAATAAGTACCCAGCGCAGCTGGAAAACTCCACTTTCAAAAATACATTCCTAGCAGGAAGAGATGCCTCTAAGATGGTGCCTGCTACGAGATATACATTTATTGAAGGTATGTATACCTTGTCCATGTTAATTGCAAAAACCATACTTACAAAAGAGCTTTGGAAATTGTTTCATGCGCAAGGTGGCTTTCTAATTGAAACAACAGAAGGGGGGTTCAGTGACAGGGCACACACTTTGCACAGGTGTCAGGTTCAATCCCTGGTATCTCCTGTTAGGGCTGGGAAAGACTGAAACCCCTGGAGAACTGCTGCCAGTCTAAGTTCTCAGTGATAACACTGCACTGAGGAAGATGGAGATCTGGTCTGACTCAACAGGGGGCAGCTTCCTATGTTCCTAAATGCACAGACAACATCATTAGACTGACAGAAAAGTTGTGAGAGAGGTGGGAAGTAGCCTAAGCTGTATTTGAAGCCCCCTCAGAAGGCACCACACAATATTTTTTCTCCACCTCCCATGGCTTCCTCAAAGCAACCCTGTGAAACAAGTCTAAGAGACAGAGCATGGCCCAGGAACAACCTAGTGAGCTTTGTGGCTGAGGCTTGAGCCCAGCCCTTTCCTAGCCCTAGATCAACACTCTTAGGGCACAGCACTTTCAGAGTTGCCAGGGTGAAACTGTAAACGCCTAGCTCACTGCCTCCCATCAGTTCAAGCACACACACACACACTGGTGGCTCGAGCCTTGAACATACTTTGGCGCTGGGCCGTGGGACTTTCTCTCCCTTTCCCCTGAGCCTGAAGTGCCCTTTTTCCCACACCAGTGATGGTCAAGTGCCCTGCCGGCCACTCCTGCAAAACCTGTAACACTGTGAGTTTGGGGCACAGCTACTGCCATTTTGATGGCCAGCTCCACCTCTCACTCTGGCACACATGAAGTTTGTGTGTATGTACTGTATGTATGTGTGTATAGTTGGGAGGGAACCAAGGAGGCAGCTTAGTTCTTGGGCACTGCCATGGTAGCCTTGCTTTTTTGGGGGAGACGAAGATGATCAACTGGACTGAGCTCCTCACTTTTGCTATCGGAATACATACAGCACCACCCCTTCAGAGAGATGGAAGGCTGCCTTCCTAAGGCTGCCTTTCCTGTGTGACTCTGAGCATGCTGTGGGCCCTCTCTCTAGGACCCTTTTCTGTCTTGTGCAGCTTCCTGCCAGAGAGGGGTACATTCAGTAGTCCTCAATTCCTTTCCTCCCCTCCTCAGTCACTTTGGAGGAAGAGCCAAACCAACCAACCAACGCAGCTACACAAACGTACATACCCTTCCCTACCATGTCCTGATATTTGGTTCAGGTAATGGAACAGGGCCTCCCACCAGGCCACAACCTTGGTCATCGTTAGAGACACGCCTCCAGCCACTGAGAGAGGATTGGCAGCCAGCTCCCCTGTAACACTTTGCAATGTAAAAGTTGCTGGGTGCATGCAGCGAGGAAGGCTTGTCTCTGACAGGGGGTCTCCCTGCCACCAGACCCCCATTCTGGGCTTCTTCGCCCTCCCTCCCCCTTCCCTCCCTCATGCCTTTGGCCCTTGGGGGTAAGGATGGCCTCTTGCTTCTTAAAGACAGCAGGTGTGTCTCTGATGTTGCTATCTGACTGCCAGAGACACCTGGCTTAGGCCCTTCCCTGGTGGTCTGTGGGGCTCAACATGGACTGTGAGCCCCCAAGCATCATCCCCAAGAGGGGTGTGAGTGAAATACATGCAGATGAATGACAAACATGCACTATGCAGAAGGTTGCATGGAAGGCTTGGTCTCCAGGTAGGGCTGGGAAAGAGACCGCAGCAGCAGCAACTTTTTTTGTGCAGCCAGCTAGCTAGCTAGTCAGCCACACTCACAGAGGTTCCTCTGTCTTCCTTCCAGCACACACATACACATCTCACACACAAACTGAGGGGGAGGTTGGTCTGCCAGCCCACGGACTGCCTGTCAATGTCACTGTCCTGCCTACCATCACACTGTCTTCGGCGGGTGCCCTGTGTGGGAGGGGAGAGGAGGGGCACCTGCTGCTGGGCTGCCAAGGAGGCTTTTGCTACGGGGGCCAGCATGCGGCGCATTCGCTACCTCAGTTCATGGAGCTGCGGTCTGCTTGTCCATCATCGTCACATCGCCTTGCCTGAGCAGCAGAGAAGGCTGGAGTGATCCTTCTTGGCACTCCCTGCCTGGCCCATGACTCCCAATGTCTCTACCTTTGGTAGAGATCTCACCCACTCCATTTCCTGCCCTTCATATCCACCTGCATCCATTTGAGGTCACCAACTACAAACAGGAAGAACTGATGCAAGAATGGATGAAAAGTGAGACAAGTCAAATCCATCCTTCCACATATTCTCCTTAGCACCTCCATTGTGTTATGGCACCAGATTGTTTTATATTTTTGGTTCGGCAAATATACAATGATGTCGTCCCTCCTGGGAGCTGAGCTGGAACCTGCAGTCTGCCGCACCAGCTGGAATTCAAGCTCCTTTCCTCTGCTTTGCCCCCATGAAATATGGATGATAAGGTAACCAGACTGAGCAGAATACTGATCAGAGTTTAAAGAAGAGGAGGAATGGGTTTTCTGAGTTTACTCTTAAGGGAAGGTACTGGGATGAGGAAGGTACCCTGATTTTAATAAACCTTCACTCAAGGGAAGAAATCTGATCTATAATTGGTTCCATCCGATGCCAGCATTCTTCCAAACCATGTAGCTCTGCTTCATAGACATTACTACAAGATGTGGTATATAGGCGTGCCCCAGTATCCACTGGTTTGGTACCTACAGTTTCAGTTATCCACAAATACCACAGATACTGGGACTACCACTAAAAAGACAGGGGAACATTAAACAAATCTCTTTTTTTTACGTTGTTGCAGCAAAACCTCTGATGTTCCCCTACCTTTCAAAAGGCATTCCCAGTATTCACTGGAGTTTCAGCTATCCATGGGTGGGGGGGGGAGGGGTGTCCGGAATGGAAACCCAGTGTATACTGAGGCATGCCTGTACTTTGGCTTGGGCATCCAGATGTGTTACTGCCACCCAAAACAGAAGTGGTGCAGCTCGGAACAGAAGTGGTGCAATACTGAATTATTCTTCGGTAATGTCTCCTACAAGCAGGTCCTCTTTGTGCCGGAGGTGGTGTGTCAAATGCTGCCCATCCCTGCTTGTGATGTGATGTGACAGTCTCTACTTCTCTTCTCCCACTCCTTGGATTGAAAAAAGAAGAGGGGAATGGGGAGGAAGAGAATCCGTGGAGGGGAGTGGTGGGCTTGAGTGCTGGAGACCCTCTTCCATCACATCTCTCCCTTCCTTTTCAAACTAAGGAATAAAAGGATGCAAGTGAGAGGATGCAGGTGGGCATCCCTACCAATCTGTTGCCTGTGGCAACCACCTCAGCCAGCCTCATGGATAGACCAGCCCTGCCTTCAATCACTTGAACATAGGAAAGGTGGCATATACATCTTTGAATGAATGAATGAATGAATGAATGAATGAATGAATGAATGAAATGTCCTGACATCACAATGTTCTGCTTTTCTAAGCTCTTCTTCCACATCAATAGCTGATGATGGCAGGGGACACGGAAACCTGGGATATTATGATATGGGTAAGTTCTACTGGGGATGAGTAAAAATCTCCCCCCTTCTGTCATGGCCCCATGTGCAGGCAGGGAAAAAGTGGGGACATTTTTGGTGGATTCTTGTGGGTGGGCTGTGAAATTGATGCATGTGTGCAACTTACCAATAGAAGAGTTACTCTTTCCATTCATCAATACCTCCCTCCAAGCAATGCCACATAATTACGGAGTGTTGTCTCAAGGGGACAAAATCATTTTCTGGGGGGAAAATCATGACTACCAGTGTGGTACCATCTCCCCGCCCCCCACGAACTCCACACAAAATGAGCTCCATGATCATGAAGGTGGGATTGTGGACAAAGAGAGGAATATTGCTTGAATAGGGGATGGTAAGGGGGAAAACTGGAAGCTACTGGGAAGAACTATACTGCAGAGTAAGTAGGCTGTGGCAAAATAACGTAAGGGAGAAGAGGGGTTTAGTTTCTCATTTGACCCCTGATCTCTTCTAAATTTCGCATCAAAAAATCTCAAATAAGAATTATATGCTCAGCCCTATGTTCTGCTTCACATTATTGGGGGACAGGGATGAGAGATATAAGAACATAAGAAGAGCCCCACTGGATCAGGCCAAAGACCCATCTAGTCCAGCTTCCTGTATCTCACAGTGGCCCACCAGGTGCCTAAGGGAGTTCAGCAGACAACAAGATCTTGCATCCTGTTGCCACTCCCTTGCACCTGGCATTCTGAAGTAGCCTACTATTAATGTAAGGAGGTTGCTCAACCTATAGCCTATAGCCCACGATGGACTTTTCCTCCAGAAATCTGTCCAGACCCCTTTTAAAGGCATCGAGGCCAGATGCCATTACCACCTCCGGTGGCAAGGAGTTCCATAGCTTAATTACCTGCTGGGTAAAAAATTATTTCTTTTTATCTGTTTTAACTCTCCCATCACGCAATTTCAGTGGATGCCCACTGCTTTGGTTGGTGGCATGCTTTGGCTGGCAGCCCCATATTTGCAGTGACTGCAAGTTTAGTCCTAAGTGCAAACTCCAGATGGACGAGACATCTTTAGTGAAGGAGCCAATGCTGAGTGACAGAGGACATCCTTTGCAGATAGAGAGGGACCCAGATCAATTCCTGGCACTGGAGAAAGCTCCACATTTCTATAAATTATAGAGCCAACCAGTATACTTCAGGATAATCCAATGTTTTTTCCGGAGGAGGAATGTTTGATTTTCAATGTAAGATCTTTTTCTATCAAAGTCTAGAGGTGGAAAAGAAGTTGAACAAAGAGAAGGTTAAAAAGGTCATTTCTCTTTTAATGGAGTCTGAGTGGTCATTAGAGATGATGAGGAAAAAGCCCCATTATGAAGAAAGTGGTTCTACATTGGCACATCAACGAGCAGTAATTTGGGGCTTAATCTGAGAGTGTCTGTAGGGTGAAAATCCCCCCCAGGAGAAAAGGCCCCAGTTAAGTTTTGTTTCTTGTGTGGCTGTTTGCAGTGACAATGATCACAAGCCATTTTTTTTTCTACGTTGTGCCAGAATGACCGGATGGCCTATTTCTGTTTCCTAATGAAGGAAATGGCTGTGTGATCATCAGAGGTAAAAGGGGAAGATCAGGCATTTGAGCAGACTTCCACCCAGCTCATCTGAGTCAATATGCAGGAAATTTAGCTTCAGATCAGCTGTATATAAAACCTCATTTATCCAGCACTGTGAAAAAGGGCAACAAACCATATCAGAGGCCAAACATTGAACAAAAATTTCAATTAGAAGAAATCAGGGATCACCAGTGGCGTTTCTACAGGGAGGGCAAAGCTCTAAGTTTTGCAAGAAGCCTTACCTTGCAGTGGAAATCACTCCTCTCCTGCACCGTTTTAGCCAATCCTCACAGGGAACAGCAACATCTTGGCGTTGCTTACTGGCTACAGCAGCAAGGGAGAGGAGGGAGTTTCACGACAGGGTAAGACTTCTTGCAACACTTAGAGATTTGCCATCCCTGTAGAAACGCCTCTGGGGATCACTTTTCACAGGGGAAGGTTGATCTTCCACCGAGGAGCACTCTTGGCCACAAGAGGTGTATGTGTGTGTGTGTAGGTAATTTAATGCATTTATTTAAAATATTTATATACCACCTTTCCTATGTTCTTCACAATCAAGGCTTTGTACCAAGGTAAGTAAAACTCTGTGATCCTAACTCCCTGTCTGGAAATGCAGCGCCCCCAACACAGCACCTGCTGTATGCCATGGGGGAGTTTCGGTCTCTGGAAGGCTTCTTGGAGTAAGAGAACCTTTGTTCCCTTGCTTGTGGTAAGCCCTTGCCAGGCTGCTGGGTCTACTCAGACCTATGCCAGTGATTGCTGCATGGACCTCGGTTGGGGGATTGAGGCCAGGAAGGGTTTAGGTTTCAGTGGATGCTGCCGCCGCCAAACTGTCCCATTCCTGATTCCCATCCCTGCTCCCCACCCCGTTGCTATCCCAAGTTGTACCTCCCATCACCCCTACCAGCCTCCTGCACAAATTTATTGGCCCAGCTGCTCTCCTCTCAAAACCAATGAATTCCAAAAAATGTTTTATGAAACTTCTAACTGAGCATTTGCTCCACATTCCTCAATCTGAGCTATCCAGCCTACATTATCTCAATAGGTTAAAAAAATCTTGTGAACAATAGTCCCAATACAGGAAAAGTCAATCACACTTAAATCCATTTATATCAATGAGATTTACTATACATACTCATGTACAAGTCTAAAAAACTATGTCTGAAAATTGACCCTGAAAACATGGATTGACTTAAACACAGGTCAATATGGTTAATAAAGCTTCTAACAGCAGCTGGGGCGGGGTCTGGGCTAAGAAGCAGAAAGCAGGGGGGTAGGAAAAAAAATGGAGCAATTTTACTTACCAGTAATTATTCTCAGGCACCAAGAGACAGCAAACAAAAGCCATTTTCCTTCTTCTCTAAACAGGCAGAGAGGTGAAGGTGCTTATGGGAATTGTAGTTGTTGTGAGAGCTACTGCTATGCATGTGCTACAGTATATTCCTCACAATGTCCAGAACTCCCCTAAACACCTTCATCTCTCTTCCTTCTTATTTGGAGAATAGTTCTGTTTCTGTGATGCCTCATAAGAAAGTGAAATGGATCCATTGTTCTGTTGCTGTCTCAGAACAATTACTGGTAAGTCATTTTCAAAGAAGTTCATAACACTCGCCCCTCCAAGTTTTACCCTCAACTTATCCACAGGTCATAGCAAATTATATGATTTTGGGCTTAAAACTTGCCATTGACCTATCCGTGAGATTGACTTATACACAAAAAGTACTAACTTTCTTTTGAATTGGAACCAGGAAATCATCTCCAGGTGACCTTGGATATACTAATATTACTAATCTTGATCTGTCATTCTACATTTCTCAGATAAAGAAGTAACCTCTCTGTGGCTCTCTGCTGAGCTTCTGGTCCATGAGGCACTAAAACAATATTGCCAACCACCACCCCCACATAATTTTTGGCCATTTCTAAGCTTTGTGGCTGCTTTGGTTGAAGAATCTGCCAAAGGTGTTCTGCCAAAAAGATGAGAGGCATCAAAACGGCAAAGCAGCTGAGACATCTCTGTATCAACTGCCAAATTGTTTATGCAAGAGTTTTTAGAATCTGGCTTTTCATCTCTAGATGGTAACTCATTCATGAATCTTAGCCAAAACTGAAAGGAAACGGGATCCTAGAATATGCCCTACTGATAGGTCTGCTGGTTTTCTGATTTTTTGGATTTGGATTTTATTGGCCAAGTATGTAACCATACCCGAAATTTGGTGCGGCTACCAGCAACATACAAACAATGCTACATACACACACAATAAACAATAAATACACAAAACAAATAAGGGCATTATTCAGAATGAAACACTGCCTTAGCCTCCGAGTCACCTCAGCCTATATTACAAGTTCAACAATTTATAAAAAACAAATGCCTCCTCCTTTCAATTCCAGCTGTATCCAATGCACTGTCCTGAACAGACTCATTGAATCAGGTTTCTGTAAGACAAGAACAGCCAGACATAAAAAGTCAGGCCCAATTAATAAGGATGCAATCCTTTCTATGTATCACTCAACACCATGCGAAACTAGCAATTACCAAGCCCCCTTATGTTTCTCTAATTGGAATGATGTGGTTCTATCCCTGCCAACTACGCTAGATTAAGGAGGAAAGCCAAATTCTTGGGATCCTCAAATAACCCAGGCCTGTATTCCTCACCAGCATCAGTGCCTTTCCCATCTCATCACACGCTAGCACAATGTCTGT
>JAJKFI010000197.1:880304-932085 GCA_029204185.1 Lerista edwardsae | reverse complement strand
ACAATGTCTGTAGCCTCAGGTTAAGAGTTGTTGTGTGAAGATCTCTGCAAACGTAATTTGCTTGCTCACTGGCTGTGTGTGGTGTCTCGGCTGGCGCATCAGCCAACTGCACCAGTTCCAGCTGAATGAACAGTCAGGAGCGTGAAGGTCCAACCCTCCCCTCAAGAAATGCCAGTGTGTATCTGCACACAATGCCAGCCCTACTCAGACCTCAGCACAATTCTGCCAGTGGAGAGGTCAACATAGAAGGAAATTGGGGCATGATGTGGTGGGAGGAATCGATATCCACATATCCTAGCCCCTCTTCACACAACAGACATACCTTGACACCAGAAAAAATTCTATGCCAGTGGCAGAGCTGGCATAGGTAGGAGTGACCCCACAAGTAACAATAAAAAGGTAAAAAGGTTTCCCCACGACCGAATGGTCTAGTCGTGACTGACTGTAGGGGGCGGTGCTCATCTCTGTTTCTAAGCCTGAAGAGCCAGCATTTGTCCGAGGACAAGCTTCCGTGGTCACGTGGCCGGCATGATTCTACGCCGTAGCACATGGAACTTCCCACCAAAGTGGTCCCTATTTATCTACTTGCATTTTAGGTGCTTTTGAACTGCTAGGTTGGCAGGAGCTGGGACAAGCAACGAGAGCTCACTCCATCGCGCAGTCTTGAACTCCCAACCTTCCAGTCAGAAAACCCAGCAGCAACAGTTTAACCTGCAGCACCACCACATCCCACACAAGGAACAATAGGGAAGGGGGAAAGAGCAGAAAATTGCAGCTCTTGTCACCCGTTGCTCCACCCACTTTCCTATGACAGAGCATAGAATACAGACTACATTTGGCAGTCGCTCACAGCACACCAACCCCAGGACCTGGAAGGCTACATCTCAGATGATCAGATGCACAGCATGGACGGGACTATACCTCAAAATCTCTCAAAGGGGAATTTGCTGATGGGAACCACAGTGAAAGGGCACTTGGCACACAAAGGGAGCACTTTGCACCATCACTTGTCCGTCACAACGTGTGTAACCAAATGCTCTCCCCCTGCTAAATAGAACAGGAACACTCCTTCTAAATGTAGTGCCATCAGAGGGCTGATTTGGCTGACTCCACATGCCCAAGTACCCCTTTACATGGCTGTAGTTCTCTGCCTATTTACCAGGGAAGGTGCACATTCACCATGGACTAGAACCCATGGTACTCAGGGTGACACATATTTGAGTCAACATGCTTAGGATAAACAGACACATCTATTGCCAAGATGCACACCTTTCAAATGGATTGAATAAATGAAATTTTCTATTCCTGGTTGCGGTGGCATTGCCAGTGCATTTTACACCCAAGGTGCGTTATATCCCCCGCTCCTGCTGCATGGCATACACTCCACTCAATATGACAAGCAGTGGGAGCTGCTGGCAGCAGTAGGCTTAGGGTGCACGCCAGGCAAGTGCAAAGTGTGGTCCCAAAAGCAAGTTGGCAGTGATGTGATAACATCCTGCATCACTGCCAATTGCTTCCAGAGTGCCCCAATTTGCAGTGAGTCAAAGCCACAGGTGGGTGGGAAGATTCTTCTGCCGCCGAACACACCACAGAGCCCCACTCACCAGCATCATGGTAAGGGCAGGAGACTTGGGTGGCGCACCAGTCAATTCCTGCAGTGCCGCACCCAAGGCGGCTTGCCCCAATTCTCTCTCCTGTCTGCAATGCCACTTCCCAGTTGTAAATCCAGCACTAAGAGCTGAAACACACAATGCTTCCCCCCATGCATGTAAAAAATAGGCCTTCCTGGATGCATGATTAGGCTGGGTCAGTGCTTCCCAGCATACTAGTTTCCTCTGAGCAGTACTGTATGTTTTATATGAGGGAACATTAGTTCAAGTGGTGAACATTAGTTCAAGTGGTGTTCCGATGGGGGGGAAAGCTATGTTTTGCAGGAGCCTGAGTTCCTGTGTAACACGGGCCCTCCCCCTTGCCTTCAGAGCCATTCATGGCTTGGAGGACTAGCCAGGAGGAGGCTTTGCTCTGGGAGCCAAGAATGACTCTGAAGGCAAGGCGGAGAAGTGTTATAAAGGAGCTCAGGCTCCTGCAAAACTTACTGTTTTCCCCCTTATGGGAACAGCAATGATCCTATAGGATCATTTCAAAGATCCTCTGAAACGGTACAGCACCCCAAAACGCAGCTCTTTGTTTCATAGGATGTACTTGTGTTACCAGGCTTGCATAGAGAATTCTTGCTCTGAGGACAAGCAAACATCTTGGGTTGGACCCAAGGCTTCCTTTTCACTCCTGCCTGGTTTTATCAACCCACATTCTCCTTGGTTTAGGCCAGGGCCCAACCCTATCCAACTTTTGAGCACTGATGCAGCTGCAATGCAGCCCCAAAGTAACAAAAGGTCTCCTCCCTTGAGGAGACCTCTGATCCCTCCGCCATAGAATACAGCACATGATCTGTTGGCATGGCTGTATCAATGCTGGAAAGTTTGATAGGATTGGACTGTTTGTTCTGCAAAGACCAATAGTGCATTTCCTTTCCTTTGGGCTGGATGGGAGGGGGGAGGTGACTCCTTTAGTTCCTGACCTTTGGAGCAGACAAGAGGGAATAGCTGCTTACAGACCACTCAGCAAGCAGTATTTCTACTACTTTTTGCAAGTCAATTGTTCCTTTCAGCTGCAGACCTGCTGATGATTATGCAAAAAAGAAAAAAAACAGCGCATAAATGCATACAAATAGCATTTGAAATACCTTCTCCCTCCCCATTACTCTTTTTGCATTGTCCAAATGGAGCCATGTCATTTTTGGGCACTAGACAATGCCTATTGCATGCTGCTGCTAAACGATTGTTAAGCAGGAGAAGCAGAAGTAGCTCCTTCCTAGCGAGGAAAAGTAATTTAACAGGAAAGGATTCACTAATGCAGTCAAGAGGGAGGTAAAACAAGAACCAGCAGCTGGGAGGTGATGCTGGACAGGCTCCAATTTCAGAGATGACAAAAATTAATACCAAGGATGATTAACCATTGGTGCATGTTGCCAAGAAAGGAGCGAATTCTCCATCCCTTACCACTCTCAAATCAAGACAAAATACCCTTGAAAAAGACACATTTTATGACAGATTCATAGCACTGGAAGGGCAGCCAAGAAGTCATCTGATTCCTTCTATCTTCTTATGAGGTCATCAAAGTAGTTTACAGTAAGTGCAGATCACGAGATGGTGCCTGCTGAGCTCAGTGATACTTCTGACATGCTGTCAGCCATCCCATTCATAATTTCACTATGAACGATCACAAGTGAAATTATTCAGAATCAGACCATCTCCAAACAGTTGCATCAATCAGATCCTAATTTAATCAATGGACAGAGAAGGGAATCCTATCCAACTTTCCAGCACATCCGCAAACACAATGCAGCCCCAACGTAAGGGAACAAAAGTTCCCTTACCTTGAGGAGGCCTATATGACTACCCCCGCACTGCAGGATGAAGCACATGCCCTATTTGCACAGCTGCATCAGTGCTGGAAAGCTGGATAGGATTGGGCTCACAATCATCACTGATAGCTAGTGAAAAGTTAATCCAGCCTGCACTAAGGAAGAATCATGTAATGTTCAAGATATCCGTTGTATAGTAGCAGTAATGGAGATGAACTCAATATTATACAGTAGCTAATCTATGCAGTATAGGGATTGTGCAGAAATGTTGCTAGAAATGGCCTCCATGTGATTATTTGCCATTGCTTAAATTGCAACAAGGACAGCCCCTTCCTACATGGGTCCTACTTCTGCATCACATAGAGATAATCCATGATACTTTGGCATGTTTCTGGAGGTGGCTAGTTCTGGCATGGACTGCATGCTGGGCAGTTTCTGCATGATCTACAGAACATAGTTTCTGGTGCATCTACTGTACAGCTGTGGTTCTTAAACATTTTAGCACTGGGACCCACTTTTTAGAATGGCACTCGTGTCGGGACCCATTGGAAGTGATGTCTTTAACCTGGAAGTGATGTCAAGGCCAGAAGTGACATCATCAAGCAGGAAGTGCCATCACTGTGATGTAATCAAATTACACTCCTGGAATGCAAACTGGCATTCTTGGACTGCAGCAATTGCACAACCATGAAACACCCCTGACAAAAAGCAAGATTAGGACAAAATATTATGTAAAAACACTGAACTAAAAACAAAATTTTAAAAAACCTGCACTTGAAAATTCAAACTCACAAAAGGAATATAGCAAGAGTAAGGTCTGCAGTTTCCAAGATGGCTGCTCCTAGCTTTCTGTGTCCCATGTGATATCCAGTCACTACCCATCAAGTGGGTCCCGACCGACTGTTTGCGAAACACTGACCTGCAGTATTGCGACGGAAAGAATGTACATACGTACAGCAATTTTTATATCCCAATGCAGACTTGTGTGTCTGAATAAAAAAAATTAAATAGAAATCAGCCCTGATTGGGTATCACCCCTCCCTTGACAAAGTGGTGCTAAGCGCACTGTTGCTTTGCGCTGCAGATGCTGCATTTGCACGTGGCGGTTTCTTCCTCCAACACTCCTGCTCTAAGCCGTTTTCACAAATGATGCCGCAATGGGCTCTTACATTTCTCTCATTCATAATGTGAATATAAAACCTGCAGTGCCTCAAACATACCACTGATTTAAGCCTACCGTTTTTTTCTGGTTTCTAGCCTGCATTAGCCAAGCTTGTTGCTGACATGTTCTAAGCAACAAGGCATGATCGGTATGGATGTGGTGCAAACTCCTGCTGGAAGAAAAGGCAGGCGATAAATGCAATAAATAAAAAGTATCCTTTGGGTGAAGCATTATTGCACGCCTATCTCTAAACTTGTCTAAATACATTGCCCCCCCCAAGGGCCCCCCTAATTGGGACTATGGGGCAGGGGTTTTAATCCATTTTCCCCTGCAGTGTCTCTCCTATGAAAACTGTTCCCCAGGCTGCTGTTGCTTTCTGTCCAAATGCTTTGTCCTTCCATGGAAAAACAGCAGGTGTGGATGGAGGGGGGGTATTGTGCAGAGACCTTTACTCTAAGCCCCCACCTGCCTCACTACAGTTCAGACCCAGATCTACCCTCGCCCACAGCTTTTCTTTAAAGAGACGGAACTGAAATGGGGCCTTTTGCATCTCACCTAGTTGGCCATGTCACTGGAGAACATTTGGTGACTGCACCTGGTGCACCTTCACCACACTGACTTCTCCTTTGCCTTGATCCTCTCTCTTGACCGCCCCCCCCCAATTCAACTCTAATTGGTTTGCTTCCCATTTGGATCTTGGCTCCTTTGCAGTCCTGGTGACCTTAACATCAGTTATTCTATTCTCCTCCTCTTGGATGCCAACTCATCCCATTCTGCTGTGGTGGGGTTTCAGAGAATATTTAGGGCAATTATGTAAATGTTGCTGAGAACAGGCTTCCCTCAGCACATTCAGCATCCAAAATGATGACTTTCTCTCAACTCCCTTCAACTATTGTTTGCTCTCCCCTGCACCCCCTCCCTCCCTCCCTCCCTTGAGTGCCCAGGCCAGAAGTTTTCCCCCTGTCATTCCATCCTGTGCAAGCCATAAAAGTCCTTTTATTTCAGAGGCCTTAAAGAGGCTTGATTGCAAGCAGTGTTCTTTAAATGCTTATTTATTTATTAACATGGCCCTTGTTTGTATTTTATCGCAGTGAAATGTGGGCTCTGAAGGGAGCTGTTTAAGAGGCAGTTTGCAGCACGTTATAATAAAAGTTTAATCGGCTCCCAACCACCACCACCACCCGCCACCCCTTTCTTTATGCGTGTGAGCACGTATGTGTTAAAAGCAAAAGAAGATCGCAAAAGCAGCTTGCCTGTGGCCTCCGCCTGTGTTGCAGACAGGGGAATGGTGAGCTATTAAAGCATGCGGACGTACACAGAGTAATAGCATCAGTGACCTTGGGATGATCAATACCAGAGGGCTCAGCCCTTTCTGCAGATGCTAGCTGGGGCTGAATTTCAGCCCCATTCCAGCCCCCTCAAGCTTTCCAAATGCCGGTGCTCAACCCAACACCATCTGAGTATGCGCAGAGAGCAAATCTGTTCCCTCTAAATGACCACAGTATGTATTTTCAAGATTAGGCAGCAAGATTTCAGAATATGTGTCAAAGGAATCGACGACAGGTGTCCAGACTTCCTTGGATGGAGCTTGGCAGGAGCTCTGTGGGCACAATCCTAACCTGGAGTTAGGCTGGCACAGTGAGGCCAGCAAAGTTTGGCTGGCACAAAGGCCATTGTAAAGCACGTTTGGACTACAATCAGGGAGGATGGCGCATATCTGTGTGCTGGCCTCTCTGACTCCAAGAGTGGTCCGAACATACTTTACGGTGTCCCTTGTGCCAGCCAAACTTTGCTGGCCTCACTGTGCCGGCCTAACTCCAGGTTAGAATTGCGCCCTATAGAAAACATGGGTTTTCCTGAGCCCTAGTAGATCTCGGCTCCATCATGACTGGTCCTTGCCTTTTCTGTCCCAATATGGCTTCCCCTCCTTGGCAGCATACATGAGTAATCAAGCATTTACTGCAGCTTTGTAATAGCTAGACTTACATATAGGGTCCAGCTTCCTGGTTGATAGTGAACACTATTTTTGGATCTGTCTCCAGGCAGAAGAGACAACTGTCCACTGAAAAGTGCTGTAATTAGGCAGCAGTGTATCCCTCATTTCAAGCAAAAGGCAGGAGCAAAGAGAATTCTTCAGGTCTTACTGTATGTGAACAGTGAGCAGTCATGCATGTATGCTTGTATTTAGTTGATAAACATTTAAAAGCACAATATGTCTGCATCCAGTCAATGGAACACAAGTTCCTGCATGCAACTGAGCTCTGGATTTGGACTGGGAGGTCTATGGGCACTTTGGTGTAGTGGTTACAATGTTCAATGAGGATTAGGGAGACACGGGTTCAAATCTCCACTCAGCCATAAGGCTCCTGGATGAATATAGACACATCATCTTTTTAACTTATCAAGCCTATCTGACATGGCTGCTGTGAGAGTAAATAGTTCTTCTTCTTCTTCTTCTTCTTCTTCTTCTTCTTCTTCTTCTTCTTCTTCTTCTAAGGGCCATGTATGCTGCTCTGTGCTCCTTGGATGAAAAGTGGGATGCGTATCGAACAAGAGGGCAATGTTAGTAGATGAACCTTTGCTACAATCTTCAGAAAGGCCAACCTGCCCATGAAGCAACATGAAGCCATTGCTTGAGTGGCCAAGTTGGAGGGGCAGCAAATTGATGGACCACCAGTCCAATTACCTGCCACTCTCTCCACCCTGCCACTTGGGTTGGCACCTGAATCCTCTTCTGGCTCATTGAAAGAACATCAATTAGTGGCAGCTCCCTTCTCCTTCCAGTGCTGCTGGAATAAGAAATGGCACAGTTCCAGATATGACGCACCAAGTGGTTAGGGACAGGCGGTCTGGACCTGCCCCCTTCTTTTCACTCTTACCTGGAGCGCAATGCAGATCTCCACCTCCACATCATTCCTGTTTCACATGGACAAGAGCTGAGCATGCTGGAAATCCAGCATGCTCCATTCCCAGCATGCGCCACTCCTGTTCTTTTGAAACAGGAACAGCACAAAGGAGGGGGTGGTTGGCACCAACCTCCTGTTAAGTGACGGGAAGGGGGCAAGATGCCTCTCTCCCACTCCTTATCCCCAGGGAGGGGGCAGGCACATGCTTGCTCATATACCCCCTCAATTGCCCCATGCCCTCCTGCTCTCTTTCTCATTTAATTGCCCCTACTTTCCTGCACATCCACTGGGAGGCAATAGTGTGCACACACTGGGGCAGCAATATGAGGGGAGATTTGAGCAGTGGGCCCAACCACTTCTATGGGGGATATGGATAAAACTTGAAACCAGTCTCAGTGCCAGCTCTCTACAGCAATATAAACCATAGGCTACGAACAGTTACTAATAACTTGGTGATATGACCTGGAGATCATTCCCTGAGCACATCCTGTGATGCCAGGGTAGGGCCCTGCCATGGAATAGGGTGAGGCTGCTGCAGGAGATCTGGGGCATCACTAAAGGGAATCTGTCATATATTTAACTAGGGTGTTTTTTTAAAAATAACAAATTCTTATCTTGTGTTTGTGTTCTCAGGCTCCATTACAGAAAATGAAATGGTTTTGTGTTACAGAAGTGATTTTAAGGTGATGGAGAGGAACTGCAATGAAAACAAGTGACTTAATAGCATTTTTGCCCTGCAACACAGATTAAGGTGAACTGTCAGTGGTGTCGTGAAACAGGGGCACACTGAAAGCAAGGGGGGAAGAGAAACCACTTGCATACACTGAAATGTCCTAGGTCAGCCCCAGAGGATTCTCTTCACATGTAAACAAGAGATGAGGAGTGAGGCCATCAGCCATACACCCCGCTCTGTCTGCACGACTCCTCTAATCAATGATAGCTCTTAAGCGGAGCTCTCTGGTATCCAGATCTATGAGGAGGGCAGGTTCCTACCCCCACTTCTCTCCTTCCAGGTTTTTCAGTCCTAGTCAAGGTCAGGCAGGAACGTCGCCATCACCTGAGCCCCAGCTGGTGCTCAAGGGAAGATTTACAGCCACGTTATTCTGCATCACTGGATCAGGCAGCATATACAATGCTTTTCGCACCAGTCCCTGCCATGAATTGCCTGCGTGACTTTCTCTAATGGAGCTGCCATCTGAAGAAAGATTTATCTCAGTCTGGGCAATCGCACAGGGCAGCCCTTTGAGCATGTCTAATCAAATGCTGAAAATAGGTTTTGTTTTATGGCTAGTCCAACCCTTCTTCCTTCATGAAGCTTAGGGCGGCATGCATGGGGTTCCCAGGTGGTTGCCCACATGGATGTTGTCCAGGCCATGGTCTGTTTGGCTTCAGCAAGGTATCCAAGGTATCTGCTCTCAGACCATGTCTTGGGACGAATGGGGAAGGGGTTATTGAGTATCTCCTTCCACCATGCAATAGCCCAAGGGAGAAGGGATTACAGCTCAGTGGGAAAGCACATGCTTTGCATGTGGAGGATCCTAGCTTCCGTCCCTGATGTCTCTGATGAAAAAGTGCTCAAGCAGAAGGTCTGGGAAAGACCTCTGCTTGATTCTTGGATGGGTGGATCAACGGGCTGATTCAGCAGAACACAGTTTCCTAAGGAACAAATTAATAAAAGCTAACACTAGCAGAGAAACTTGCACATTAGGTGGTTCTCAAAGGAATGTCTAATATAGAGGTACCCAAACTTTTTTGGCAATCATACCAACATCCTAACTGCAATATGAGACACTTCCGCTCTAATGCACCCTGGAAGTGCATACAGAAACTCTGCACAATGCCTCGATATAGCTTTGCAGCTACTATGTCAAGCTGGAGAATAGATAGGAGAATGACAGTCAGGGCGCAATCCTAACCTGGAGTTAGGCGGGGACAGTTAGGCCAGCAAAGTTTGGCCAGCACAAGGGCCACTGTAAAGCATGTTTGGAGCACTCTCGGAGTCAGGGGGGATGGCACACTTCAGTGTGCTGGCCTCTTTGACTCTGAGAGTGGTCCAAACTTACTTTGTGGTGTCCCTTGTGGCAGCCAAACTTTGCTGGCCTAACTGAGCTGGCCTACCTCAAGGTTAGGATTGTACCCTCAGTCATAGCCAACGCTTGCTTCTGTTCATGAATGCCATGAAACTTGCATGTTGAGTGGTTCTCGAAGGAATATCTAATACAGATGTACCCAAACGTTTTTGGGCAATCATCCCAGCATCCCAACCACAATATGAGACACTTCCACACTAATGCACCCTGTAAGTGCCTGCGGAACCACCTCATAATGCCTTAATACAGTGTTGAAACTACTATGTTTTTGCATATATTTTGTTATAGCTTGGCAGCTACTAGCTGGAAAGTAGGTAGGAGAATGACAGTCAGTCATAGCCAATGCTTGCTTCTGTTCATGAACACCAAAACCACACATTTTTTGGCTACCCATGACATTTGTGCTATAGAGATTAGTCTATCTAATGGAATGTGACTCTGGAAAGAAAATAAAAAAGCATATATTTTGTCATTCATTTTATTGTGACATTGGGGATTGCAAGTTATTGTACATAGACCAGGCACAGACAGATCAAAAGATGCCTGGATAATGCCAAAGAAGAAAAATACTTGAGAAAAATGGAAGGTCTCCAATCGGCACATTAAGACAGAAGGCACATGGAGCACAGTGCCAAAAGGAGACTGGACACAGAAACTGTGGAACACACATTTAGATTAAAGGTGCAAACTAGATATGTCTCCTCAGAAGTCTCTTTCAGTTCAATGGGACTTACTCATATGTAAGTGGGATTGCATCCCCAGAGCCCAATTCTAACCTCTGCCCTGTTGTAGCATTCTGATGGCGAGGAGGGCTTTATGGCTGTTGCAAATGGCCTGCCAGCAGCACACAGAGTTGTGCATTGCCAGCCTGCTATCGGTGGATGGGGCATGCAAAATGAGGGCAGAATGGGGCAGGGGGAGGACAAACTGGATGAAGGAAGGGAGTGGGCTTGGCAGTAGTAGTAGCAGTGTCATGGCGAAGGGGCTTGCTAGACTGCAAGGAGATCAAATTGGGCAATCCTACAGGAAGTCAAGCCTGAGTGCTCCCTGGAAGGACAAATCCTGAAGCTGAAGCTCCAATACTTTGGCCACCACATGAGAAGAGAGGACTTTTTAGAAAAGACCCTCATGCTGGGAAAGATCGAAGGCAAAAGGAGGAGGGGGCAGCAGAGGATGAGATGGTTAGATAGTGTCACCGAAGCAATGAACATGAAATTGGGTGAACTCCGGAAGCTAGTGGAGGACAGAGAGGCCTGGTGTGCTGTGGTCTGTGGGGTCGCAGAGTTGGACATGACTTAGCAGCTTAACAACAACAAAGGATAAGAGGATGACTGCGCGTCAACATTGTTTGGGATAGTGCTTTCTGCTAAAGAAGAAAGAGTATGTGACTTCTCGCATACCAAGCCAATCCCAAACTCCTAGGCTACTGGGTGCCAAACAAAATCACACTGGAAGTGGCACGTGGCCAGCCATTTCCTGCAGCTGCCATACAGTATATACAAGAATTAGCCCTTTGAGGAACTTCCATTCATCTAACAACTGGTGTTCCAATAGTCTCTGCCTTAGCTTCTCAGAGTGCAGTGATGGGAGCCTGGTTTAACACATTAAAAATCAGGCCGAGCATTAAACCCTGCGATAAAAACCAGAATAAAACCAATGTGCCGTGTCCAGGGCTTTGTGAGCCATAAACGATTCTAAAAGGCAGTTTAGGGGGAAAAAAATTGGTATATTTAAGGCAAATCCTATGTTTCTCGTAAAAGTAGGATGGGAGAGGGATGGCATGACACAGCTTTAAGAGTTTCCCATTTTGAAAGTGCTATCTTTCATTTCTCTCAATATCTCCATGCTGGGCTCAATTCTTTCTGAATCAATGAAAATAGAAAGTTGCTTTGGAAGATAAAGGACAACCATCCCATCCTTTCGCCTGATGAGAATTGCTTCCCCTAAACATACCTTTCTCCACTAATTACCTGATGGAAATGCTAAAATCTTCTGTTTGCCAGATCCTGGCAGGAGCTAACTGAATTTATCCCCTGCAGATTCTCGCCAGCCTTCCAGAGAGATCTGTGAATGCCAGAAGATTTGTTGAGATTTGCTGAGAATCATGTTCAGACTTGAAGTTCCTGAGCCACATATCAGGCATTGGATTAGACATATCGGCCCTGTCTGCCCCCATGAAGGAGGGAAGGCTCCATGTTGGCATTTCAGTCCTCGTACCAGTCCCAATGAGGGAACTGTCTAGAAAGAGACCAAATCTGCGGGATTGTTTCTGGGCACATAGCAAACAAGTCAGTTGACTTGTCTTCTGATCATGTGTCACAGCTGTGTCATATGGAGTTCAGCCTTCCTGAGGTAATACCAGGTCTTTTGAGGGTTAGGCCCTGAGACTCGCTGAAACGAGACGGGGACACTTCAATCTCCACTTCAGAACTACTGTTACTGCATGTTCCTGAAAAACGTCTTCCCACTAAACCATATCGTCATCCACAGACCAATCCTACCCTATGCAAAGGACGGTTGTATCTGGTTAGTGTGGGACTGGGGATAGGAAGGGGTGGGTTTCAATCCCTTCTCATAAAGCTCCATTGCGGGCCTTCTCCAATAGAACTGTCATCGCCATGTCCGGGGTAGGAGGTGGCAGCACCTCCCCAGTCGGACATCTGCCTACAAGAAGAGAGTAGGGCCTGAACCAGAGGTTGGAGGCAGAGGCCCCTGCAGGCCACTCTGCTTGGCTTCAGTTGGTCAATGGAGGAGGGCAGGGGGTTTAGTCACCTGGTTCCTGCTGCTCCTTGTTGGCTGGCTCCTCACATGCATTCTAGCATGCTCTCTAGCCAGCAGCCTAGACCTGACTGACCCTCATCATTGACCAGTGCAGCGGGCGGGCTTTCACCATTACGCAATGGAACGCAGCGAGCACGCTGCCGATCACCGTGGAAACCTGCCCAGCGACCGCGAAAACTCCGCCCAGCGAACCGGTAGGCTGACACCACTGCTACTAACTACTACTAACCACTGCTACTAAATACCTGGATTTTCAGAAGGCGTTTGACACAGTCCCCCACCAAAGGCTGCTGAAGAAACTTCACAGTCAGGGAATAAGAGGGCAGGTCCTCTTATGGATCCAAAATTGGTTGAGGGCCAGGAAACAGAGAGTGGGGGTCAATGGGCAATTTTCACAATGGAGAGAGATGGAAAGTGGAGTGCCCCAGGGATCTGTCTTGGGGCCCGTGCTTTTCAACTTATTCATAAATGACCTGGAGACAGGGATAAGCAGCAAGGTGGCCAAGTTTGCAGATGACACAAAACTTTTCCAGGTGGTGAAAACCAGAAAGGATTGTGAAGAGCTCCAGAAGGATCTCTCCAAGTTGGGGGAATGGGCAGCCAAATGGCAGATGCGTTTCAACATAGACAAATGTAAAGTGATGCACATTTGAAGACGGTCCGGAAATTACAACTAGTACAGAA
Organism: Lerista edwardsae; assembly: GCA_029204185.1. Classification (NCBI taxonomy): domain Eukaryota; kingdom Metazoa; phylum Chordata; class Lepidosauria; order Squamata; family Scincidae; genus Lerista; species Lerista edwardsae. The sequence goes on along the minus strand of JAJKFI010000197.1, from coordinate 919,038 downwards.
CGCGGCGGCTCGGGTGGTTGCTGGGGCACGTCGGTTTGACTCTGTCGAGCCGCTGCTTCGGCGACTACACTGGCTGCCGGTTCTGTTCCGGGCCCAATTCAAAGTGCTAGTTTTGACTTTTAAAGCCCTTTACGGCTCGGGTCCGGGGTATTTGAGGGACCGCCTCCTTCTATATAATCCAACCCGTACTCTTAGATCATCTGGGGGGGCCCTTCTGACTGTGCCGCCACCAGGAGAAGTAAGAGGAGTGGCGGCCAGGAAGAGGGCCTTCTCGGTGGTGGCCCCCCAACTCTGGAACACCCTTCCCCTCGAATTGAGAACTGCTCCCTCTCTGTTTACATTTCGGGGGGGGCTGAAGACCTTTTTATTCCAAAAAGCTTTTAATTGCTGACAGGTTGGCTGGCTGGTTATTATGATCCACGGGGCTTGTGTCTTATTTTATTTTTTAATTGTTTTTAAATTGTTTGTGTTTTTTAATCTTGATTGTTTATTGTTTAATACTGTTTTTAACTGTTTTTAATGTTAACTATTATACTTTATTTTTATCCTTTTTAATATTGTAAGCCGCCTTGGACATCTGCCTTGGCAGAGGAAAGGCGGGGTAGAAATTTCTTAAATAAATAAATAAATAAATTGGGGCAAAAAACCAAAACTTCACCTATAGCTGTCTGTGACAGCTCCGGAGAGAGATCTTGGGGTGCTGGTGGACAATTCAATGAAGGTATCGACCCAGTGTGCGGCAGCAATTAAGAAAGCCAATTCCATGCTTGGGGTAATTAAAAAAGGGGTTGAGAATAAAACAGTCAATATTATCATGCCATTGTACAAATCAATGGTAAGGCCGCACCTGGAATATTGTGTACAGTTCTGGTCGCCGCATCTCAAAAAGGACATAGTGGAGCTGGAAAAGGTGCAGAGGAGAGCGACAAAAATGATTACGGGGCTGGGGCACCTCCCTTATGAAGAAAGACTGCAGCGTTTGGGGCTCTTCAGTCTAGAAAAAAGGCGCCTGAGGGGGGACATGATTGAAACATACAAGATTATGCATGGAAGGGATAGAGTCGATAAAGGGATGTTCTTTTGCCTCTCTCAAAACACCAGAACCAGGGGGCATCCGCTAAAACTGAGGGTTGGGAGAGTTAAAACAGATAAAAGGAAGTACTTTTTTACCCAGCGGGTAGTTAATCTGTGGAACTCTTTACCACAGGGGGTGGTGATGGCATCTGGTCTTGATGCCTTTAAGAGGGGATTGGACAGATTTCTGGAGGAAAGGTCCATCGTGGGCTATAAGCAATGATGGATTGTGCAACCTCCTTACAAAGGTGGTGGGCTACTGGTATCGGGTGCAAGGGAGTGGCAACAGGATGCAAGCATCTTGTTGTCTCATGCCTCCCTGGGGCACCTGGTGGGCCACTGTGAGATACAGGAAGCTGGACTAGATGGGCCTTTGGCCTGATCCAGCAGGGCTCTTCTTATGTTCTTATGTTCTTATGTACTCTCTGAAGGCCTATTTCATGCAAAACAGTCTCAGTGGAGGACGGGTGGGCCTAAAAGAGCTGATGCTCCACTCGCCACATTGCCTTCCCCGTTTGCCAGATGCTGGCAGCAGGTGATCCGTCCATTGCCCCAGTGCACGGGTCCCCAGAGCACAGAGGTCAATAGGATGACACTGCCCTAAAGCTGGGCCTGCCCCGGTTATCATAGCCAAAGCAAACCAAAAATTCCACTTTATACAACTGTATGTCTCCCAGTAACTATGGTCAGAGGGCTCAAGCAGTAGCCATCTCCTGTTGTCTGTTCTGTTCCTGGTATCTGTTATTTAGGGGTATACTGCTTCTGATCAGGGGTTCCAGTTACTGATCATAAATATAGCAATGGCTATTAACTGTTCTCTCCAATTAAGTGGGTGGAGCAGAACTAACTCACCGCAAGTATTGCTTTGCTAAAAAGGAATTCCCTTCCTGCAGGAATATTTCACCTTCAGTCCACCCTTTGAATGGCTCCAAATCTATGTGCTCACTCTTGATAACTCACCACCAAAGAAACAGCAATGGCAGTAGCTAAGGCGGCTTGCAGGTGGGGCGTCCAACTTGTCTCCCTTCTAGGAGGTGACAAGCCCCGTTTTTCTCCGAGACGACATCATTCTTCTCCTCCTCCCTTAGTGTCCAGAGATTTCTTACCCACATTCGTGGCTGCCCACAGTTCTCTTACCTGCCTTGGCAACAACCTCCCCACAGGAATAGTTAATTAAATGTCAAATGGTTCTAAATGGCAGCTGCCAAGAAAATCTTTTCTGGGTAAGGAAGAAGAAAGGGACGTTTATTTCTTCTTTTATTTTGACCCACAATAGCCCTTTTGCAGTGTGAATCCGCCCTAAATAGGCTTTTCTTCATTTTAGTTTTCTGCTTCACATTCACATGGATTCTGCTTTCCCCATGAATCCAGTGACAGCTTTACTGTCTTGGCTACTGCGCTTTTCGTACAAGTGATCAATAGTGATTAAAGAGTAATCTCAACCTAAACACTGGATATATCAGTGTGATTTGTCCCATATTCTGACCTGCAAACGTAGGCAATAATGCCAAACCTTTGCTGAGAAAATTACCTGCTATTTCTTCTCAGCCTCATTAGAGAGCTAGAGAGAGGGAGAGAGGGAGAGGCAGTGGCCAATTGCTTAAGTGTTGACTGTGTGTTGACTCTGACCTTTACAGCATCATCCTGGCCTACTTGAGCTTAGAGAGCAAATAAACTCAGGCTGCCCTGCTGGCCAACCTCTTCCCATCTTGCCTTTTTCAGCCACGCTAACACAACTTAATCTGCAAGCAATAACCATACTTTGTGGGTCGTGTCCATGCTCTTACAGCGTCCTTCTGCAATTTGAGTGGTCCTGAAGACAGAAGAGACAAATGCAGCAGGAAGGCAATAATGGTGCTAACAGCTGTAATAATAGCTGTGTTCGGCGAGGGTGCGGGGGGAGAGAGAGAGAGAGAGAGAGAGCGAGAGAGAGCGAGAGAGAGCTGGTAAGTCTCTTGTGTATAAAGATAAATACAACAGGAAAGCAGTGATAGAAGGTTGTGTAGAGGAGAGGCTGAATGTGCAAGAGGAGATCCAAATGCTTGGCATGGCTGGGTAATATTATCCTTGCAAATAAGGTGTTTGGAACACATTCGTATGTCCCTTTGACCTTTTTATTTCTCTCTCTCTCTCTTTTTTTTTTTTACATTTTCAATGGCTTAGTTTAATACATAATATTAAACTTTCCTGTTCATTATTGGGTCAACTTCTCCAAGAGAGAGAGAATAGACCAGTCCTGCAGGTGACACAGGGGCTAGTCACGATAACCTGCAAATTAAAGGGGATGTCATGCTACCCTAGCAAGGAGCCTTTATTTCAGGAAGTGCACAGCCCCAGGGAACATTTAGTATACCATTCCCCAATTACTTTGGCTCACCTCCAGCTCTTCGCTCAGCATGATCCTCCTGTGGAACCCACAAGCCCATTTCAGTCAGCCCCCTCCTTCTCCATCCACACCTCTCTGCTTGCAGAGAAGCTCAGTGAGGGACAGCAGGGAAAGGGGAAATAAAATTCCTATGTTCCACAAGTTACCCCAAACCCTTCAAGTTGAGGCAGCACAAAATCTTTAACTCAAATCAAACATATGCACTTCAGTGTTTCTTTCAAGGCTTATTTATGAAAAAGCAACTAAAATTAGCTCATCAGCAAAAGAACGTGTTACCCCCTCCCCCAAAAACCCAGAGCTTCAAAGGAGGAAACACAAAAGAAAATGAGATAAGTAATCACAGGCAGTAACAAAAATAACAAACTTAACTAGTGAAATTTAGAGTTGGGGGTGGGGTGATAAAGAATTATATACATATAACACCGCTTTCTGCACTTCTCATTTTTGTAAAAATGAGACATTTTGTACAGGCATGCCCTGGTATCAATTGATTTGGTATCCACAGTTTCAGTTATCCATGGTTACCATGGATACTGGGATGCCTATTAAATATACTGTATATAATCGTGTATACGTCAATGCCATGGATAAGTGGAGGGCAGGTTTTAAGCCAAAAAACATGGAATTTGCCATGCCCCATGGATAAGTCAAGCGTAAAACTTAGAGGTATCTGCAATACTTTGAATTAGATAATTTTGTCTATTTTTACCCAACACCAGATTCTGACAAATGATCTACCAATAATTCTTGCCTAAGAACTGTACATGTGGGACGTGGTGGCGCAGCGAGTTAATCCGCTGTCGCTGGGCTTTCGACCGCAAGGTTGGGAGTTCGAGACTGCGTGACGGAGTGAGCTCCCGTTGCTTGTCCCAGCTCCTGCCAACCTAGCAGTTCGAAAGCACCTAAAATGCAAGTAGATAAATAGGAACCACTCTGGTGGGAAGGTAACGGCGTTCCGTGCGCTACGGCGTAGAATCATGCTGGCCACCATGATCGGACAAAAACGCCGGCTCACAGGCTTTGAAACGGAGATGAGCACCGCCCCCTACAGTCGGTCACGACTAGACCATTCGGTCGTGGGGAAACCTTTACCTTTTTAAGAACTGTACAATCTACCTATTTATTAAAGTGCAGGGGAAAACAACATAGGAAGCAATTATCGAACCAGTTGTTCCCAAACCTTTCAGCACTGGGACCCACTTTTGAAAATGACAGCCTATGGGGACCCACCAGAAGGGATGTCATTAAACAGAAGGGTTGTCATTAGCGGCAAAGGGCAAGGCATACTGGAATAATGAAACAGGGTACATAAAACTGTTCAAGGCTAGAACTGATTAAGCAGCATATCTGCCTGGATTAAGCAGCATATCTGCCTGGATCAACTAATAAAGGAATGCATGTCACCCTGCCGAGTGCAGTTTATCTGCTTGGGCTGGCTTCTGCAGGGATGATCCCCTCCCCTATGAGAAGAAGAGCTGGAGTCTGCATGGTCCCATCAAACTTGTTTGAGAGCAGATACACTGACATAGAAGCTACCCATTAAAACGCTCAGGAGGAGTAAAAGAGCCCATTTCTTCCACACCTACAATCCCTACACCTGAATTCAACTCACATGTTGCAGTAACATGTGCTTACTCATGTGTAGTTCAGTTTTGCTTTTCATAAGGCTCAATACTTCTCAGCTTAGAGGGAGGGACTACCTTCTCGAGTGTTTTGGGGGGGCCTATGTTCATCGGATCGGGACCATTCTGGCTGCATTGCATTTCTCTCAGCCTGTCCTTTCCGACACACCTTGGCAAGGCCACCTACTCATGAGTAAACATGCAGTGTGGCTCAGTTTCACTTTCCATAGGACTCCATTCATTTTTCTCAGCTGCTTCTGAGCATGCTCAGATGGCTCTGCAGCTTCGTGGCTTGCAATTATTGTCAGGAGCACTCCCCCAATATAAGCTGATGGCAGATTTTTCCTAGGCAATAACTAGGTGTAAATTTCTCAAAAGTATACACGATTATATGCGGGATAGGGGAAAATTAAACCTTTTTTTTTTACCTTGTTGCAGCAAAACCACTGATGTTTCCCTATCTTTAAATAGACACCCCCGGTATCCATCGTTTCAGGTAACCACGGGAGTGGGGGTCCGGAACCCCAGCGGATAACAGGGCATGCCTGTCTATTAAAAAATCTGAAATCTGTGAAGAAAACACAACATCTCTACATAATCTCTAAAACCACTACACATGCCTGTGACTGCATCTGTACACTAGGCCACCTAGAAGACTGACCTAGTACACTTTTGAAGTGATTATAATATATAATTATAATTTATAAAAAATGTAGCCTTGGAATTAAACAAAACCACATAACACCACTTTCTGCACTTCTAACTTTGGAAAACACTGAAATTGAGAAAAAAAATAAAAATAAAACCATTTTCACCCATCTCTTATCTATAGGTTACATACTTGCCAGGACTAAAAGAGGTCTGGAGTGATGATTTTTCTCTATGGCTTTCTGAACCAGTGGTACTCATACAAATGGTGGCACTTGAGGTGGTGCCTGGTGGTATGTGTGGGACCCCCAGACCCCACCCACCTAGCAGCAAGATTGGCAGTGTAACTAGTAGCAATTGGCCTGATGAGCTTCAGTATGCACTTTTCTCATGCTTGAAAAAGCCCTCCTGTCTGCCTTGAGCCTCTTACCAGTGTCAGTGTTGCATCTGGTCTTTCAAGCCAGAAGTAACAGTGATGGCATCATCGCCAGTGGTACTTCCAGTGGTACTTCCGTGGACCATGCGAAGAGTAGAGCATTGCTGGTGTACCTGCAGGAAGGCTGATGCCTTCCTGTGCATGTTGACAGAATGCCAGCCACACGCTGAGGAAGGTAAGATGGCGGGAGAGGTGGGGAGTGGGTGAGGGAGGGTCATGGGCAAGGAGGGGGGAGGATGGGCAGAGAGGTGACAAAACTGGGCGAGGAGTGGGGAGGAATGGGGCAGGGAGGCTGTAGGTGGATCTGGCGGGGATGGAGCGCAATGAATTTAAATCCCTTTTCCCTTCTGAAGCCTCCTGTTCTCCCCCCCCCCCCAGATACAGCCTTTCTGGCATGGCTGCATCAGCAGGATGGGGTATGAACAGCCCAATCCTATTCTCTCCGAGTATCTTGCAAGTATCTTGTTGTCTTGTCTGCTCCCTGATGCATCAGTTGGAGATGCACGAAGCTGGACTAGATAGGCCTTTGGCCTGATCCAGCAGGGTTGTTTCTATGATTCTATGTTCCCCCCACCAGTGCAGAAGCGCCGAAATGACCACTGCCGCATTATGCGGGGGGAGGAAAAGTTGCAGTGGTGTCCTCTGGGGAAGGGAACAATCGTTCCTTAACTGGTGGTAAGCATCTGCGGTATGGTACTATTCAGGCCTATGCTAGCAAAACGGCTGCCACAGATCCACATGGACCTGCATCGTGGGACTGTGCCGAGGATGGGCATTAGAATTTGGTGGCTACTGCTGACAAACCCACCTCCTTCCACCAATTCAATCCACCCGCCCCCTTGCTGTTGCTGCCTTGATCTATCCTCCACCCACCCCCATCCTGCCTCTAACACCTCCTTACGTCCATCAGCTGGATCTTCCTGCTGCTCTGGCATGTACAGAGAAGCTCTGGCCTTCCCAAGGCTGGAGCACTTGGATGGCTGCACTGACCACTTTGCGGCATTCCACTGCCACCCAGCCTGATGAGGATCGGGCTGTTAGCATTTTGCAACCCAAACAAGCATTTCTAGGATTCCATCAACAGCTGGCATATGTTGTAAGGGCCATTTCTGCCCTATTCTGAATCAGGCCAATCTGAGCGTGAGCTGGGCTTGGCAGCCTCTTTTTGCCTGTGAGCCCCTTGCACGTTGTGGGGCCTCCCGTAATTGCGACTGTAAATTGGCGCAATCCTTATTTGGCTAATAAATACTTTATTTGCACGTGCGAAGTCAATAAGAAGCCGTCTTGTCTTTGTAATAAGATTTTAATGCAATTAATCTCGAGGAGGGGAATTTACTGCTCAGCCTGGCATGCGGCTGCTCCTGCTCCATGTGGAGCAATAAAGGCACCATTTGCATCTAATTAAGTGGAAGAAGGTGAGACAGAGGAAGCTTCCGTGCATTCTCTCCTGCATCTTAAGAGGCAGGCCTGTCTTGGAGAAGAAGCACAGCTAATGGCAGGATCAAAGTCTCTGGCTTCCAATTAAACATGGCGAGAGCAAAGGGCTGGGGGGGGAAGTGTGGTAATTATTCATTTGGAGGGGAAAACAGATTTCTTATCCTGATGAAGGACAAAATCCTCATTTCTCAGTTGAATACAATTTGCCATATTTTTTACATACAACATTCAACAATGGGATAGAAAGTTGTGAAACAAATGCTGTTCTGATATAGGGCGCAATCCTAACCAATTGCGGGGTTGGGCCCAGGATGGGCATTAGAATTTGGTGGCAACTGCTGACAAACCCACCTCCTTCCACCAACTCAATCCATCCGCCCCCCTTGCTGTTGCTGCCTTGATCTATCCTCCAGCCCCGGAACCTATCCTCCAGATAGACAGATCTATCCTTGATCTATACCAGCTCTGGAGTAAGGGCAATGCCGCTCCAAGGTAAGGGAACAAACATTCCCCTACCTTGAGGAGGCCTCCGTGACTATTGCTCCACTGCAAGGTGCAGAACAGGTCCCATTGGCACAACTATGTCAGTGCTGGAAAGGTGGTTAGGACTGCACCCACACACCTGGCAAAAGGAGGAAAAAATCTTTTTCACAGAATCACAGAATGGAACTGGACTAAAATGCTGCCAGGTGGAAGAAAACTGGGAAAGGATTCCCAGGTAGCCAGGAAGTAGGAAGAATAGCTTCCTGTTAAGATGCTGTGAAAAAGGCACTGTTTGAAGAATGGTGGCAACAGCAGCCAATTCACTGTTCAGAACACATTTTAATTGGGCTTAATGAACACAGATTCTTATATATGGGCTTAATTTTTTCTGCTTTACCCAAAGCAAACCCCCTCCCAATATGGATAATAATGGATGGAGCCCTGTTCTTGCAAGACGGATCGATCTCACAAAACCTGGGGGAATGGGAAACAACACTTGCCGTTAATAGGATCATTTCATATACCAGAGCAGTCAGGGAACAGATATATTGCCAAGGCTGACTGGATGGTCGATGGGGGTGATGGGGGTGAGGGATCAGACCTCATCACATTGTCCCTTGCAGGTGCAATGGATCTTAATTGATTCCGATTGGCTCAGATTACATCAAACTAATTTTCAATTTGGGGTGAAACAGCTTGGTTGACTCTGACCTAATCTGATTCACATCTGTGTCAGGGACAAATTTGTTTGTGGTCTGACTGCTATCAAATAATCAATAATCACCACCAGCCACAATCTAATAGATATTTATTAAAGAGTGCAAGGTTGTAGAGATACAGCACAAGCTTTCCTGTGTTCCCAGGATCCGTCCCAGACCCCCCCCCCAAAAAAAACACAATCCCAAATCATTCCTTTTATGCTCCAGCATAAACAAACATAACATCTGAACATAATTAACAACCCATTATTCAGTTTAGTCATCAACAACTCTCCTCTTGTCATCTGTAATTCCCCCCCCCATCTTTTTCCAGCCAAAAAGTTCATCTTGACCTCAGAGGAAAGAAGATTGCCAAAGTCAAAAATGTTTTAGTAATATCTCGGCTAACTCATTGTTTAAGTAAAGTAACACTAAGTAGTGTTGTGAAAATGTACTGTGTATACAGAATAGTGTTTTGCATACTTATAATAATGAGTACTTAATTAGAATCTTCCTTAATTTTGCTGCATCATCTGGGAATCTTATCAATCACTGCCAGGATGCATTCTGGGGAAGGGGGGGGGGGGCTTGGAGCTGTGGACAACTGCCAAGCATGCACAACTTTGAGCATTCTTCGTTGGGACCTGAAGCTGACACCAGTCCTGCAGCAGCCAGGCCAGGCCAGGCCAGCAACTCTGATGGGTGTGGAGGACCACGGACTCCAACACCTTCGAGCCATCTCTCACCCCCAAGTTAGAAACACATTTCTTACTTTTTCCATCAACTGCCGCAGTTGTCGGCTGCGCAGGTCCCTTGAGCAGGTCCCTTGGACAGGGATGACAGCGGTACACAGACATTTGCCGTCGGAAGCTTGAGCGGAGGTGTAAACCTGCCAACCTTCATCTGGGCTCTGGAAGAGAGTCTGCAGAGAGAAAGGGAGCAAACAGCACTGAATAAAGAATTCAGGAAACCCCAGACAACTATTTAGGTGTTTAAGAAATGCAGAGGTCAATGCAGACTGGGCCTTAGCCACACACAGAGGCGTCTCTACAGGGAGGGCAAAGCTCTAAGTTTTGCAGGAAGCCTTACCCTGTCATGTAAATCCCGCCTCTCCCTTGCTGCTGTAGCCAGTAAGCAACGCCAAGATGTTGCTGTTCCCTGTGAGGATTGGCTAAAACGGTGCAGGAGAGGAGTGATTTCCACTGCAAGGTAAGGCTTCTTGCAAAACTTAGAGCTTTGCCCTCCTTGTAGAGACGCCACTGGCCACACACCCTCCGTTCCTCTGCCTCACCCAAAACAAAGCCTTGGAAATCATGCTCCACTCTAAAGCCAGCTGCTTGTGGAATTTCCCTGATGGAGAAGCCCAAGAGATCCAAGATGCCAGCCTCCAAAGAGAACTCCCCAAAGTCTGGCAAATTATGTGCCGTTTGTCAACTCTGCTTCCCCACTCGCCCACATCACACATGGCACTGCTGTAAATATTTGCTGGCTGGGAGACAAACGGCTGTCGCTGTTGCCTGCATCCCCCCCCACACCTCGCCTCATGCAAGCAAGGACGCACATGGCACGCAGAGATGTTTGAGGAACAGTTGAAACAAAGAGAAATATGTATCACGTCATAACATGCTTATTACAAATACAAGGAACATTTCATGATTATACACATTTACCTGCGCAAACTGCCCGCCATACCGACTAGTGGGACACAGGTGGTGGCGGGCGGGCAGGCAGGCGGGCTGCAGCTCCGGGGCAGAGCACCTGCTTTGACCGCAAACGTTCTCTGGTTTGCTACATTTACTGATCCTGGGGATTGTGTTGCTGCCTTCTCTCCTTCCAACCCCTTAAAGGGACAGGGCCAGAGGTTCTCTGGCTGGGGCATTGCAACGCCCCAGTTTGAAAACCTTGGATGTATATAGGGAGAAAGCAAAAGGGTACCCTCAGGGTCACTGGGGAGGTAGAGCCCAGCATTTCAGCAACAAGCCTGCTTCGATCAGCATCACTCCATCCCAGGGCCCACATTCTCCTTCTTGGTCACTCTAGAGAGCATGATGAAATGTCGCAGACTGAGGCAGCGGCATGAGCATCGCAAACGGTGACCGTGGTGAAGTGTACCAGGGAAGATGAAAAGGAGCGGAAAATCGTCTAGTGCTGCTTGATCACTCAATCTCCTTGCTTGCACAAGTGCGCCAGGGATTTGGAATGCCCCGGGGTTATAGGCTACGAGAGCACAGTCCGTCACAGTACTTTTCATGCCAAGTCAGCACAGCCCGCACTGTTTCTCCTCTTTCCAGAATGAGGCGGTTGTCAGCATCAAACAGGCCGCCTCCCCTTTCCAACCCACATGAACAGAATGCACTGCTAAAATTCACCCGACTCCTCTCCTAACTAAATATGGAGCTGCGAAGGCTATTTTTAGCTCCCACTTGCCCTGGGACACGCCAAACGCACGTAATGAGTTGTGGCATGACCTATTCTGTCTTCTCCTGTTATGTCATGAAGCTTCATCACCCATTTGGCTGTCTCTTCCCCCACCCCCCAATTCAGTTTCTTAAAGAGGCGTCTGCTAAGAATTTGGAAAGGGAGGGGGGAGAAAAAAGAGAGAGAGCCTGCAAGAATCTCTCTCTCTCTCTCTCTCTCCCCCCCCCATGCAAAGAAGGAATAGTCTCAAGAGTACAGAGGTCCCTCCTTTCCACCAATCCCTTCATGCAAGAAAATTGAGAAAGCCTCTTGGGAAACAGAGCAGAAGGAGCAGCCCTAAACAGAGGGAGGGGATGGAGTGGACAGAGAAAGCAAACTAGGTCAGACCCTGGTTAGCCAACCTAAAGTATGCAGTGTTACAGCCTAGCCGCAATTTACATAAGAGTGCATTAGTGATCATCAGTGAGTGATACTGGATTGTATCCAAAAGCCGCCTGCCTACGATGGCAGGTGTTTCTTCTGGGAAAGCTTCGGCCACTGATTGAAAGAAGCCTTTGATGCAACCAAATCCAAGCCACTATGTCACAGTTATCCAGTCAGATGCTTGCTAGCCCCAGGGCATCAGAGGTGAGCCAAGGTGGGCACTGGTCTATTTATGCCCATTAGAGGCGCCACTTGACCAAGCAAACCCCTGCATTCTCAACACTGGTGGCAATGGTAATGTCCAATGTGCCATCAAGGGACAGGCAGGGGCACCATGGAGGCTCCTGTGCCAAGGTTTTGCTCCAGGACCCCAAACAACCTGATACTGGCAGGGCACCAAACCAACTGAAACAGGCATGCACATTTTCAGAACTAACAGACTTGGGTATGAACTGGCCCCATTCATATCCTTTTCCGCTTGTTCCACAACAAATTCACCAAGGAACAAATGGCACTGAAATAAAGAGTCATTGTTAAGAGCCTCCATTCATTTTCATTATTTTTATCTCTTACTGTAAAAGCAGCTCCTCCACACAGCCACCTCTTGTGGCAGCCATGTTGGTTTTGTTGTTGTTGTTGCTGCTGTTCACCCTGCTTCACACTGATGCAGGAGCCAGCTGTGCAGTGGATCTGCTTGCTCTCAGAAGGACTACTTTTTTTAAAAAAATGAAATTTTTAAAATGGAAGAATAAAAAGGAATAGAAAAAAATTAAAAGAGATAAATACAAATGGAACACATGAAAATGAGGCAGAAGCAAAAAATAGTTTGCCCCACTCTAAATTTCAGTTGTATCAATTGGTGTCTCTAGGGTTCATACATAGAAGTGTGTGTGTGTGTGTGTGTGTGTGTGTGTGTGTGTGTAACATGCATCTGTGAACACATCCTACAGCAGCAGAATATGGTACAGTATCTCAAGTGCAAAGACTGGCTTTTTATGAATTTAACATTTCGTTCTCTTTTTTGCATGTTTTGCCTGAAGACATCCACATCCTCCACCCTATTTTGCTTCAAAGTTTCACCTGAAGCAAAAACATTAGCTGCAATGTTAATCTATACACACTCGCACAGAGCAAGACAACACCACCACAAAGCTTGGCCTGGTTTCATTGAACATCTCTGTTCCATAAAGTGGGGAAGAGTGACCGGGAAGGCAGCCCCCTGCCTGGTCCATCAGGAGTACCTAACACTCCTCCAGCCTCAATAAATGTTCACATTTGGGCTTCTAGCTTGCATAATGCTTACACAAGGAAAATTCCATTCATGCTGGTCTGAATTGAACAGTTAATTCCTGAATTTGAAACTGGATATTAATTATACTGTGGGAATGGGCACATGACTGCATGTGCAATGCTGCTTCCCCACAATTCATAACTATGCATGTTCCAGCATGTGACGGGTGGTGGGAAGCTTTCCATGGGTGTGAGCTGGACTTCCCAAGCCACTTGTGGACCAGCACAAAGTCGCACTTACAGAGGGAGGTTGGCGTGGGGGTGGGGGAGGGGGAGGGTGGATCAAAGATGAATTGGAGCGGGGGGAAGCCATGGGGGGGGGCTGGCCCCATGGGCTGGCCACAGGGAGTAGGATGGGATCAGCCCAGCTGACATAGGCCAGATCAAAACCAACTCCAGCTCAGTTGGCCTTCCCTGGGCCCCTCAGATCTGGACTAGTGATTTCACTAGCACAGATCTGACAAGCCCTATTGGAACAGCTGTGGCACAACACATGGTTTGGGAAATTGATTCCCCTTACCCTGGGGTTGCCAGCCCCAACCCTGCCAATACAGGGCAGGCCGGCTGGCCTCCCTATTCCTGAGCAGGTCAGGATCTGGCTATAAATGGGCGTTCGGGTGAGGAAAGAGGGGCACAGTGAGCATTCCTCCTCCTTTCCTGCCCTACACCACCTGAATCTGACACATACTTACGTGTAAGCATGTACTTACTCTATATAGGTAAGCAAAGACAGGAATTCAATTCCCAAACCACCATCTTTTTCACAGTCTTGTATTCTACAGAATTGCACCCAATCTTAGACAGTGGTTTTAAATAACAGCAACACAGTGCGGTCCTTCAGAGTACAGTAAAAGTTTTTTCCTGCTTCAATAAATATTTCATGTGGAACCATGAAAGGAAAAATCCACTTTAAGTTTTGAGAGGCATTTTTTCCTTTTGCCCATGAAAAAAGAAATTGTTTACAAGAAGTGGGGGAAGAAAACCCTAGCCAGAAGTCATTGTTAATGTATCATTTGCTGTAGGGGGTTTTAGTAGGTTGAGTGAATAATAGGTTTAAGTAGTGTAATGTTTTGCAAAGTAGGTTTTTCTTTCTCCTTTCCCATGCACTTCCATATTTGTGAAGCTAAAAACAAAGCAAAAGAGTGTAAAAAAATATACTGAGATATTTAACCGTTAAAAAAGTTAACACACCCACCCACGCAAAAGAACTAAAAATAGTTGCAAACAACTGAAGACATGTAAAAGTTTCTGGTAGTACTAAGAGCATCATGTGCTACATTTACAAATGTTTGCATTTCCGTTCCTTTGCTGCATTGTCTCCTATTTCTCTGTCCACATCTTACTCCTTTGGGCACCAGAATGTGTTCCCTTTCATCACTGCCAGATGCCAAGGGCCCATCTGGTCCAGCTCCTTGAATCTCACAGTGGCCCACCAGATGGCTCTGGGAGCACACAAGAGTTACCTGTATTCTGTTGCTACTCTCTTGCATCTGGAGTGCATATATGAAATTTTGATTTCTTGGTCCAATATGCATCATTCTATGCTTATCACATTGAGGGCGCAATCCTAAACTGAGTTAGGCTGGCATAAACTAAGCCAGCAAAGTTTGGCCAGCACAAGGGACACCATAAAGTATGTTTGGGCCACTCTTGGAGTCAAAAAGGCCAGGACACAGACATGTGCCATCCTCCCTAACTCCAAGAGTAGTCCAAAAACACTTTATGGTGGCCCTTGTGCTGGCCAAACTTTGCTGGCTTAGGTTATGCTGGCCTAATTCCAGTTTAGGATTGCGCTCTGAAGAGCATCTGCTGTTGGGCTGTACATTGTGAAGTACCTCAGAACGCCAGATGCAGGGGAGTGGCAGCAAGATAGAAGTATCTGGTTGTCTTATGTGTTCCCTGAGGCTTCCGGTGGGCCACTGTGAGATACAGGAGGCTGGACTATAGGGGCCTTTGGCCTGATCCAGTGGGGCTCTTCTTATGTTTCGCCAGTTTGGAGAGATCTTTCTGGAGCTCTTTAGGACTATCATTCAAAAAAGTTTAGTGTCTTCTGCAAACTTGGCCACCTTGCTGCTTATCCCCTTCCCAGAGCCCTTCACAAGAGGATAGGTCAAACTGTGGCTGTACTGTAATATGCAGTTTGGCCTCCATGCTCTGCAATTGCCCAGCTTTTTGCTTCTATTCCCCAACTGCCAATCCTCAACTTCTCTGCACACCCTTCTCATGTCTGCCTATGTAGGCTGCGGCGCCTCTGGATCTGGAGTGTACCCTGCCTGTAGATTGGTTCACAAATGCCTGGATAACAACCCCTGATCCTTCATCACCAGTTTACGCTATGCTAGAGGAGCTGAATGGATGTGAACCAACTCCACTGAAAAGCAATTGCGCGTGAAGCAATACAGAAGTTCTATCTGCGGCATCTGATCTGCGACAGCTCATTCACCTTATCACCAAGTGATGGATATGCATAATGGCTCTGTGTATTTACTGTTGGTAGAAACGTTAAATTGCAATAGCGGCCAGAAAATCTGGTCCTGAATGGTTTCAGTCTGGTACATTATCATTTTGGTCCATTTCCACGTCATGCTCCTTTATCTTTAGACCTGCCTTGCCTTTACCTAACGCTTCATATCTACAGTACATAGCATTTTTGGAAGCGCACAGATCACTTTACACACAATACCTTGCTAACCCTTCAGCAGCCTTATTAATTTGTTTATTTAGAAGACTTGTAACCCTACCTGTGGGATGAATGATCATCAAGGCAGCTTACAAAAGACAGCAAGAATATCAATTTACAAACATATGTGCACGCACCCAGCCCTAAGTCGTCTGATAGCAGAGACCGGAGGGTGCTTCCCTTTAAAGCTGATCTTGGGTCAGTTGGAGGAAAAGAAGCAGGTTTTTTTTGTTTGTTTTGTTTTTTGGCAGGGAGGGAAGAAATAAGCCCTCTGAAGCCTCACCTTCTTTGGACCTTTGCTGGCAACCAAATTGGTGTTCCCCCTTGTAAGGCAGACCAGTAATATTATCCACATGGAAGGGATGATCATATAAATCTAACTTGGCAATCCTATCCTGCTGCTGTGTCACCAGAACAAACGTTGTGGAGACACAGCACGCTTTGTGGGCATTGCAAAATGCAATGTGCCATAGGGAGCAATCCTAACCTCGAGTTAGGCCGGTAGTTAGGCCAGCAAAGTTTAGCTGGCACAAGGGACACCATAAAGTATGTTTAGACCACTTTTGGAGTCAGAGAGGAGTCAGCACACAGACATGCTCCATCCTCCCTGACTCCGAGAGTTGTCCAAACACCCTTTACGGTGGCCCTTGTGCCAGCCAAATTTTGCTGGCCTAACTGTGCCGGCCTAACTCAAGGTTAGGATTGCACCCATAGAGTATGGCCTGGCAACTGCTGCAAACAGTGAGTGGTGGCCGCTGGGCAACAGTGGCCACACAGGACCCCCAGCACTGGTAAGTTGGTGCAGGGGGCAGGTGGTGGGTGGATCAGGGTGTGGAGGAGGAAGAATGGGGCGGCAATCAGGGTGGGGATGGGGGCTGAGTCAATGTCAGGAAAGGGGCTCCACAGATACCCTAACCCCTTCTGGCCTTGATCCAACTACCTGGGTCTATTCAGACTTGCGTCAGCAAAATTGCTGAGTAGACCCGTCAGGGCAGTGAAGGCTGACCCCAGGACAAGTGAACAAGGATGTGTCCTTACCTCAAGGAGGCCTCCAGGACTCAACCCCCCCCCCCCGGTGAGATGCAGCATGCGCCCCCATTGGTGTGGCCATGTAGGTGCCTTGGCAGTTGTTTTGGATGTATCTGTACATATATAAGCTGAAACCACAAGCATTTGGTTGCTGGGCAGCAGCTGTAAAATGCACTCCGGCAGTGCGCACTGTCAGTGCACAGGCGGGAAAGCTGGAGCGGGTGAGACAGGAGGGGGTAAGCCAGTGGGGGAGGCAGGCGGGTGGGAGAGGGCAGAATGAGGCATAGCAGGGAAGGCATGACACTGCCCTGATGTGGTGGGGAGGAAATGGGGACAAGAGGCTGTGGGAGGGGATCGATCCGGCAGCGATGGCGAGTGCCAGATCCTGTCTTCTCCAGCAGCAGCCTCCCCACCCCCTTTCTCTCCCTGGATTTGCACCAGCGAAATAGCTGGCACAGGACTGAGGAGATCCTAAATGGAAGAGAAAGAATCCTGTTTCACTTTGGATGCCTCTTGCTCCATCCCACTCCCTGCTGGAACCAGTACGTGTCTTTTCAGCACAGCTGTACCAGAGGGGATAGGGATAGGATTGGGCTGTTAATTTGGTATTGATTTTGTTTTATGCTTTTGAATTGGATCCTATGCCACACTGGGCATCCTTATGTTTTAAAAGCGGCCTATAAATATATTACCTAAATAAACGCAGGTGTGTCTATGCGGAAGCAAAGGTTGAATGTGGCTCACCTAAGGCTGCCTTCTGGCCTTACAGTTAAGCTGAGATTTGAACCCAGGATTTCCCAGCTCATACCTTTCCAGTATGATCAAAATTGGGATAAATTTCATTTAATCTGTAACTTTAATCTGTAATTTTGAATGATTGTATGGTCCATCGGGGTCGGCTGCTTTTAATTATTTGTCATTGTTTAAATTTTATTCTGTATTCTTTTATTGTAAGCCGCCTTGGTTGCCCTAGTATGAGGCAGAAATAAAAGGTAGGGCATAAATTTGTGAAATAAATTAAATAAATAACGTCGTCAGCCAGGGGTACACATTCGTCAGAATGTCTCTGCAGTGCACTGCGATGTCAGCCCTTCCCTCTGTGCAGAACTCTTTCACTTAGAGAGCCAGACATACAGAATAGAGCCCTTTTAAGGCCATTTATTTCACATATGCTAATGCTGACTGTTGATTTCGCTGCAGGAGCATGGGCACTCAGCAGAAGGGACGTTTGTCAAAAATTGGCAGTCTGTTGCTCTTGCTGTTCTCCCAGGCATATCTGCCGAGGCAGGAAAAATGGTTTTTGTTTTGAATTTAACTAAACTCAGGGTTGTCTTCTCCCTCCCCCCCCCCGCCACATCTGAGCTATGCAGCATCTTGTTGAAAGGCAGGCTCCCCTGTTTATTTGATTCCCAGTTCCCTTGGTGATGCCCCTTCTTTTTTCTGACCTCACTCTACAAGTGCTGATGCTGTCTGCAGTATCTTGCTGGGGACAAAGCCCTACACTGGGCCATGGTGCACCAGGGGTGTGGCCAGCTTACTGGCAACAGTTCTCCTGCCCTCCCCACCAGCCAATGGAAGCATTCCCTAGACTAGGTCCTGTCACGACAAAGGGCCCTGAAGGATTCTCCACTGGGAGACAGAGGCGTCAGGTGCAGCAGTAGCACAAGTTTCTAGGCCAACTTGCAGCCCCACTGCCACTGGTTTGAAGGTCAACCTGGCTGGAAAGGATAGTCAATAGGCATGGGCTGATAGCCTGTGCCCAACCTGCACACCTCCAGACTCTATCACCACTGGCGTCACTAGGAGGGTGCGGGCCGCACTGGGTGACACCATCAGGGGGGTGACAGCAAAACAGGGGAGCCAGAAGTTTCCAGGTTGAGCTGACTGGGAGGCTAGATCTACCAGGAGGGTAGACCTGGGCTCTGTGCTGGGAAGACCAGTAGACCTGGGCTCCAGGGACTTTTCCATCCATAGTTATCTTCCTCCCTGTCCTTGTTCTTCCTGCTTTTGTCACAACTTTCCCCCCACAGCAGGTGACATCAACCCTAGTGATGCCACTGTCTACCACATTATTCTGCTGCACATATAAACCGGACCACATCAAGTGATGCATATGTAATGCATGTCTATCAAATCTGTATGAGGGAACAGTTCCAAGCTGCCATTTGCCACTATTTTCCTCAGTTTCTTTATAAATACTAACCACCAAGTTGGGGGGGGGGGCATGGTTGTCCAAAAACCTAGACAGGTAATGCTGCCTCATCAGATTTCCTGCTGAACTGAAGCATTTTCCCCCTCCCTAGTATAACTACAGTTCAAGAAATCCAATCTCCAAACTAGATTTTTGTACACAATCCAGCAACAGCAATAGTGACTAAGGCCAAACAGGTCTGCCTGTAATCATTGCTTCCGACACCAAAAGGCAGCTGAACGTCTCTGATGATTCCAGCATGACTCTGAAGTGGAGGGAGAAAATCCCTTCTAAGGCAAATGCCTTTGCTAATAAAACAAAGTTGCTTTCAAAGGTGCTTGGCCCGCCATTTCCCTGGTGCCATTTTTTATGCTTTTGTAAAGGAGGTAGCAATTTTATAAGCTCAAATCTTTTCTGGCACATAAACCACACATGGCCTGAGGGCAACTAGTCATGAGCGAAGAAAAACTTTGAATAGAATCAACCCCCCTTTTTTTTGTTTTACATTAATGACACTGACAAGTTGCACTCTGGTCACATCCCCCAAAGCTTCAAATAGAGATGATGAAAAGAGGAAATACTTATTATGAGGCTAACACAGGGTTCCTGACGCTAACACAGAAGGGCGCATGGAATGACACATGTTTGGCAGAGGAAAAGCGGAAGTTGCGAGGTGGGGGGGGAATTAACCTTTTCCTTCACCCACTGAGTCTTTCCTACAAATGCCTTCCAGGCATTTCACTCTGCTGGGCTCTGACCAGAAAGAAGCCTGATTGGATGTGGGGGGGCACCCAAGAGAGGCCATTTGCCAGGAAGACTGAAGACATTAGGAAGGCTAAGCACTGCCTTCTCCCCACCGATGATCCACTGCAGGTGTTCACTCTATCTATGCCTTCATACTGCAAATGGGGGTTACGGAAACTGCATTCGTACCATGATAGGAGTAGGGTTGTCAGCAAGGAAGACATTCAAGCTCATCTTTCCTCCAATGTAATTCATTTGTCAGTTTAAATACATGTGTAGCATACCAGACCCTGAAGACAGGTATCAGTTCAGGTATTGGAGAAAGTGTTTTTTATAAGCAAAATGAATAAGCAAAAGCAATTTAACTGTGAATAAGGGTGAGAAGATCATTTTAGCTCTTTTCTGTATCTTTTTACAGTAACACACTGGAACCAAAATAACCTCAAAATAATAATAATAATAATAATAATAATAAGGTGACCTTAACGCTAAACCCCATTGATTAAAATTCGCCTTCACCAATTAAATGGGACAGTTTTACACCACCCTTCCTCTAAGAAGCTCCGGTAAGTATGCATGGTTCTCTTTCTGCATACTGTATTTTATCCTCACTGGAACCCGATGTAGGAAGTTGGGCTGAGAAACAGGGATCTTTGTGGCTGAGCAAGGACTGAATCTTGGCCATCCTGGCTCTTGTCCAACACATTCCACTACACTAGCTCTCATTAAGACTGGTACTCACCAAGTCAATGAATCAATCAAGAGCATCATCAATTTGGAACTCACACTTCAGGAAGCTGCAGTGGAGATATGCCCAGTGTAGGCTGGTCTTTTCCCTCAATCTTTTGTACAATACAAACCAAACACGGTATGCAATTTCTGTCAGCTCGACATGGAAGAAATAGTTGGCAGACAGAGGAGAACTCTTGAAGTCGCCGTCGTCTGTCGAAACCCAGTTCAGTTAGAATGAGAAAAGGGCTGGCTTAAAATTGGCAACTGGAGTGAGGCAGGCAGGAGAGCAAGGAGCTGCATTTATCCTCATTTCCAGCACCATATGCTCCTCTGGAACCATTTCAAATAGCAAAGGATTCTGCAGGAGGAAAGGGATACTTGTACAAACAACCAGCTGCTGACATCCCAAGACCTCTCTTAATCCAAACTCCTCTTGTCGCTGTGATGGAAGTGGCGTGTGCATTCTGATATCTGCTACAAGAAGTGCATCATGAAAGACTGAACTCACTTTCAGCCTCCACGCTCAGAGGGCATATAAAGACAGTCATCCACTTCTGGGGCAACAGTTGAAACACTGAGGCCACACCATGGCAACCAAAGCTCTAGCCCCACCCACAGTGCTCTGTGATATCACATGATGCTGGGGGGGGCAGAACTCACTGTTCTGATGTTCTGTGAGTTCTGTGATATGTGAAGCAATGAATTTTTTTTTGCAAAGGCCTCTGTCAGTTTTACCTTTGCAAGACTTAGGTGAGAACATTTCCCAGGCCTGACAATTGCCTCCAAGACTTCCAAGTAGCAGGGTCAACCAGCTCTTTCACACTTTTCAGCAGAAACTGTGAGATAGGCAGTCGGAGCAACTCAAACTGACGCTTCTTGCTCTCTGGAAAGATGGCAAAGGGGAAACGCACACAACTCCCCTATATTAAGACTTGCCATCAATGTTTTGGAAAAAGTGGAATTCAAGGTGAATTGCTGGTAAAGTAACACATCTGCCGGAATGATGACAGTAGTTAAAAACATTTCAGCCCTGGTATGGCACACAAAACCATCACAAAACAAAACTCCCAGTAACTAAGTCAAGCCACAAAGTCAGGGGTTTTCTTGCCTGTATAATCCTACAGTTTATACATACTGGGTAAACATTAAGGGTGTTTAAAGTGCCCCACATTGTCACCAACATGCAATCCAAATGTGCATTTATGGGGGGGCACTTGCAGGGAAGAAGCAGGCAGGGTACGCTCAACCCTCCCCCAGACACTTTTTATAACGCCCCTCACCAACTCTTCCCCCCCCCAGAACTAGCAAATACCTCCAGTGGGGGTCCAAGCAGCCAAGGGAGAGGTTGCAGCAGACAAGGACATTGAAGCCCCTTTCCACCCCACCCTCCACTTCCATCCTGCAATCCCCTCCCCCATTCCTTCGCACAATGAGTAGCAAACCCTGAGCAGGGGATCGCAGCATTGCTACCAAATGTGTAGTTTCACCTTAGACTGAATGAATAATATGCAACATGGGACTTATGTATAGAGGCATTGGGCAGAGCAGTGCAAAAGGTCCTTCAATTAGTATGTTGCCAACTTACCAAAGTGCAGCCATCTTAGGTCTTTTGTTTAAAGTGACTTGTCTATGGCTGCGGGAATATGTAACTGTTTTCCATCTTTGCTTTCATTGTTCTCACATGGGCCCCCGCTTGTAATGTTCTCAATTCAATGTTGCTGACATTCACAATTCAGGGCTGCTGGCCCTGCACAGTAGATAAGGTGCCGGTTCAAGCTAGCAGAACCTCCTCCCTTATTGAAATTGTCACGGCATTCTCATGGCCCAATTAGCTCAGAGCATCTCATGCCCCAGCCCCAATGATATAATTTCCAACCAAGCAGGAACCTGGGGGGGGGAGGAGGGGGGAGTATAAAAGTGCTTGTATTGTATATTTTTTTGCCTTTCTCCCTGACTTTTCAGAGGGATTGGTCCGCCTGCGCAGGTGTAATAAAACATGATCCTCATACTCTCTCGTCTGGTTGTTTGCCTTTTTAAATGCAACCCTCACGATAGAAACTATTCTAGGCCGATTTCGGCAACAAGTAAAATCAGTTTGTAGAACTACTGAGAGAACTGACAAGGCATGTCACAATCAGACTGAAGGCATGGGCCAGGTCCGCCATAAAACGGTATGATTCGGGGCTTGATTGCATTGGGCCTACCGAGGGTGGCCTGTGTCTCTGTCATCAAGACATCATAAAGCACCTTCACCTCCAATGGTAAGGCCTCGGGGAAGGTGGCAGTGGCAACGCAAGTCGGCAAATGGTGAGTGTACTGGTCACTAGCATTGCACACTTTCAGGGTGGAGCGGGATAGGATTCCTGGGTGGGGGGAATGGTGGAGGGGGATGGAGGGGGGCTGGCGATGACCCTCACCACCAGATCCCGTGAACCTCCGGCGCCTGCCTGGTGCTAGTAGGATACAGTGGTAGCTGCTTGGCTACCGCTGCTCATACAGGTGCACAGGCAGCTCAGGATTGGGCTGTCATTCTCACAGACATTACTCACAGACAGACATGTTACACTGCAGTGCAAAAACCATGTGGTTTTGGCAGGAAAAGTATCCCAAGCAGGGAAATATTCCCCTGTCTGCTCCAGATTTTAGATCCGTCTTTCAAAATGCATGCATATTTTGCCTCTCAATTCTTATTCGTACATGAATGGAAAGTGGCAATTAACAAGAGGACAGTTTCTGTGGGTTTGTATCTACTGTTCACTGGTATACCTCTTTGTTCCTGATCAAAACCCGGGAAGAATAAGATCACAAGCCCAACACAAACTCAAAATACTATTCTCTTCACTCCCAGTAACAAAGGCAAGCAACTCCCATGAAGTTCTGCTTTGGCCTTTCACCAGCATGGCCCATCTTGGCACAGCACTGACACTGCCCATCCACAGCATCCTGGGGACGGAGAGAGGTGCCACCTTCCTTTCTTCTGCTTTAACAACTAGCCAGCAGGCAAAAATCCAACAACACAAAAAAGGTTGCCGAGATTATCCTGTTTCAATGCACTTAAAGGCACAATGAGGAAAACACCCTGGCAGAAAAAATGGAGCGTAGGCTTGACAAATGAAGGGCAAGTTTAATGGGAAGACTAAAGACACCCACGGGGTTCTTAAAGGAATTAAAAGGAGCTGGAAGAATAAATAGAGAGAGCTTCACATAAATACAGAACTGGGGACAATTAAGGGTGCAAACTGAATGACACAAGGAAAATGCAGCTTCCCATCTCAGGTTTTCCTTGTAAGCCAAATGCCCACTTCATTCCTGCATTACTTGGGCAAATTCAGGTATCAGAAAGCCGACAACTTTGATTTGAAATTTATAAAAGTCGACAACAAACAGAAAAAAAAATGGCTGGCGTTGAATAGTTGATACCAGTTTCAGCCTGAGACTATCCATCCATCTAATGAGCTTAGCTTCAGCAAGACTGCCACATCAGGAGCAATGGGGCACAGAGGCCTCACCAATTCAGCGCTGAAGCATTTCCCTTCGTTCAACTTGTTTAGTTGTTTCCCTTTTACTCAGTAGAAGTCATCTCAGATAATCCATTCGTAATTAACTATTTCCAAGTAGATGCAGGGTGTTGTTGTGGCCATCACTGGCCTGTTGTCCTGGTCAAGAACAGGTGATCCTCATGCTCTGGGCCAGCGATGGCAAACCTTTTTGGTTTGCCGCATCAAAAATGTCTAACTTGACTGCTGGCGTGTTACACTCCACCCCCAACAAAAGAGAAAAAATTACAGATCCATTTATTTTAAAAATTATATATGGGCTATGCATTATATAAAGAAACATCAAATCATTGCAAAAAATCAAATCCTTACAAAAACAAACGCATTTGTTGTTGGGTGTTAGCAAATTCTGGCATGGCACCCAAAACGTTATGGCGTGTCGCCTTTGACACGTGTGTCATAGGTTCGCCATCACTGCTCTAGGCTATACACATGCCATCATAGTGTCCATTCAGTCCCCACTGAATTTAATGGAGGCACCATCCTCATCCCTGGCTGCCGGTCACTTCCTATGAAGCACGGCTGCAGCTGGATCCAGGCCATGGAGTTTCACTTGCAGGAAAACAAATGCCCCGATCCTCATGGGTGGACTCTGGTGTGTGAAAACCTGGCTAGACAGACAGCGCATCCAAGTTAGCCAGACGACACTTTGCTGTGTTCCTATGCAACATTCATAACCAAAAAATGGGTCAATTATGTTACCACCAAATCCCATTGGACTGCACTGCCTTTTGGTTAGCTTCCCAAAGCCTGGAAATGGAAGTCTGTGTCTGCAAAGGAGCCCTTGCTCCTTGCTGACTTGCCCTTGCTGATTTATTCACACCATATGCTGGTTCTCCTGCACAGAGAGAGACTCAGCATTTCCATGGGTAATTCATAATTATTAATTATGAACATCAAGAGCAAAGACATCGTTGCGCAAACCCAGGCAAAGATAAATGACCTGATCCTCAGTAACGAGCCAGGAACGAGATGTTATTTTTGCAGGGAGTGGATTTAACTTCACGCGGCACATCAGAGGAAAAGGGGATTTATTGGACACAATGCTGGGTAATATTGTCTGGGTGCAGCCAGCACAATGAATCTTAAATTAAGTGGTGAGTGGAAAACAGGACAGGCTCGAGAACAAGGCAACACACGTATTACCGAGGAGCAGAGTGCCCTATAGCAAAATTGCTCTTCTGAAAATAGTAATTTATTATTTATCGGCTACACTTGTATCCGGCTCTTCCTCCAGCCTACACACAGCAGCTTACATATGGTAATAATCTCAGCTGCCATCTATTCCCCACAGCAAACTGCTGCAATTCCAGAGTGGAGCAGTGGGCCACATGACCGAGTATTGAAGAAGAATCCAATTAGAGTTCGAGCAAAGACTCTCAAAACAGATTTCCGTTGGCATCAACCTTGCAAGAAATGAGGTAACAATAATCAACGTGGTGGATGTGCTTCCGTAAGAATGGCATTCTGCACTCAACTGGTCACCTGGGCTGAACAAAATTCTTCCCAGGCAACCAGGCATGCACGCTTCAATAAACCGGAAAAGAGAGCGCATTTGTTCCCTAGTCAGGCCTTCAGTTAGCCGCACATTAGACTGAAGTACTTCTAGGCCCATCAGCTAGTAAAAGTTGTTGTGGACTCGGAGCGCAATGCTAACCTAAGGTTAAGGCCTAACGTTAGGCCAGCACAAGAAGCCAGCAAAGTTTGGCTAGCACAAGGGCAACTGTAAAGTACATTTGGACCACTCTCAGAGTCAGGGGAGATGGTGCACATCTGTGTGCTGGCCTGTCAACTCCAAGAGTGGTCCAAACATACTTTATGGTGTCCCTTGTGCCAGCCCAACTTTGCTGGCCTAACTCCAGGTTAGGATTGAGTCCTCATTTGCATCAGGAGGATGGCTAAAGCAAATGTTTGGGTTTTTTTTCCTCAA
Organism: Lerista edwardsae; assembly: GCA_029204185.1. Classification (NCBI taxonomy): domain Eukaryota; kingdom Metazoa; phylum Chordata; class Lepidosauria; order Squamata; family Scincidae; genus Lerista; species Lerista edwardsae. The sequence continues at coordinate 893,260 of JAJKFI010000197.1, read as the reverse complement.
ATGGGGGCTCATATGAAAAAAAAAGCTTTGAGGTTTTGTTCCCCCCAAAGAGAGTTTTTGCAATAAATATGTGCAAAATATTGGGTACCACCTGAAAGCATCTATGACACATGAAAGCACCTCTGCCAGTAGCACTCCTCTCCCTTGCCATTGTAGCCATTGCCGGCTGTGAATGTAATGCCTAGGTGTCTCCTCTTTATTGCTTCTGCAGCCCAGAATGGCTATGATGGTGAGGAGAAGGAGTGGAGGAGGAGGAGTGCCTAACGGCAAGGTTAAGCACCTTTCAAACTTAGCACCCTGTCCCCCCTCTAAAGATGCCACTTATCTTGGCAACTGATCCTACCTAGCCCTAGTTATCTAGAGTCATGCATCCCTTTTGTACAGCAGAACACTGTTCTGCTTTTGCAGGGATTTTGAGAGTGCCACCAAAAACACAGCCACCTGGAAGAGCAGGTAAGCCAGCAGCAGGGGTAGGGATTCAGCAGAATGGGGTGAAGACAGAGAAGACTTCAGCAGCATCTTCATCTTATTTTTCTCCTGTTCCCTCCTTGGATCTGTGCCAAAAAAAGCAGATCAAATGTGATCCACGGGGGCAAAGGAGGTTTACCCCCGGGTAAGGGGAAAAATGCGTAAGAGAATGGGAAGACCTCTGTGAGCGTCTCCCTTGCAGGATGTTCCACATTGGTGTGGCTGAATTGGCAGCAGTTTTTAAAGTTAGGATTGGGCAGTAGATTACTGATTTCAAAATTGTGTGCTGCAAGGTTACCCAAAGAGCAAACTGAAATATTAAGTTATCATGTCTGATACATCAACCATTCTATGCCCCTTGAAGTGGGGAGATCCTATGGAGAATCTCTCTCTCTCTCTCTCTCTCTCTCTCCCAATTGTTATATGTGTGCATGTGCACACCGCTGTACAATACCCTCCCAAAGAACCGGGGAAAGGATGCCTTGGGATTCTCTGATACAATTTTGGCAACAATTGAGCTAGGGGGGAAATCGCTGAACCATCACCATCACCTAGTAACTAAAGCCTCATCCCCAAGTTCCAAAGCAGGGTCTGAGGACAAGTGATACAGCAGTGGCATCACCAGCATGGATGCTACCGAGGGTAGGTGTTAACACCAATTGCTGCTGCCAAAACCACAAGGCAATCACAGGAGATTCAAAGCAGCAAAAAGAGGTCATTGGGGAGGAAGGAATTTCAGGCACTCTTTCATCAACACCCAAAGTTCAAGCCAGAAAAAGATTTTTTTTTAAAGAAATGGCTGAGCTTTACTTTAAATGGATCCTCAGATCCTCCAGAAAGGGGCAAGGTGATGAGACAAGTAAGAACCAATTAAATACGTTAACAATGCACATGAAAGAGACATTAAAGACTCACACCTATTAAGTTTGGATATCTTTAGTGAAGCCACCCATCTGCCCTCCTGAACTGCATCAGGCCAAGGAATTCTCTCCAGGGTGTGCGAAACCACTTGACATTCTGCACAAGTAGAGAGTGTGCCTGGCCATTGCAATTGCACATTAGCAAGGGGCTTGGGTGCCAATAAGCGTTCTAAAATAAAGTCTCCTTAATCCAGCAGTAGGCACAAAGGAACAAAGATGGGTAGAGGATGGAAATCTAATTAGGAATAAGGCACTTAAAATACACTTGATCAGAAGAGGGCTTGAGGTGTTATAACTCATAGTTTGCATATCAAGATCAGATTCTCACATTGCAAATGTTTAATGCTAGAGAATTAAACCTGCTTTGTTATATCCCAAAACTGACTGTCAACAGTCGTAGGCCAGTTGGACCATCATATACCATTGCTCCTCAGCTCCATAGCTGTTTATAGCCATCAACCCCCAAACAGATTGGAAAGCTCATAGCTAAGGCATGCCTATCACACCTGAACACTTCCAGCATCTTCATCACAACTAGCTTCGGTAGACTAACCTGGAGTTAGGCCGGCACAGTTAGGCCAGCAAAGTTTGGCCAGCACAAGGGCCACCATAAAGCGTGTTGGGACCACTCTCGGAGTCAGGGAGGATGGCGCACATCTGTGTGCTGGCCTCTCTGACTCGAGAACAATCCAAACATACTTTATGATGTCCCTTATGCCAGCCAAACTTTGCTGGCCTAAATCCAGGTTAGGGGTGCGCTCTCAAACAGGGAAGGTGTCTTTGGACAGAACCACTTCAAGTTTGCAGTGGCCACCTGATGAACTGCAGAAGGCAATCCAGGAGCTAAGCAGGCTTTCCAGTGGCTAGGCGGCATATTCTCAGGGTTCTCCACTGCTTTGTGCCCCTTCCCAAAAGCAGAATGATTATTTTAATCTATGCCGTGTGACAGCCCGGACGTGGCCGGCACAACAGCCCGGCACAAGAGGGGCGCTTACCACCTGGTCTCGCCTCCAACTGTTGCTGGACTGGGGATCTTAGAGCCCCGCTCCTTGCTGGGCTAATGCCCTGGGGGGAACTGTCCTGGAGCCCCTAGAGCCCCGCTGGGCTCCTGCCAGCCGGCTGTTGCCGTGGGGCGCCGGCACCCCATCCTTGAGCGGGGAGGCCCCCCGCCTGCCAACCCCACTACCCCCAAGATCTAACCCCCAACTGGCAAAGACCCGCAAAGGCGCTTCTGGGTGGGAGACACCGCTGCTTGGTGTGAGACCGCCGGGGAAGCCTGTGACAGGAACAAGGCTACCCAGAGGAGGCATAGCTCAGGGAACTGAGGACTAGCCTCCATGAATGTAAAGGCGCTCACCGCAATAAACAGATTGGACCGCACTTGCACCCGCCTTCCGCCTGCTTCATCTCACCGACCCTGGGTCTGGACCCATCGTACTGTGAGTACCAGCCCCGCCCCACAAGCCACCGCCATGGAGGACGTGACACCGTGTCACAGATTTTCTTCTCTTGGTGCAGAACCTCCATTTAGGGTGGGACGTGCAAAAAAACTGCTCTCAGGACGCAAAAAAGGACTGCACCAGTGGCCTTCCCACAGGTTGTACCCACCTTCCTGTATTGTTGGAAACATGACAAATTGGGTTGGGTTGGTCATTTGTCTTGACAGACTATACTCAAGCAGGCATTCAGGCCTCACCTCTCACTGAGAACTAGCCAATGAGAAAGCTCGGTGCTGGGCCCCTTCAGCTTCTCAATAGGTTGATGAAGAAGACCCAGTACAAATTATCTGTCCTGTGCACAGATGCTCTGAATGGCCCAATCCCGAGCTTACTACTGCTTCAGTTAGTAAATCTCCTTTGCATCAAGAGGAGAAAGGCAGGGAGAGCAGGAGCAACTTGGCATGACTACACTGGCTATGTCTTGGGCAGAGCGTTGCCAAGACAAAGCGGTCGTGCCAGGTTGCTCCTGCTCTCCCTGCCTTTCTCCTCTTGATGCCATTATGATGACCTCTGAGAATCAGATGGGACTCGCTTTATTGTGTATCCACTTGCCCGCCTGCTGGGGCAGAGATGCATCAGAGGCTGTGTGCCTAAATCTATGTGGTGGGGATCTTTCAGCCTCCAGATAGCGTATCAAGTGCTGTCTACCTGGAATAACCATATCTCATCATAACAGCCGCTTAAGAAACACAAATCGGATGCGCTGAATGGTAGCACTCACTTACTGCTATGACAGGGAAAATTAATATGATGTGCAGTCATCAAATAGATATGTCAGGAAAGACTTCATGCTGACAGTTCACTTGCCTGTCACTTCCAGGCTTCCAGTGCTGTCCTTTCTATTATCTCCTGATGTATTACACCAATTCTATTTTGATTGATGAGCAGAGGGATCCCACAGAGGAGATTAACCAGCTTGCCAAACAATGCCATTGCAGTTCACTGCCCACCAGAATCCACGCCCCAACTGCGGTGCCGCTGTCAGTGGGATGGGTGGCAGGTGCTGTTGAGGGAGCCCAGCCTGAGCCCACGCACAGCCAAGCACTTGTTGCTTGAACCAGGCAGCTGTAAGACCTGCTCCGTGTATGTGTGTTGCACTTAGAAAAGATAAGCTCTCAGTCCAGATTGTTCCTATGGCCTGCATAAAGTATGCAAATTCAGCACGATGGGCATATAGTGTGTTAATCTGCATAATTTAACCTCCTGCTGCTAGTCACAGGAAACAGAAACACGCACACTGATTTAAGCAGGGAACAGCAGCTCTATCTCCTAACCATGAGAAATCCCTGGTGTGAGAGATTTCGGGCCCAATTCTGTCCAAACTTACAGAGCCAATTCAGCAGCAATAAAGCTCTGAGGCAGGGGAACCAATGTTCCCTTATCTTGAGGAGGCGTCCGTGACCAGCCCCCCCACAGCAGGATGCTGCTCATGCCCCTTTGGCACAGCTGCCTTAGTGCTGGAAAGTTGGAAAGGATTGGGCTCTTCCTCAGGCATTGCCTTTGCATGTTTTCAAGGTGATCTCCACAGCCTTAAGGGCTAGAAACGTATGTGGTGTTTTGTTTTGTTTTAAATCATATGGAAGGCAAGATTTAATAGATGCTAAATTCCATGTCCACACCACATGTGCAGCCATGTGTGAGGTGCATATTGCACTCCACAAGCTTTTAAGTTAGGTTGCTAATTTAAACAAGTTAACAGCCCAATCCTAACTAAGGCCGACATAACAGGGCTGTATCCTAAAACCCATTAGGAGGCAGCAGCAGCGAAGTGCAGGTCAAGGGGAGGTTTTCCCCTTACACCCGCATAAGCCCCAGTCATCCCAATGGGGCTGCTCAGATTTGCACCTGCTGTTGTGCAGGTGCAGGTGCAGAGGAGCAGCCTGAATCGGGGCCGCTGGGTTTAGGATTTGGCACTACTGCCCTCTTGCGTCACAACTCCCATCTCCGCCCACTGCACCGCTCAGTTACGCCCCCCCCCGGCACGCCTCTGGGCACGCCACTCAGCGATGCCCAGCACCAACCAAGTGCCGCTGATGCTCGACCGGCAGAAGGCCGGCGCTGCTGGTGATCGCATCATCGTCCAAGAGTTGGCGCTGCTGCTTGCGCTGATCCAGCGCCATACCGCCAATGCTGATGCGCTTCACGGCATGTTTGCGACAGCGTTTGGCTGGCACAAGAGCGTAGCGCTGGTGCAACGGGGGTATAGGATTGTGCTCTAAGTTAAACCTCTGCATGTGATTGCACTGATTTCCTACCATCTACACTACGTGTTAGTTTCACCAAGAGGAACAACAGCTTAGCAGCACTACAGCCAGCAGGAGGCAGTGCTTTGCTCACAGGTTCTCAAAGGCTTCTTCTATTCTGCACTGCACTGAATGGTACACGTGGAAATGAATACATGGGATACACTCAGCCCTCATATCTACTAAAAATGGGAACAACCTACGTAGGAGCCCATGATGCTAGGAGATCATACTGATGCAGGTGACAGGTATTGCTTAAGCAACTTGATAGGGCGAGTCATGCCAAGTTCAATATGGCTTTTTGGATACAATCATCCAGGCTTTTATAAAGGTCTTTTTTTTTTAAAGGCACATACAAGCCTGCACCTTAGGCAAATGCAACTCAACTGAGAATACTTCAATCTGCACAGTATTTACCATTTGGTTGCTACACAACATATGCCGTTTGACTGCTACTGTTCCGAAAAGTACTATACTGTGCCAAGCTCCAGCACAACAGAAAATTGCGACAGGATCACCATAGGCAGGTACACCAATATTATTCCTACAACAATTGCGATTGCTACTAGTGTTGATGGTAAAAAGATATTTATGTAGCTCCTTTCAAGCATCCAAAATACCTTTTTGTCACTTCTCGCTAAGGCTTAAAATAACTCCGTAAGACAGGCCAGTATTATTTTCCTTTTACAGGTGATGGGCTGAAGTAGGTTCGCATCGGGAGCCTGTCATTGAGGTGACACTTGAACTGAAGGTTTTCTTGCCCTGGCAACATCAGATGAACCCTGCTCCTGCCTGAATCCAGCTCTCTCTTCCCTTCTTGAAGGAGCCACAGACAAGCATGCATAGGGGACTCCAGTACAAAAGGCCAGGCACGCATTTGCAGCATGAAACTGTGTCACTGTTTTGTTTTGCCAGTCCTGCTCTCGTCGCTTTGGCTAAGCTATATTCATTACCTACAGTCACTTGTCAGCTGCTGTTAGGCTCCTGTGGGCAGCAGGTGAAGAAGGCTGGGCTCAGCCAGCTCAGAAAGCACGTTCTGCCTTGATCACAAGCTCTCAATGAGAATGAGACTTCGAATTAAAAACAACATACAAACAACAAAGAACCCTGTGGCACCCAAAAGCCCAACACGTTCATTATAGCTACAGTCATTATTATTGACTGGAAGAGATTATTATTATTATTATTAATAATAATATTAATATTAATATTATATTATTATAATATAATATTATATTATTGATTATAATATAATATTAATATTTTATTATTATTATTATTATTAGTCATTATTATTAGTCATTATTATTGACTGGAAGAGAGAGCTGGATTCAGGCAGGAGCAGGGTTCATCTGATGTTGCTAGGGCAAGAAAACCTTCAGTTCAAGTGTCACCTATTATTATTATAGCTACAGTTCATTATTGTACTACAGTCCATATAATCAAAGGCTTGAAGTGTTATCTTCAGCCGTGTGTGTCTGTTTGCAAAAATACATACAAATACGTTCAGCACAATGGCCATTCACTGCCGTGGTACAGCCGGGCGATTATGTTCTCATCTGTTCTTGTGGCTGTGAATGGTCACAGGGTCTATCATGTACCTACATTTAAGCTTCTTACAGAACCAGAAGGAGCCCGCAGCAAAACACTGCAGCATTTAAACAGCCCCAAAATGAGCAATTAGTTTGCTTTGATTAACTAGGCGTACAGTATAAGACAGCGGTCCTCCCAAGTCCTACTCGTACGTTGAGATTGCTGTAAATGTTGGCTGGGCAGGGGCTGGGATGTGTGTCCTGATGGTCCCACAGCAATCTCTGCACTATGGGGCATCCCTGGGGGGCTTTTGTACCTATCTAGGGGGTCTTGCTGTGTACAGTAGCTGTGTGGAGTACTGTGTACAGTTCTGGTCGCCACGCCTCAAAAAAGACAGAGGGGAGCTAGAGAAGGTGCAGAAGAGGGCGACCAAAACAGGGGACTGGGGCACCTCCCATATGAGGAAAGGCTACAGCGTTTGGGGCTCTTCAGCCTAGAAAAAAGGCGCCTGAGGGGGGACTTGATTGAGACATACAAACTTATGCATGGGATGGATAAAGTGGATAGAGGGAGTTTCTTTTCCCTCTCTCACAATACCAGAACCAGGAGACATCCACTGAAATTGAGTGTTGGGAGAGTGAGAACAGATAAAAGGAAATACCTTTTTACCTAGCAGGTAATTAATCTGTGGAACTCCTTGCCATAGGAGGATGCCATCTGGCCTAGATGCCTTTAAAAGGGGACTGGACAGATTTCTGGAGGAAAAGTCCATCGCAGGCTACAGGCCATGATGGTTAGTGCAACCTCCTTACTTTAGAGGTAGGCTACCGCAGAGTACTGGATGCAGGGGAGTGGCAATGAGATGTATGTCTCTTGTATATTCCCTGAGGCATCTGGTGGGCCGCTGCAAGATGCAAGAAGCTGGACTAGATGGGCCTTTGGCCTGATCCAGTGGGGGTCTTCTTATGTTCTTATGCTGGCCTCCTTCAGGGTCGGGAAGGCCTGCAACCCCCTCTGTGGGCATCTCTGATGTTCCAAAATGCCCCAATTTGCTATCGCATTTCTGCTTTTTGCACAAAAACCAGAAGTACGCTTTGATCGCAAATCAAAGTGATTTGGAGCATTGGAAAGGCCCACACAGGGGGCTGTGGGCCTCCCTCCCCAACCCTGCAGGAGGCCAGCACAGCCCCTCAGGTAGGCACAAAAGCCCCTGGGTGCCCAAAGTGCTGCAATTGCTGCGGCACTGTTGGGACACCCATGGCTCTTGATGGTGGATCGCAACCCACCACACTGAGAGTCACTGGTATAAGACAAAGTTGATGCACAATCTACTTTTCTGTGAGCCATCTTCTGTTTATTTTGCCCTCCCGCTTTTTTCTTTCTTCAGTCTGTCTTGTCTTTCTTTTTTGCTATCTCATTCCCAAGTTTGCCTCTCCTTTTGTACCTTGACCGTTTCTGTTCAGTTTCAACATTTTTGCTATCATAAACTCTTTCTATATTTGCATCCCTCCCTCCTTCTTTTTGCACCTTTCCAATCTTCCTTTTTTTTCTGCTGAAACTCAATGGAAGCCTTTCTCTCTTTCCTGCCACTCAATTTTTTTCAGTCTTTCAGCACTGAAGTGTAACTAAGGGCCCAATCCTGTGGGCACACTAGGGAACTAGAACTTGCGTTTTAGCAGCACAGTATGCTTTATGGGTGTCACAAAAGACGACACAAATTGCAGCCAAGCTGCTGCCACAAGTGGTAAGTGGCCATGCACCAACAGACCCAGGAAAAGCCCCCACGCCAATATGTCAGCACAGGAAGCAACTGGGGTGTGTGGAATGGGGGCCAGAGTCATTCTTGGCTCGCAGCACGCCTGGGTGGGGCAACGTCACTGCTCCCCCCAGTGCAGGGGGACACTTCCCCGTGCCCAGAATTGCTCCATTTAGGAGTGATCCAAGCGCAAAGAAGGACAGGGCAAAAATTGCACAGCTTCACCCCGCGGCACCCTCCCTAGGCCTCTGCCAAGGGATGATGATCATGAATGGAGCAGAGACTAGGGCGAGGAGGAGCAGATTGAGGCCAGGAAGAAGGTAGTATCAGCAAGCAGCACCACCGGTATTATATCCATTTTTCTGGGTCAACTCAGACTTGCCTTTCATTCCTGTTCCTTTTTCTAATAAGCCATTCCTTTTCTTTCCTGCTTCCTTGTGGCGCTTTTCCTGGGGTTTTACCAACCATTCCTTCAAGTTCCTGGACATCATGTCACTGTCTATTTCAGCCCCTGGCTTCCCTTCCTCCTGAGAACAACACCCCTTACACTTTCCACTTGTTTCAGACACTTCTTCTTATACTTAGTACCTGGGTGATGTTTTAATCCCAAACTTACATATTATCTCTTCCCTCACAGGAGCTGGTCTGCAAACATTTTGATTGACAACGTTCTCTCCCAAGCACTCAGAATGTTCATGAACATTCCATGACTTCAAACCAGCTCAGTTTACATCAGAAGTGTGGTTGGGTATAGACCCGCCCACGTCCTGCCCACATCCCACCCTCCTCCTGCCAATCCCAGAGCCGTCCTGTCATGGCGCCTCCCTCGCGCCAGCCAACTTTGGCCACTGCGAGAGAGGCGCTGCGAGGGCGCAATGAGATCGGCACTGCCTGCAGCGCCAATCCCGTTGCCTTAGCGCCAATGTGGGGGTGCCGATCAGCACTCCTGCATCAGTGCTAAGTGTGTGCAGCATCAATGCAACCATGAGAGAGAGAGAGAGAGAGAGAGAGAGAGAGAGAGAGACTACAAGCCTAGGCCTTCTCTGCCCCCACTTGTCTCTTCTTGTCTCATATATCATAGGGTAATTTAATCCACTTCCTCTTAAATAGGCCACTTTTCCTCTGCAACATTTCCTCTGCTTAACAATAAAGGAGGAAATCAGTCTAGTTCTTTCAGCTGTAATGCCCCTCCCTCCTCCCCCCAGGGGGAGATGCTGAACAGTTCTGAGTGAAGTCAACTGGAAATGGAGAGAATAAGAGGGAGAGTAGTGTGTGTACTATTTTCCCTCCTCCGATCCATCCACCCACCCTTTCCAGGAGTGGAGAAATGGAGGAAAGCGTAATACCAAAAGGTCATTTCCCACTGCATGAACGTGCAGACTGGGCTGCAGGCTCTTACAGAGGCAGCTGGGCAATAATAATCTCTCTCTCTCTCTCTTCCCCATTTGATTTCTGGCTGCGATGTGCACGTTTGCAAACCGAGAAGCGACTGGAACCTGGTGGACTGAAAAAGCCCCGGAGGAGGACTTGTAAAGGAAGGAGATTGGACATGATATAATTGCTATTATTCTTATTTACCAGAGGGTTGCAGGCTTGGTTGCCTTAGAATGCGGATCTAACAATGTTATGAAATCAGATTGGAAAAACAATAAAAAGCACCACTCTCCCCTGCAACCATGTAATATATATGTATTCCTGATCAGTGCCAGGTTCAAATCCCAGCTCAATCATTAATGCACCGACTGGCTTTGGGGGAGCTGCTTCTGTGCTGCCTAGAAGCTGGGTTAATACCAGCCTACCACCCACACACACGGCGCTTACGATGGAAGCAGTCAGGTCGGCAGTGTGCTGTGTCATACTGAAGTGAGAAATGATACCCACATTATTTTAGACTCTCTAAATAATCATCATCATTAGAGCGCTCGAGCGCTTGCTTTGTATGCAGAAGGTGGGTTGGGGAAAGACCGACGGAAACCCTGGAGGGCCCCTGCCAGTCGTGTCAATACTGAACTAGATGGATCAATGGTCTGATTCAGTAGACAGTAGACACGTCATATACTCAGTTCCCAAATTCTGTGACCAACACAGGTGCAAAGATCCAGATCCAGGAGCAGCATGCCATGGCACGCCAGTTGCAGCGGAGGAGAGGGCTACCGGCTTCATGCCCTGCTTGTGGGCTTTTCAGAGGCACCTGGCCGGCCCCCATGGCAGACAGAGTACTGGTCTCAATTGATCTGGTCCCACAGCACTTTTCTTATAGGCTTGTAAAAAACCCATACAAATCACCTAATCACCTGTCCTGAGTAAGGATGGTTTCTAGGTGACTAAGCAAGTATACACAACTTGGTTCTGGGCTTTCTTTTAAGGTCAGAAATGCATAACACAGGCAGGCAGGCAAGCAAAAGACTGTTCATGGGTTATTAACTTTTATGGAATGATTTGTCAAACTGGCCCAACACTTGGCATTCTGACTGTGATCCTGAGCTGCACACATGTCCAGCTATGGCAGATGGAGCCTTGGGAGCATGCAGAACGCAGTGCTCTGCCACAGCTGACAGCACAGGAACCCTGACAATAGATTTTGGAACTAGTAGCTTAATTTGTAGCATTTTAGTTCAAATTAGTCAATTGCAAAGCACCATAGTGTAAAGCCCCCTTATTCAGGAAAGATGTTGGATGGGTTGTTTTCTTAGCTTGTTTTGCATTTTAATGTTAGATTATAAATTATTTGGGCTCTTGAGAAGACAGGGGAAAAATGTTTTGATGTTCTGAATGTGCAATTCAAATCTACTCCTAAGGCTGGCTGTGCCAGTCTGTTATACATGTAGCTACGCGCAACACTGGGCATGGGTCTGCCACTGCCAAAGAATTCTTGTCCAGAGCTCCTCCCCCATAAAATTTAGGGCGCAATCCAAATGCACTGTTGGGCCTACACATGTGGCCTGCATCGGCCCAATGCTGTTGTGAAAGTGCTGTGAGGCACTTTTGTGCCAGCGCAAGTGGCGCTGGGGCTGATGCTGGCAGTAGTCAGGGGCGGTTCTAATCAGAATTGCGTCCATGGCAGGGAATGACATTGCGCCCCCCCCGCAACGTCATGACGTCACAACGTCATGATGTTGCAGGGTGTGGCTTCCCTCCCGGCTTGGAGGGCAGGGAGCGGCTGCTGCGCCCTCTGAGCCGGGAGGGAAGCCGCCGGGGCGCACACTCCGGACCGGGGGTTTAAAGTGCACTTTAAACCCCCGGCCCAGAGTGCGCAGCGCCCGCTCCCCGCCCTGTCTGCCGGGGCGTGCGGGCACTTTAAAGTGCTCGCGTGTCCTGGCGGACAGGAGGGGAGCGGGCGCGGCGGGCGCCATGTTGGGGGGTGTGGGGCACCATGCCATCGGCGCTCCCCCAAGATGGCCCCAAGATGGCCCCTCAGGGCTCTTGCCCCCCATAGCCCCCCCTAGATCCACGACTAGCAGTAGTATCAGCCCTGTTATAAGACAGGCGCAGGTAAACCGCCCTTGTGCCGGCCGAGTTCAGCCAGCAGTCCCGTGGGCAGGGCGGCCCGGGGATGGGGGAGGAGTCTGGATTCAAGCCCCCATCCCTGGGCCGCGCAGCCCCAATTCAGGCCGCTGCAACCCACTTGGACTTGTGCCTGCTATTTATCACCTTATCCTGTGCTAAGCTGCTGCTGCTGCCTCCTACTTAGGTTAAGTTGCAGAGCAGGCCGGCTGCTCCGCCTGCTGTAGCCCAAGTGAGGATTGGGTTGCCCATCACTCCAATTAGTTCATTCTGCCCTGCTCCACATCATTGACTGGCCGGGATAGGGAGATTACATGGGGGGCAGTGCAATCCTACCCAGCGTTGGAATGGCGAGGCTGACCGGCCAGCGCCATATCCTAAGCTGGGTCTGGAGGCTGGAACCTCCCCGCGGCAAGGGCATGTTCATGCCCTAACCGTAGGGGAGGCTCCAGCCTCCCCAATGCGCTACTCGCATTTGCGCTACTACTTGCACTACTTGCAATGCGCTAAACAGCAGGCCCAGATCCAAGGAGACCACGCAGCCCAAATTGGGAACGCACAGCCTCCCGAACGAGCTTAGGATTCGGCCTTATGGCTAATTCCAGAGTTAAGCAAAGTTAGTCCAGCAAGGTTTGGCTGGAGTCAGGGAGGCCGGCACACAAACATGCGCCATCCTCCCTGACTCAGAGAGTGGTCCCTAAACGCTTCATGGTGGCCTTTGTGCTGGCCAAACTTTGCTGGCTGAACTGTGCTGGCCTAACTCCAGGTTAGGATTGCACTCCGAGTCAAGAAATGCAAGGATTAAGATTCAGGGCACCTAATGTGATGGATATGAACTAGAAAGAGGATGCTGGTACTGCTGTAAGTGATGGTGACCCAGCCCAGTTCAGGTTCTCATAAGATTGCTTCGACAGACAGTAAGAGGGACACAAAGAAGAGGGACACAAAGAAGAGGGACACACGCTCACACACATACAGAGAGAGAGAGAGAGAGAGAGAGAGAGAGAGAGAGAGAGAGAGAGAGAGAGAGAGA